>JAFBJS010002623.1:0-93950 GCA_016785265.1 Paraplagusia blochii | reverse complement strand
CGCCCTTCCCCGCCACATCGGGGCCGCCGTGCCCGTCGACCTTCCCCGCCAGTACACGGGGCCGCCGTGCCCCTCTGCCAGTATACGGGGCCGCCGTGCCCCTCGCCCCTCTCTGCCGCATCGGGGCCGCCGTGCCCTTCGCCCTTCCCCGCCACATCGGGGCCGCCGTGCCCGTCGACCTTCGCCGCCAGTACACGGGGCCGCCGTGCCCTTCGCCTTTCCTCGTCGCCAGTACACGGGGCCGCCGTGCCCCTCTGCCAGTATACGGGGCCGCCGTGCCCCTCGCCCCTCTCCGCCGCATTGGGGCCGCCGTTACCCACGCCCTTCCCGCCACATTGGGTCGACCTTCCCCGCCAGTACACGGGGCCGCCGTGCCCTTCGCCTTTCCCCGCCGCATTGGGGCCGCCAGTACAAGGGGCCGCCGTGCCCCTCGCCGTCAGTACACGGGGCCGCCGTGCCCCACGCCCTTCCCCGCCACATCGGGGCCGCCGTGCCCCTCGCCGCCAGTACACGGGGCCCCGTGCCCCTCGCCTTTCGCCGCCAGTACACGGGGCCGCCGTGCCCCTCGCCGCCAGTGCATGGGGCCGCCATGCCCTTCCCCGCCGTGGGGCCGCAGTGCCCTTCGCCGGGACATTACGGCCGCCGTGCCTTCGCCTTTTGCCTTGGTTTTGTTTCTTTTCTAAGCCAACAGGTGGATGCCCCATTTATAGGTTCAGTTCTACACAGAAGAGGGAATGTTCCAGATCTTCTCACACTTGGAATTATCTTCAGGTTTGTGCTTTATATTCTTTTACTTTTTCCCACCTTATCTGCTGACTAATGGATCTGATCTCCATCTAGGATTCCATGGACTGTGATTGCTCCATGTATGGAGAAGAATGTTTCTGGACCTGATCAGTAAGGATGTGGTTGTGTTAAGTGTCAATATTCAGTACACTATACAATATTCAGCAATATTATTCGACTTATTCGACTAAGTCTTTCTCCCTCCCCAGGAGTCGGATCAGATCGGTCAGATGCGTGGTGACCCCCAGGAGCAGGTGTGATGCTATTTATCTACTAATATAAATAATTCATACTTTAGGGTTAAATGCAGTTTTTTTTTTTATTTTTGTTTCAGCTTTTTTCATCTTCATCTGCTTATTAGATCCAAAGGCAAGGAATTGTGGAAATCTTACTGTCCTCATTCATGTTTAGGTCCTGGCCCCCAGGGACTCGGACTCAAGCACCGCAGACGGGAGACTCCATCCTTATCTATGCCAGGGTTGTAAATTTTCTTTTCTTTTGTTGCTTAGTAGTGTAATCTGTTACATAAATTATATATTTTTAATCCTAAATATCGTCAGATTAGAGGTGTTTTCTGACGTTAACTACACTGATCCTTCCAAACATCTTGTTTTTTCCAGTCCTTTCCAAGACATGTGTTCTTTGCCAAGTCCTTTTCCTAGTAAAGACTTGTCTGCCCTTCAGTGGCATTTAGGCGACGTGTAGGGAGGCCTCCCACAAAAGAAAATTTGTCGGTTTTACTGCGTCCATGCAAGGCTTAGTTTGACATCTATAAATATCCGTTAGGAACAGAATGCGCGTTTTAGGTCTTTAGTAGTAAATGTACTTGGCAAAGACAACTATAGACTTGGTAAGGAGTAAATATCTACTGTGATTGGATAGATCAAGTGGTCAGGTGATGTAGACCTTAAACATCTTGATTGAATGTGGTCAAACCTCAGTATTTTTTTTTTTCTCCCCTCCAGGTGTTGGTGCTGGATTCATGCTCCCTTTGAAGTGCAACAAGAGTAAGTGTTATCCATCTGTAGTATATTTTATATATTTATATTTTGGTATATTAATGGTGGTTTGTTGCTAAGACCTTTTTTCTCCACTAAGACCTCAAACTGGATTTGGAGACGCTACATCCTGGAAGGATCAGGAAGCAGATTTCCTGAAGAGCATTAAGATAAGTTTGTTCCCTGGTTTACATTTCAGATTTTGTTATAACTCCTCAGATCGGATTGACTGTTTACAAATCGCCATGACGATGGTGTCTGGTCACTGACATACAAATAGACTTGGCTTTAACATCAGTTACCTGGATTTCTTTCACACTGCACTCTTGCCACCCCTATCACTAACTTTACTCTTAACACCCCTATCACTAACTTTACTCTTACCACCGCTATCACTAACTTTACTCTTCGCACCACTACCACTAACCCTTAAAAATTTCATCTTTGAAAGAAATCCAGTCCTTGTTTTCAGTCATTGTACCATGGGAAATCCGAAATCAGACATGGATCCATCTGATTTTGTGACCTGGTCTCTCCGTTTTACAACATCCCCTTACGATCAGACATTTGTAGTTCATCAGTAGTCTTTGGCTACATTGACTATACATGAAGTCATGGTGATTTAGTTTAGTTGTTGGGTGGATGTTATTGATTGTATACCCTTATTATAACTCCCTTTTCCTTTTTTAGGGTAGAAAGGATCAGGACATCACTTCCTTCCCACCCCTTTCTCTGGAATTCCAAGTATTAACGTGTAAATCAGTTTGTTTTCTATGGATGTTTGTCAAAATAAAGCTTTTCTTCAACAAGACTTTCCTCAGGCCTTTTCCTGTTCAGTCATGCATTGAAAGGATTATTGTTGAAGACCACTGCTGATGGTGTTTTCCCGTCTTTTCGGTTACGATCTGCTCTTTTGGAATGTATGGGTGATTAGGAAATATTTAAGGTCTGCGGTATTTAAGATAATGGAAGTATAACTGGCACGTTATGTAAATTGTATTTGCCAAGGTAAAAATATCGAATAAAACAATTTGCTGGAAAAATCAATTTAAATAAAAATATAATTACATTTAAATGGTTTTTCAATAAGAACTTAAATCTAATGCTGACCTGTAAAAATACGTGTAAAGTCAATTTTAATGCAGTGTTTGGAGTTGTGTTGTCTCCTTCATTCATAGATGAATGAAGGGTTGCCAGTTTCTTCTTTCAGACAGGAAGTGGTGGAATTGGATGCTCAGCACTGACTAATCTGTCTTGGAGTGTGAATAGTTTGCCTCTAGTGCTTGAGTAGACAGCGTTGCCGTTCAGATGGGACATCAGGGACTCGATACCAAAATTGGGGCCTATTTCTTTGTGGAACTGGGCCCAGATCAGTTAAAGTTTAATGTTTTTGACATGAAACCTTCATTAAAAGATTCCTCTGAAAATGAAAAAATCCATGTAAGTCTGCCTTTGGTTTTTATCCGGGGAAATTTCTCTTTACTCGTCACATTTTTTATTTTCCACCACGTGACGCTGAATTAACATCGCAGTGGGAATGTTTTCATAATAATTACGTGGAGATCTGCTTTTTCACGGTGGCATCAGTGCAGTAATTGAATATATAACTGCAGGGTCCAACAGCAGGTGAACTCCCCTTCAGTAGTAGGTTGCCTCGTGTTTTTTTTTTTTTTTTTTCACTTACAGTATTCATTATACAATACTGCACTTTTTATGTTAATTCAGGAAACGTGATGAACATTGAGGACGTACCCAACCAGGCAATGTAATGTTGGAAAATAATTCCTTTAACGCATTCATTTTTTTTTTTTTTTCAATGAACACAGGACATAAAAAGTATTGATTTTTATTTTCATGAGAACCCGAGTTAATGGACACCAGTCCTATTAATGTAGTTGTCACATTAATATCACACTTCAATGCTTCAACACAGTTGTGGATTCTTGTTTACATTCATCCCTGTGACACACATTTCTGCTTCAGTGTGTTTTTTTTTTTTTCTTTTTCTCCTTCCCTGCACATTTGAAGTCATTACATGTCGTCCAATTTACATTTAGATTTTACATTTTCTTGACATGCAGCAACATGGAGGTGTAAGGATACGGTGTGCGGTGATGTGAGGAAGTGATGCTGTGAATATGGAACATAACAGAATTGCCTTTAATTCATGGAGGCAAAAAAAAAAGAACGTGACTGCATTGACAGGAGCTCTCAGACTGGGGGTTTGGCAGCATGTAAAGTCATTCATGTGAGGACAAAAATGTTGACACAGGGAGTGGGCCCATTTGTCCATCCTCTTATTTGTTACCAAGGCAGCACTCTCCACAACTGTCACCCAATGCACACTGCATCATGTTGTGAGTCTTTCCTGTGGTTGGTGAGCAAGAAAAATCCAGGTACAAATACAGTGCAAACTAATTATTTTCGGAATGAATTAACTTTTTCCCATGTCCCCCTGTCCTCTGCATTTTCTACTCTGACTCCAACTACCTTCATGTCCCCCCTCACTGCATCCATCAATCTCCTCTTTGTCTCCTACCTGGAAGCTCCATCTCTAGCGTCATTTTTTTATCACTGTCCCTCCTCTGAATATGTCCAAACCATCTCAATCTGCCTTCTCTAGCTTTTTTCTCCAAACCTTCCCGTCTGTGTTGTCCCTCTAATCACCTCATTCCTGATCCTGTCCATCCTTGTCTCAGCATATTTAACTCCTCCACCTCCAGCTCTGTCTCCTGTCTTCTACCTTTTCCTAGTGTCTCTAATCCATCCATCATGACTGGTCTCACCACTGTCCTGTAAACCTTTCCCTTCACCTTACCAGACTTGGACTCTTTTATCACAGATCACTCCGGACACTGTCCGTCTCCAGCTGCTCCATCTTGCCTGTACTCTTTTCTTCACCTCTCAGTTGATCCTCAGTATCTAAACTCCTGCACCTTCAGCACCTGTGCTCCTCGTCCTCTGTTTTGCTCTGACTGCCCTTTATTTCAGGCGAAGACTTTCATTCTTCCAAAGAATGTGCCACCGTTAGAGTAGGTAGATAGTTAAAACTTTATTAGTGCTTCCGGAGTTTCCTTCCCGCAATTAATGAACGGTTAATTGCAGTCAAAATGATAGCATGTGAGATTTAGAAGTGAGAAGTTTTCTTCTTCAAGTGTACTGGTTATGTCATCATTTCCTGCCTGCAGCTCTTTGTTCAGCACGCCGCTGCACAAGTTGTTTGCAGTAAATGTATTGCTTGACCATAAAATGACCTCAGGGGCCACATGACAAAAAAGGATGATTGCTGCCTTTACAAACACACCACAAATTTAAAATTAAACCGTGTAAACATGTGGAGCACTTGTTTCCAAACCCTTCGGTTTTCATTCCTGTGCATGGTGAACAATGTTTAATGATAGGTTTGCCGAGAAAAATAATAATTTATTCCTTGAAAATACCTGGAAAGTACTTCGCTCTCACAATAATCTATCCAGCAATTCAGGCAGGATTGATGATTTTTATTTTTGAGGACCACTTCGATGCACGTACGTCACCTCATCTCCACCTTTCAAAGCAATCACGATAACAGCTTCAACGTCAAGGCTCCGTTGACAGTTTATCTTGGGCTTTGGCTCAAGGTTTTGTAAATTCCATATTTTTTTTCTTTGTGCGTGGTGTGGGAAAAGGTGAAAGAGGATCTGGCAACACGCAATGAAGTGTTTTTTTCTGTCTGTTTGATGGCAGAAAATAGACACTGTTTTGCATCAAGATCAGATTTATGAACCCAGATGAGTTTGATTTCACAGCAGTAAAGAACAAGAAAATTGATTTGTTTCTGGAGCTGTACAGTACATATATATATATAAGGTCCTTGAGTACAGTCACCTGTGGTGACTGCTCATGGGCAACAGGACAAAAAGGGTGATGACCAGGGTGTCCTTGAAAATATTATGTGCTCTTGCGAGGATGCTGGAGTGGTACATGTCTCGCATCTACAGTAGCTGTCTGTGGTGTTAAGTTTACGCAGAAGGATTCTACAACAGTGGAAGTCCTTGGTGTTGCTCTTAGTAAGGAACGGTAACGGTGTGCAAATGTTACTTGTGCATTTAACCCATCTTCTAAGAGAACAATGGCGGTGAGTGGTCAGGGTGTTGCGGACTTGAACCTTATCCACTAGACCCCTACTGCCCCAATTTATTGAGGAGATAAATGGAATTATACAAGAGGGACTCTTTATAGATGGAGAGAGTAAACAATTGCAACATCACATTAAATAACTTACAAAAACATACTACCCCTACTACTATTACTAGTTGTTGTAATGTTATGCGTGCGTGTCTGTCAGACCATTTCTTACATGGTCTGTGACGTCAGGGATCGCTCAGCGGTGATCTACCTTGGTGGGATGTGGAGCTGCTTCAGGAACTCCAGTATCTCTAACTGCGGCGGTCAGTCCTGCTGCTCTCCTCACTGTGACCGCTGCTCAGAGAGGAGCGTCTGCAACTGTGAGGAACCGCGAGCGCTCGAGATTGCCGGGTTAAAATGGGTCATGAATAGCGAGAATACTGTATTCTAACAACTCTCTACCAAGGTAAGGTCGTTTCTAATCCTACTCGTACCTGAATGGATCGCTTGTAACTACGTTTTGTAAAATTCCGCGGCGTTTGGATGACTTGTGCGTAATTGCGCACGGGGACTCACGTTAATTGCTGCGGATAGTGAGTCCCATTGAATACTTTGGATGTGCTAAAAAAAAGAAAAAAAAAAAAGACAATAAGACGTCTTAAAGGCATTCCATTATGCAAATGTTTAAAGTAAAGCTTAAATACATATATATACATATATGTATTCATGCATTTTTATGTGTATGTATGTACATACATTATATGTATATGTACATCTAGTGTACATATACATATGTACATATAATAAGTATATATGAACATTTATGTATATATGTACAAATGTGTATTTATATATGTACATATATTTTGTGTGCATGTTAATATATTTACACATATACATACATGCATATATATACGTTTGTATATTTATGCATTTATGTCTAAATATATGTATGTATACATATATAAATATATGTAAATATATATGTATGTATACATATTTATTTGTGTCTTTATATATGTGTGTGTTTATATGCAGTATATTTATATATGTGTGTTTATACGTATATATGTATGCATATTTATATATGTGTATATATGTATACTGTATGTATATATATATATATATATACTGTATATACAGTATATATTTGCTGCATTTAACATGAGTTCTCTGAAGAGATGTTTTGGTCCTTTCACAATTGTGTACTCCTTGTCTGCACTTTGACGTAACTCTTGCAAATCTTTCCCGCAACGCATTAAGGCAAATATGATCGGATTATTTCAGAGAAACCACAAAGAAACAAACACTGACTTCAAGCTTTGTTTACACTTTGAAGGATTATCACAGTAGACTCAGGAGATTTTTAAACATATAGGACTGCAGCAGCCTGCAATAACCACTCATGTAAGTGACAAAGGAAACGGATGAGTCACAAAGTCCTATGTCCACTAACAAGCAGCAAACAGTGTGCATAAAAGCATTTAGTTAAGTTGCCATGCGTCAGCCGGGGCATGTTTTATCAGTTTATACATTGCGTGTACTCTGTACTTCAGTATACATTATTGTTTATATTAAGCAACACAACCTGAGCATAAACAATCAGTAGAGTAGTGTTTTACATAATACTTCCAAACAACCAGCTTTTAAGACGGTGTTTTTTTTATTATTATTATTATTATCATCCAGTCTGATGAACAATATTTACCCTTTCTCTACCTCCTAAACTTTACGGGGGTCACACGGGGGCTACGTCAGTAGTCATCAGGCAAGGGTGGTGTTTCACCCTTGTAATCATCAGTGCATCACAGGACTGAATATACAGACAGTCAACAAACAGTCATTCACATTCATACCCACACAGGGGTCATTTTGCAATGTACCCTGTGGCATGTTTTTTTTTTTTTTTTTTTTTTTTGGGACTAAAGTGGGAAACCACGCTGAGGGGAAATACAACTACACACACATAAACACTCATGGAGCTCAGTTTTTCTTTTTGGCCCTTGGAGTCCACCAACCACTTTTCCAACATGAGACTATTATGGGTCTCACAGGGTTAATAGGTGGAACATTGAGAATCTTTAATGTTTAATATTTTATTTTCTCATGACACAATATTTAACCTACCACTTTATGTGTTCAGGATATGGACCTGGGGAGTACGTGAGATGAAAAGTGCACATTAGCTAATAACCTATAAAACTGGGCAGTTGGGAGTTACGGCCTTATATAGATTTATGTAAAGCCTAAAGTGGAAACACTCTACATTCAAGACTGTACATTTAATTGCTTGGCTTTGAACCTATAGAGCTTTGGTCCAGTGTTATTGTCTTTGTCTTCGGTGAGAACTCCGGGTTGCACCTTGTGGGAGGTTTGCGTCCTGGTTATGGTGGTTCCAGCTGGCTCACCACCTGCATAACCCTAACCTGTTCATAAGGGGCTGATACAGTGCTAAGTGATGTGGGTGGTGGCAAAGGCCGGATTTACAGAATGGGTTAAAGAGTCTGCAGCTCTGGGCCTCACCACCAGGAGGGGGTGCAGCCCAGTTTGCTGATGTTAAGTCACTAAAAATAGTGGAATTAGTCTACACATACTATTTTTACTTTACTTGAAACACCCATAATATCTTTCTACCTGGTTTTTAAAGGCGTAAAATAGATATTGGGTAAGGGTATTTAACATATATAAAATTATGCTGCCTCCCATTAAACACAGGGTAGGAAGATATTATAGTTAGGAAAAATTTCAGATATGGCAATAAATTTATAATTTAGAAATGTGCACCAACATTTTGTCAGAGGACAGTCAAAATAAGATAAAAAATAATGTTTACTTCTTTTGAAGGGACTTGTGTCCACCTGCCATGTTTTGACATAATATGAAGAGCCTCATCCTGGTAATTAGCCACAGGTGTCAGATAGTGTTAATCCAGCCCTGTTGGTGGTCATGGAGACTGCTGCCCCTGCTACCTGGTAACAGATAAGCAGTAAAATTGGATGGATGAATGGATTTGGAACCTACTGTTGTAAAAAAAAAAAAAAAAAATATATATATATACTGGCTTAGACCAAAAATAGTTACTCTGAGGGCAACTGGATATAGTTTACTGAAGACATTTTATTTCGCAACAAGCTTCTTCAATTCTGACTAACTACAGGGGACTTCTGGTATTTAACCTCAAAGAGGCTGCATAAAAAAAAACAAACAAACAAAAAAAACGAGAACAGTTACAAAGCTGGGGATAAATTTACATTTCAAAAAACATTTTTCAAACCCTGAAACTAAATTTACAAGACCGAAAACCAATTTATATTCTAGAAAATATTTTAACAAATTCAAATCCATCTGAGCTGCGCAATCAAAACACTCAAAAAACTGACCACATGAAACCAAAAACAGCGTAATACTGCTTGACTGCCATCCATCTTGGTTGATTGGTTCTTTTCCGATTGTAAAATTTACTTGGGACGTTCCCTTTCTGGCTGCAACGGTTACTTGTAATTTTGTTTCGGGCGTTTGTAAAATTGTAATTTGCCTTGGGTTTTGTAAAAATATTTTTAATGATGTTATTTGGTCTCCTGCTTTGTACAAGTGTTTTGCACATCAGGGCCACCGTTTGCATACCTGTGAAAGGAGGTCTTTGCAGAAAACAAAAGAAGAAAGTTAGGGTTAGATGTGTGATGGACAACAGTTTTCCAAATGAGCTTAATGTCCAGTCACGAGTCTAGGGGTGTGAAGGCTGAGGGCTCAAGCTAATGGTTGAGATCAGTGTTCCCCAACCTTTTTTGCACCACAGACTGGTTAAATGTCTGGTACTTTTATGACGAACCCTTCATTAAGTCGTGGCAGGAAAATACCCCTTAATAAAATGACATTTTTGGCGTTCTGAAATATTTTCCTACCTATAAAATTTTCCTACCTGAATTAACTGTGTGTGGGCACAAGGATTTCTCAAGTGCACACAGCCTGTAAGTATGATTTTGTGTCATTTTGAGTTTGTTGTTGTTTGCTGAGGAAATATATCCTCAAATATAGTTGCATTACTGATGATGGAATCCTAGCCTTTGTATTGTTCAGTTCTTTTGTTGATATGGGTATGGATCAGAAGAGAAATTCCTTTTTTTTGTCATTGTGACATTGTGATTCACACCACAGCGCACAACGAAATTTAGCCTCTGCATTTAACCCATCACCAAAGTGAGCAGTGGGCAGCTAATGAAGATGTGTATAAGAGACAGGTAACTGTAAATGCCATGCTCAGGGCATCTCAGTGGTAACTTGGCGGTAGTGGGATTCGAACCGGGGACCTTGCAGACCCAAGTCCGCTTCCTTAACCACTAGGCCACTGCCCCGGATCAGGTGGAAGTAATAGACAGATCAGGCCAAAAAGATACATTATTTCTCTGAAATCTTATTTCTGGGCTATTATTACCACATCTGTTCACTGACCCTTATGTCCTCCATTGATCTATTACCGCAGTCAGGCTTTGTCTGCTGATGCAGGATGACAGCATGGAAACTGGCTGTAGATGATGGAATCACAGAGCATGTAGACACGTTACAGTACTTCCATGTTCTGCTGTATATGAGACACTGATACAGCCAGTTCAGTTGTAGTTGTGAAATCACTGGGGGACATGGAGTTCTCAGCTGCCTTTGGGAATGAAGATCCATTGGAACGATGCTGTTTGTCGTGTTATGCATAATGTGTTTGGACAGATTGTTATCACACACTGCATTGACTCACATCCACTGCTTCTGTTTGGTTGCAAACTCAAAGCAAGTCTTTGAGGTCACACAGTTCTTGTTATTTAAAAATGCCTTTGTGAAGACACTATATATAAAATATATATTGTAAAAGTCTAAAATAGGTTCTATCTGCCTCTTCACAAAACTACCAAGAAATGTACGAAGTAAAAAAGGGGAAAAGTAGGTCAAAAAAATGCACAAATGTATCATAATGTCACACACACTCCTATTTCTTCATAATATAAAGCTGTTTTATATATTTTCCAGGGTTTTAAATATTTTGGTTTGCGTCTGGTTCACACATTCTCTGGATCCAGAGTCTGCTCAGCAGTGTTGTATCTTTTCTGGAGATCTCATATTTGTCATGGAATTTGAGAAGCGTAACAATTGAACTTCAACACTGGCTGAACAGGGATTTAAACCTGCACGCACAGGGTCAGGTTTCCAAGTCTGCACCACTCTCCCTGAACTCATCTTTGTCTTTCACACCACAGTAAGGCAACACTGAAGTTCAGCTGTTTTGCTTTTAGACACCAACCATGAGGAGGACTAAGAAAAGGGGTCAAATCCTGACGATGTTGTTGTTATGTTTATGTCACAAACAAATCATCCGTCAGTGGCTTTAAAGCAAATAAAATAATAGTTCTGGAGATTTCTGCCCTTGTTGCATCCTGTACCTTCTCGGCATGCTCTTCTGCCCTTCTTTGTTCTGGAGATTTCCTCTCTTCGGTCTTTGTCATCAGTCAAGTCTTTATCCTTGGATCGAACCCCCGCTCACAGCTCTCGAAATCTATGCAACTCGCCAGCCTGAGCGAAGCAGCCACTTGCTCTACTTTCTTGTTAACTTGTGTTTGTCATGAATGTTGGGAATCATAACATTTGAAGCACAGCTGAGACAGATGGAGGATTTGACCTCCCTGGTGGTGTGAATCACAACGTCACAATAAAAAGAAACCATCTCCACAGATTAACTCCATTCACCTGTGGACTGCTAAAGAGCGAGGCCAAGATTGACGTCACCAGCCGCGTCCGTTCTAGTTTTTTAATTGGTCTCTTCTGCCTCATAGTGTGACGTGTCCTTTATAATATTTATAGTGACTTATTTATATTGACCTATATTACTATATATTGTATAAATGTTCTTTTATCGGACTTTAAAAAAAGATTACATCAGGCAATCAAAGCACAATACCATACAAAACAGTTGTTGTCCTATTATTGCCCTGTTATAAAAGCACAACAAAGGGCTCCTCTGTGTTCTGACGTGTCCACAGTGTTGTCCTCCAGAGCCACGCCGTGTGACATCACACAGTCAACCACTGCAACAGACACCATACAATGTGTGTTACGTGAAATCATCGCCACCGACGCTGTCCAGTCCAGCTTGAAGAGCGATGACCCAGTTCCGCATCTGTATTATATAATTCCACAGAGTCATGTGACTCAGCATCATCACCTGGTCCAGTCCTTTTGCCTTTCCGGATCTGATTGTGTTGATATAGAGTCAATACTTGAACATAATTTACATAGTTTCTCATGAAGCATACACTTATTGATAATATAACTGCATGAATCTTCTCCTTCCGGCTTCTTCCTTTTTTCAGAGGCTGCCACAGCGAGTCAACATTTTCCATCTCACCCTCCTCCTGTATGCTCAACTTGTACGTCCTCCATGTCCTCCCTCACTGCATCCATCAATCTCCTCTTTGTCTCCTACCTGGTAGCTTAATCTCTAGGATCATTCTCCTACCAATGTATCCACTGTCCCTCCTCTGAACATGTCCAAAACCATCTCGATCTGTCTTCTCTAGCTTTTTCTCCAATCCTTCCTGTCTGTGTTGTCCCTCTAATCCCTCTCATTCCTGATCCTGTCCATCCTTGTCTCTTCTAAAGAGAACCTCAGCATCTTTAACTCCTTCACCTCCAGCTCTGTCTCCTGTCTTCTGTCTATTCCAAAAGTCTCTAATCCATCCATCATGGCTGGTCCCACAACCGTCCCTTTTCCTCCACCTTAACTGACTCTCTTCTATCACAGATCACTCCTGACTGTTTAATAGAACTGCACAAATGATTTTATAAATACACACATGAGTAGTACCAGTTTAGTACTGTGTATAAAAGGATGTATTTAAACTTTATTCACAGATTACTACAGATAACAGTTACTATATCTGTAGTAAGTCCACGACCCCAGGTCACACGTTTAAAAGCATTTCTATAAGACAAGGCACTTACTGTAGGAATATAATATCAGAAAAAAAGTGGCCCTGGGGAAATTATATGAGTCCATTTTTCGAGCCACTTATTTGTAGTTTCTGCAACATAAACAACATAAAATATCTTTTTTTTTTTTTTTTTACAGTTTAGTCACACTGACTTTCAGCTTTGCTTCCGTTTCTTCATACAGCGTTGCCCTACAGGGCCTGCCACTGCTGCCATGGACACATAAGATATCATTCAAATGATTCAATTATTATATGTCAAATAATATTTATTCATACAATTTAAACACATAAAAATAGATTCCTAATGATATAATATTAAAATCCTGATCCTGGTAAAAAAAAAAAAAATCACACCTTTCTGATTATTTTACTGTTGTAGCAATGGAGAGGAAACAAAGTTTTGGTCAACGGATCTTGATTAATCATGATTAATCTACAGCAAACCTGTGTACTACAACAGCTCTGATGTGTTCTAGATGCCGCTGACAGATGAAGATGATGCTTTCCAGTCCAACATACCTGTCAGTCTGGATATAACGGTGGCTGTCGTCTACTTTGTTTTTGGTGAGTTTATTTACATTATTATTATTATTATAGGAAAAAAGAGTAATAAATGTATTAATCTTTCAATCCGTTTCAAAATATGATAAAAGTCGTCATTAAGGCAATAACGTTAATTATCTAAGTACGATTAACGTACAATCCAACTAAACACTAGTGTACTGTGTGGTCAGATCATTAAAAGAGAAATCATTACATCTTTCTACCTCACTTTTTATTTTTATTATTATAGGTTTCGGGAGCATTTTGATTTTCAAAGTAAAGCTACCCATCTATACTTCTAGTAGTTATCACTGTGATGACAAGTGTAAGACTTCTCTATTTTTTCAATTCTTCGTTCTCATTTCCAGGAATATGTTCACTGTTTGGAAACACCACCCTGCTTTATGTGTCCTACAAGAAAAAGCATCTCCTCAAACCTGCTGAGTGCTTCATCATCAACTTGGCCATTAGTGACTTGGGTCTAACTGTGTCTCTTTATCCTTTGGCAATTACTTCGAGCATTTACCACAGGTACGTTGTCTTTGCTTCTTTTCCAATTCAGATTACGCCCGAATGACAATCAGTATTGTCATGAATGACCTGAATATTGTTTTTTGCATTTACTTTGACAACTTCTTCCATCCTGGAATATTCTAAATAAATTATATAATTTTTATATAAATAGAAAAAGTTATTATTTTAGCCAGATCAGGATAATATGCATTTGTCCTGTAATTTTTTCCCCTTTTTCTCTAAATGTTGCTCCTCAACTTGAACATTTTAGGACATTTTGCCATCTTAATATAAAAACTAAAAAAAAAAATGATATACTCAAGAATACGAGCCATAAAAGAAGTTAATCAAATCAAACCAGCATTGTGCTGTGGGCCACCTGGCATTAACCTGCAGAGAAAACATACAAAATATTAATATTTTAATATTAATACTAATATTAAATTTATTATCAGTTACAAGTTTATACACAAGGGGAACTTACACGTAATAATTTAATCTTTTATTTTGATACACTGTTTAATGCAGTGCTTCTCTATTATTTTCTGTTACAACCCCCAGCAAAAAGTTAGAATCTCGTTTCAATGACTCATGTATCATTTTGAGTGTATTGTTGTTGTCTTGACTGAGAAAATATTATTGATGATGGAATCCTAGACATTTTATTGTTCAGTTCTTTTGCTGATATGGGTATGGATCAAGTGGAAGTAATAGCCATTACTTTGTGGCCCAGCACCAATGCACCCACGGACCAGTGGCGTTCCCCGGCCCAGTGGTTGGGGACAACTGAGATATACTGTAGTACATAATGCACATCTCTCCGTACGTCTCTCTCACCTATTCCCTCATTGATCTCTCTGCTCTGCTGCTCCCGTCACACTTCTTCCCTCCCTCTCTTTCCCACCCACACAGGTGGCTTTATGGCAAAACAGTGTGCTCCGTATACGCCTTTTGTGGAATGCTATTTGGCATCTGCAGTCTGACCACGCTAACCCTTCTGAGCATGGTGTGCTTTCTCAAAGTGTGCTATCCACACTATGGTAAGTCCGTGGAGAACCTTTTTCCCTCTGAAATGACACGGGATTAATGAAAACATCCCTGTGTGTTGATTTATCTGTGGAAGGAAGTGAAATGATAATCCCTCAGTGAAGCACTGCACATTAGCCTTACTTTGATGGCTGACAAGTAAAGGGGCTACGCTCAATAACCACCACGTATGATGTTGGTCAATGCAGTGGAATTGAGCCCTCTGTTTAACCTCGAAAGAGTGTTTTCTTCTTCCCATCTTCCCAGGAACTGGGATGCACTGTAGAGATCTCTGTTATACAAAATGAGAAACGTAATGAATTTTCTAAGCCTTTTAATCCATCTGTTCCTATCCTACGGTATATTTATAGAAACACCCCTTTTATTATCACTTTCTGAAGGACAAAGTCTTCCCAAGGGGCTTATATAATGATTCCATCCATTTGCGCCAACTGTAGCTCCTGCTTCTCCTTGAGTTTGAAGGCATGGAGAACACATGGAGAGTCTGGGCTAATTATACAGTCTACGTTAGCGAGAGCTGACCGTTGTTGAGTATTTGCGCGCGCCGATCAAGGACAGAACAGCGTAAAAGTTAACTGTCCATGTGTTAGCACAACTTCGGTCTATGTAACAGGAGCCGACCATTGTGAGACATGCGTGAGGCGATCAAGGACAGAACGTAGTGTAAAAGTTAACAACACAGTGAGTCAACTATCCATGCGATAACACAATTCCAGGCTGGATTTTCTTGCTGTGCTATACAATTACAAGTAAACAACAAAAGAAAAACAATTGATTTTTTTTTTAAAGTAAATGTGTGATGCTACAAGAGGAAGGAATTCGACACAAAAGACCAAGGCCAACAACATATATATTTTCTCCTCCCTGGTGGTATAACATCAGGGAACATAACACATCCAAAACAACCCTGTTATTTCCTTCCATCTCTGTTTTTCAATTGGATGAAACTATGGGATCATTGATCTTCATAACACAACGACTGCTGTTCAGGGTTACAAGGATAAAGGGCAGTCATTGGGGCAAAGCAACTGGGAGACAACCTCAACAGCTCACTGGTCCTTAGAATCGCACTAAAATCCACACATATACATTATATCACCCTTAATAAAGGCTCCCGGGCGAGCTTATCCAATCACAGGACACCTATGTGTTGGTTTTAAGGTTGGGCCAGCTAGATGGCCCTGTATGTAGTAATCTGGCGAGAAGATTGGCCTGAGTGCTGTCAATTAAACGGGCCGTGTCCATTCAGTTACAGTGGACAGAGCCTTCATTTTTGATTCTGAAGGCTCTGGTTCATGGAACCTGACAACACTAGCTTGCTGAAATATGATTGGATAAAATGTTTTTATCCAACTTTTCAAATGCCAAAACTCTTTTTATATTAATCAAAAACAATAATACAATTTGATTAAAAAATATTTATGATTTTTTTTTTCTCCAAGTATGCTTAGGGCCAGCAGAGAAGGCTTTGCTGGCCCTGATGGCCAACCACTGGTAAATCAAGATTAATGTCAACTCCCTCCATGTAAATTACCAACATCTACTGTACAGTATGCCTTCAGCTTTAAAAGTCTTAGGAGAACATGATATTCATTCATCTGTTTCAGACATTAGACTGGTCATTATGAAGATTAGCGTTTCTAACAGGGCTGTAACATGGAGGTAATGGGGCAGAACTTCATCTGTAAGGCTGTGAAAAATGACAGTATGTTGAGGGCATTAATATCAATCAGTTCAAGGTGAAGGATGAGTTTCGGTTTAACTGAAGACCCACAGGAACAACAGCAAAGATACTGTGTCAATTATCAGAAATGTTGAACTGTATAATCCTAAAAAAAAAAAAATCTCATTTTGAAATCTCAAAATGTTTTCTCAGGAAACAGGTTCAGTTATGCTCACAGCCGTCTGCTGATCGCCTGTGCTTGGATCTACGCCCTGTTATTCGCTTGCTCCCCGCTGGCTCACTGGGGGGAATATGGACCAGAACCTTATGGCACAGCTTGTTGCATTGACTGGCATTTGTCCAATGAGCACACAATGGCACGCTCCTATACGTTGGTTCTGTTTATATTCTGCTTCATCCTTCCCTGCTGTGTAATTGTTGCCTCCTACACCGGCATTCTGGTCACGGTGCAAGCATCTCGCAAGACCATGGAGCAGCACGCGTCCAGGCAGACGCAGATGAGCAGCATCCAAGCTATAATTGTCAAGGTAATTATCTCCAGCTTGATTAAATTAACGTCTCATAAACATTTAGGTTGACTGGTTAGATGGTTAGGTCTTCAACAGGAGGTCTGCAGCCCCTAGGTGGGTTTGCAGAGGCACTGTGTATGTTAATTTCACATTTAAAAAAAAATCAGCATGTTTAAAGTGCAACATAAATATTTTTATGAATTAAAATGCAAAATAAAATGGAAAGGTTATTAATTGCACGTAGCCTAGTTTAACTTACAGCATATACAGAAGTAGGAAAGGCATTTTCCTCCCTTTTCATTTAAGGATTTCTTGGCCCATAAATCAGAGGTATTTAGATTAGTCACACGGCCGCAGCTAAGTTCATCTTCTGCAACATCTCCCCATACTGCGTAAGGGAAGCCATTGTCACAGGAAGTTTCTCCTCCTGTTCTTAGTCCATTTAACTTTCCGTTGTCACCTTTATTCTCCATCTTTTTATTATTTCCAAACTCCAGTAAAGTACCTACTGCTTGTCCTTCACCTTCTCTTTCCCCTCAGTCTCTCTCTGTGCTATTTTCTCTGCCGCTGTTTCCGTCTTTGCTTCCTCCACCACCTCCTCCTTGCCACTCGTCAGTCTCCCTTTGTCCTGAATCTCCTTTCTCAGTTCTCTTTCTCTTTACGTTCCTTCCAATAATTCCTTCTCTTTCCTCCTCCTCCTCATCCTTTGTGTTCCATTCGCCTGATCTTCCTGCTGATTGCAAACATCTTATAGTCTTCACAGTCATCCGGTCATACAAACAGTGTTTCATATCTCTGTGACCTTGAACTGATTCAATAGATGGGTATTGTTGACTAGCCCGAATGGAGTAGAGTCAATATGTTACATATTAATATTTTTTTTTTTACAAACTTCACATGTCTTATATAAGATCCTTGTGGCTGAGTGTAAATGTCAGTTATAAACTAAAACAGATGCTTTATATTATTGACAAAATTAGATTTTAATCTACTATTTAATATTTATGAATATCAAATAATATAATTAATTTTTTATTTGTCAAATACAACAATGTGGGATAGATGTCAACGTCAAATTGGTTCAAACATATGATTTAAATCTATTATTTTACTTAACTCAAACATTTGTTTTAGACACACATTTGTTTCATGCCCAAGCCAGTATTGGAGAGGATCACTGGCATTCTTTCTGGTGCATATCGCTCAATAAATCGTGACCCAGTTCTAGAGATTTGTTGCACATGTACTGAAGAACCTAAATTAATGACTGGCTATAGAAAGAGCCAAACAGATTAAAAATCTCAACTGTACCACAAGAAACAACAAAAACTCATACGATATCTTTAAAGCCCTCCCAGTGCCTCCTGTTGGCCTCCACTGGAACTGCAGTCCCTGTTTTCACTGTTCAATATTTTAAAAACCCACATGTATTTCATGGCAAGTATATTATTATTAAAATTATAAATATTCCGTGCTTTTATTTCTGCAAGATAAGCGTTGCAGTCTGCATTGGTTTCTTCACTGCGTGGAGTCCATATGCCGTGGTGTCAATGTGGGCGACTTTTGGACCCATCAACAACATCCATCCAATGGCATTTGCCTTGCCAGCCATGTTTGCCAAGTCCTCCACCATCTACAACCCAATCATCTATCTGATGCTTAGACCAAACATCCGCAGGATGATACGCAGGGACTTATGTACTCTGTGCCATGTCTGTGTGAGAAGCTGCTTCTGCTCACAGCCCCTGGGAACCTGCTGCTCAAAGCCAGAAATCAGGGTCCGACTTCACACCATTCCCAAGCAAAACAACCAACTGCCTTCCAGCCACTCTGCACCTCAACTGTCTGTTGTTTCATCAAAGAGTTACAGTGATGAAATGAAAAATATTTGCGATGTGCGTGAATCTCGAGAGTGTGGTGTCCTTGAAACCACAGCAGGGACAGAGTCGTGCAAAGATCCAGTTACTGCAGTTCAGCAAACACATAACAATCAAGGGTCCGTAAGTGTGTGCCACAAAAAGTCCAGTGTTAGTTTAGAGATGGTTCCAGGTCGTGCAAAAGTAGCCTGGCCCTGATATATAAGCTTAATGTAGAATGTTTACAGAATATCATGGCATATCTGTTTTCCTGCTGATGTTGGTGTCTAATTTTGGAACTTAATTTTCAGGTATTTACAAAAATATCCCCAAATGTTCATGCCAAAACCAAGTGACTGAATCGGTCACTCACTGTGCATTTTCTCAGTGACTCACAAGTTCATGTTTAAGACAAACAGCTTAAATATTTTATTTCCTTTGCTTCCTTGCTACAGTAACTTTGTGTTTTGGATCCTGAATGTCGATATAGATGTACAATCCATACCATTCAGATTTGTTCAAATGTAGATCTGACTATGTAACGACAAATTCAATCTATTTCAATGGATATTGTTGTTCCAATATTGCTCCACTTTTATAAATGGAATAATAACAGCCGAATATATGATTATATATTGCATAATTACATGTGAAAGTACAACTGTATATTAAGAGAGTATATATCATTCTTGTGCTATCAACACTTAAAAACTGTTATAATTATGATTATATGTATATATAATCTATTTTTTTAATTTTCCGAGAATGTGAATTCCCAAATAGGTTGCTTCAAATTTCTTAACAATATTTCACAATGATTCATTACATATTTTTTCAAATCATAGCGTTCCTAAGGTTGGTAAACGAGACTGCTGAGAAGTAGCTGCTGTTACATGTGATGGGTTCTGAAAATTACAACTTTTTCAATCGTTAAAACGTTTTCTTTGTAAAATCATCTTGAATGTAATTGTTTCCTCCACTTTCAGTAAACCCCAGGTCACCCACAGCATTTGAATGTCTCAGCGTGAGGATGGTGGACATTTTCATATACCTTCACATACCTCACCCGCTCTGATTTGTCCTGTCTAACTAAGAGTATGTGCTTCCAGGATGTCACGTTTCTGAGTATGTGTAGTATTTGTCCATAGTTGATGACACCAGTGGAAATACCCTTCCTATATTATGGAAATGCTTAATGTAAGTTAAAAATTGTTGTGTCAAAAAGTATTTTTTGTACTGTGTTTTATGAGTGAAGAAATATATTTTATATCATATCTGAAAGTTTATGTGTGACGGATTTTACCTCATTGTCTCTGGACACTCTCTCTAAACCTGTCCACTTGTTTCAACCTGGAGAAACACTGAAACAAGACAACTCTGCAGCTTTGGTTTCGTCTTCACTTGAGATCTATAAATAGTTGTTTATGGACCCTCCACTTCTTGATTATTGTGTATCATGTGTTTTGTACAAATTCTCAGGACCCAGTTTATACGGTTGTTGTTTCTTTTAAAGTGTAAACAATATGTGCAAAACTGTATTATGAATAAAGAGTATACAAACAAGACCAGAAGGTGATTGTTCCCTCCCAAGAATGATGCAAATTGTTGAGGATTTAGCCTCTCTAATAGTAAATGTAATTTAACTCTAATTTCAGACTATATGGACAAAGTTATAGTGGATAAAATGTTTGTTAAATATTCACAAACATTGTTTTTAGCTTCCTTTTTTGTATATTTTAGGAATTGTGTGATTTAAAACGTCAAAATAAAATAAAAACAAAATTCCAGGTAAAAATGTTTTGGTTGTACTGTGATTGCACACTAGATAATAATAATAATATCCTTCTCAATTGTTTAATAAAATATTAACATCATATAAAATACATTTTTTCCATGATATGTTTCATTTGACCAAATGTTGACGCTGACTTTTTTTTTGTTCTCTGTAAGACACAAATGGACGTCGTCGCAGGAAGCCAGTTAAAGTCGTCACCGCAGATGAGACCGCTTCCGGAATAAACAGCGTACCTTCGCAAGAGATTCGTTCTGATTGGACCGCCTCTAAAATAGTCCCGCCCTATTATTTCCGAACAACATCTGAGATACTCTGTTTAAAAACAATAATAATATGACGTTTGTGTGTTTTCGAAATAACCTTCAGAAAAAATACTTTAAAAACATATAGTATTTATTTAAAATATCATTTGAAATGGCTTTCAAAAGTACACAAAAGTTTTTTGTCTATCAGAGATAAAACAAGACCACGCAACACCCATTTTAATCGATGTCTTACAGCACAAACAAATACAGACCATGATACAGTGTCAGTAGAACAATAACATTTAAACATTCAAATTATGCATACAAAAACGGAAAATCCATTCCAAATAACTACGGAATCCACGTGTTGTCAGATTCATTTGCATCTGCAATGAACAAATACTCCTCCTGCTGTAGAAAAACAACACTACAATCCTTAATTGGTCGACAGTCAAATGCTAAAATAAATACAAACCAAATCAAAGGCATGTTCTTGATGAAAGATGTCATTCTTTATACATTCAAAATACCTCCATAAAATGACTACAGTGACTTCATTGTTATAATTGATTTGTTTGTACCAGTCAGGTAACTGAAAACAACGATAAAAGCAATTAATTAATTGTAAATTAAAGAAATAAGATTGTTGTTGTGTGAACTTCGTCCACACAAACATAGGTTTCATAAAATATCCTGATCATTTATTTGTCCTACAAGGACAGTCCAGTGAAAGGAGGCCAGGAGGGAAACTTTAAGAAGTTTGAGTAGGTGAAGATGCACAGGTGTCCAACATTTTCTTGAAAACTTCTACCCTAACTTTTCCCTCCAGAGCTTGGTAAAGCTTGCCGATAGTACAGCCGATACTTCCTTCCTTCATCTTCCACTGCTCCAGCATTTGATGCACCATTTCCGGCAAGCCGTCACGATAATAGTCGTGCTCTATGGTCTCCACCTCCACGTTAGTAAGACCCAGGTTCCGTGCACAACGTTTCCAGCTCAATCCTATGTTCTCCCTCAACAGGTCAAGGTGCTCCTCGGTCACAGGGTACTCTTCTGGACAGACACAGAAAAAAAATGTTTTAGACGATTTAGAGAATTTTCAGTAAGGCGTGTTGTCAGTTTTTATTTGTAAATAAATGTTGATAAAAATAAAAAAATGACCTTACCGTATTTCTGCATTTCTTCTTTGATAAGAGAGTGGTTTGGAAACGAACTCTGGAAAAGTTCAGAACCTCTGATAGTCATCGTGTTGTTGCTTCCAATTTGGATCGCTCTGGCATTTTTAATGAAGACAGATGCTGGAACAAGGACAGAACACAAACAATTAATATTGTCATCAAGTCGTAGGTGGTTGGAAAGTGCTAAAAATTTGTAACTGTTTTATTCCTTAAAAGATTGTTATTAATTTACACGATTGCAGTGCCTGGATTTTCCGAGGTTTAGTACATAGCAATACCAATAAATGCAATGGAATTAATAATTTCCAAAACAAATTTTGTTAATGCAAATTTATCATTTGCATTAACACAAAGCAAAGAAAAGTTAGTTTAAGTAATTTTACTTTTATATTGAGTTCAAATAAAAATGCAGAATAGAAAAGTGTCTGAGCATCTTTCAGGAAAATATCACGTGACTTATAAGACACAGCTACTAGAAATTTTGTGGTGTCCAAATTAGGTCACAAGCTAAAATAAAAGTTGGGAGCCACAGCTTTAATTTCTTTTTTGATCACTTTTGTACCTGGGTCCGGTGCCAAGCCAGTTTTGCAGGTATTAAACAGCCGCCCTTGAGTCATGTCTGGAGCAGAAGTGTCAGACACGGGGTGAGCCGGCCAAGACGGCTGGCGGTCGAAGTGTGAATGTGGATGTTGCTGGTTCAATTGGTCCAGTGAGGGGCAGCTGACAGATATTGGCATGTGGCCTGCAGCACATGCAGAAGAAGTCATGGAGTCATAGCCGGAAATGGGTTGATAACACACTTCCTCTTTGCTGGTGGCTTGCACCGGCTCAGAATGAGACCAGGAATGAACGGAAGACAGATTGGGTCTCTCCAGTACTGGTGGCCCAGTGTTACTTGGTGTGCTTGTCAGGAAGGGATTTAAGCTGCTGTGAATAATGTTGTCAACCTCACGATCACATGTATCAGGGACAGCTAAGGGTGGAGTTGTCATCATTGCGTCCGCCTGAACAGAATCCCCCTCAAACTGGATAACGTGCAGATCTTCAACGCTGGCCTCGACCGGCACAGAGAAACCTCTGTCAGAACTCACCAAAGTGGCGGGACCATCTGTCATTGAGAAGATGAAGAGTTTAAAAACACTTCCAAATAACAAAGCTCAGAGAAATATGAGCATATCACAGACAGAGCTCACCTGCAGAACAACAGTCACTTGCCAGTGATAATGACTTCATCTTCTCAATAAGATCTCCCGGGCCTTTATATAATTTCTGGAATAGAGGAAAGTGTTTAACTTACCAAATGACTAATGATAATAAATATTTTTCCTTTTTATCTAATAGTACATATTAACCTTTAGCTGAAAGACATCTTCGTCTACAAGTGGCTGAAGATGTTTTTCATAGAAGGGAAGAAAATAGCTGTAGCTCTCTGAAAAGGAACAGAAAGGAACAAAAGTAAATAACTGCATATATATGTTTTTTCTCTCTTTAATGTATTATCCTGCCATAAATAACTGAAAAAAAAATCCCAAACTAATACATTTAACTTATTTCAAGATACTTAAAATATCTAGGAAATATATGTATCAACGTCTTGATATTACCGTTAAATGTTGGTCGTGCCTGTGGGTTGTCATGCCAACATTTCTTCATGAGCATGATTATTTCCTCTGGAGTGTCACCAGGAATCAGATCATCTGCTGGTCGATCACCGTTACGGACACACTGGCTGATATGGTCTTCGCTCCTGGCGTCTGCTCACAGAGAGGAGTCAGAGAGTGAGGTGAAGTGAAATGGAAGTTTTGGTCTTTTTCATTCATTTTCTAAAAGGCCTGCAGTGCTGTAAAACCATCCCGACTCACTTGCATATGGCTCCTCCTGCGTCAGGATGACCCACACTACGATGGCAAAACTGTAGACGTCGGACTTCTCAGTGGATACAGTATGTATACTCTCCAAGTGCTCTGGAGCCATGTAGCTGAGGGTGCCGGCAGCTCTTGCACCGACTGACTGGCCTAGACGACTCTTCTTGCGGGACTCCTCCTTGGTGAGTTTGCTCCATGTCTGGTAGGTGGCCAGACCCAGGTCTGCAATCTTGTGAAAAAGGAAAGAAAGAAAAATAGAAATAAAAAAACTGAACGTGCCAGTGAATAACGGACATTATATGTGTCTAGCCTTTTACTACAGTGCAATAAACCTTTATGTGAAAGTCTTGGTCCACTAGGATATTGTCTGGCTTGATGTCCTTGTGAATGACACGTTTCTGTGTGAGGTAGACCAGCCCTTCCAAAATCTCTGAGATGATTCTGCCCTTCAGAGACAGAGGCACTTGCACCTGGAATAAGAAAGAAATGAACCTGTATATAAATGAAAATAATAAGATCAATCTGTGCGTTTTGTAAAGTGTTTTTGCTGGAGCTTTTGAGCTACTTTAATTTTACAATAGCTATATTTTTTCCTTAAAAAAATAAACTGAGGCCCGTGGACCAGATGCGGCCCATTTGGCATTATAATCTGGCCCACTAAACTAGTGAAAAGGGCTTTTCCCTGCAACGCTTGCTTTCACGTGTTTTAATGCTAGTTTAAAATGCTCTTTTCTAAATGTTCTGATAATAAATGGAGTTTTCATTCACTAACATTTTCCAGCATAGCCAACAGGTTTCCTCTGGGGATCAACTCCATAACCAGTGAGCAGTCTCTGTCCTCCATGATGACACCCAGCAGCTTCACAACTCGATCATGGTTCAGACTGGCCATAATGTTGCCCTCCTCCAGCAGTGACTTCTTGCTTTCCCTGTAGTAGGTAACACACATAATTGGGTTCTTAGAAATGGACTGGAAAATATATATATATATATATATATTAAAAAGCATGTCCTGTAATGGAAATAACTTTTTGAGGCTAAAACAATACCAGAAATCAAGGCTTTTAATACGTCGGATGGAAATGAAAGTCTCGTCACTAACCACAAGACTCTCACCTTCCTCTTTCTCATGTTGATTCTTACCACGCTCTCAGCATATTTGGTCTAGCTAGTTCCTTTAAGGAACCCAAAAATAAGACGGACCCTACAGTAGAGTGACAGCTGATGAAACTATCACATTTATCTGATATTAAAACTGCAAACCTGTCTCCCTGCTGTTATATGATACATAACAATGTCTCCTAATACAAAATTCCAACTCTAGTTTTGGAAATGACTGATTCCCATTTGTGATAATCTAATTTTTTTGGTCCAGACAAGAACATTAGTCGATTCTTAAACCAATACATAAATGCAATCAAATGAATCATTATGTCACACAGAATGTAATACAATTCTTAGATTGTATTTTTTAGTCCAGTACATAATCATAAATAATCTGAACCAACTTGACGTTTACTCTTCAGCATGTCACATTTCAGAGTTCATTGACTAACACGTCCTCTCAGCCTCCTGTTTATTGGTTGCAAGGTATGTTTCAAGGTAGATTACAGTGTAATTAAAATGATAATGCTCTCAGACCAACAGGCAATAAAAAAAGAAACAAGCACTGCCGTAAAAAAAGATATAAACATGTATACAAAAACAGTAATAAATAATAGACATTAATAGTTTTAGGTTCTTTGGCAATAAAAACAAAAATAGTAAAGTAAACAGGTCAAGTACTAGCGTAGAGTTGTGAAAATGATCAATGAAGATGGAATGTTTTCCCAGTAAACACTGACATTGTGCCCCATGTCAGGGATTTCCACGTTGACTCACCTGCTGAAATGCTTTCGCTTCCTACTGCTACAAGTCCAGAGCGTAACCTGTTTTTCCGTGTAAGAAAATGTATTCTGGGAATTCACTCCAGAGCTGGGGTTAATGCTTTAATTTTAATTTTATAAAACTGAGGACTGAAGAAACCTCTTGGGTGAGATCTTAAAGAAACCTACTATGACCAGTGGTCCATGAAGTAACTATTTTTGGATTAATCATAATAATTATTAGGCGATTTATGATTAATTACCGAAATTATACTGGGAAGTTTGACATCACTAATTCTCAACACATTGAAAACATTTTTAAACTTTGAATGGAAGTCACTTCCATTCAACTCCATTTTTTAAATTTTCCAATGAAGCAAGAACCAAAACACTTTGGGTTAGTGGTGGTCTAGTGGTTATGAACTGGACTGGGGTCCGGAGGATTTCAGTTTCAAATCCACCAAGTGCCATGTTATCACTGATGTCCAGTGAGAATGGCACCGCCCCCACTCACTGCTGCTGGTGGTGGGTTCAATTTCTTTGTGTGTAGTGATATGGAGTTAGCTTTCCTTCCTTTCCTAATAATAGTGGCACTATATACAGTAATGAATGTCATGTACTGTATGAAACAAAACATTTTTTCAGCTCTTCTGCAAAAAAACAAACATATTGTCCTGTCACACTTTGACTAGTATGCGGGGGTCTGTCTGCAGCCCCCTGGTGGACATGTGATTCAACCATGAATGCATTTCGGGGAAATCCCACACTACATAGAATACTTACTCGTTCCTAAGAGCTCCCGTATACATGGTCTTCATGACCACCTGGCCGAGAGTTACGTGATAGCACAGGTAAACATCCCCAAATCCTCCGTAGTCCAGCGGTTCTTTTTTAATAAGGTCCGTCGACCTCATTTGGAATGAAGACTGTGGCGCAGCGGCCATCCCCTGCAAAAGACATGTAAACAAGAATTAAAAAATGACTGAAATTCGAGTATATACTGTATACATCCGTCCTACAGTTATACTTACTCGAAGTAACTGAGACCAGAGTTCTTAGAAGTGTTAGTCCAACAAACCACAACAGTCAACGCGCGACGACTGTCCGACGATGACACGCCAAGCTACGGTCTGATATTCAGAACTTTGGCCAAGAAGAAAAACTTAGACACGGACTAAAATGTCTGACTGTTACCGTAACTGAAAGTGCGGTATTAGAATCAAATCCATTCAGAACATAGCGAAGTCATGTTACCTGTACGGGCTGCTCACTCAATCTTAGTTCCGGGGTATCTCCACAGCCGAAAGTCGAAAGTAACGAGGTAAAACTACAACCAAAACTACAACCAGGAATATAAGTCGATAGCAGAACTAGGGCTGACGAGCGGATTCAGACGTTTCTGTCTTGTAAAGACTAATAAACACATACCATCACAAAGCGTGGAAGAATTTAGATATATTATGCTGTTGATAATTTAATTCACAACTAAACACAGCAATTTTTATTAATATGGTTTAATAATGTGGTACAAATTTAGCTCCTCGAACATATCTTCCACCGGTACCGTTGCTGCCATCCACTGGTTAAAATGTGTATAGCCCACATGCCAACATTTCACCCCATACATTCTTTGTATAAAAAGCAGCTTTAACTTCAATTCGTTGATTAAATATAGATAAAAAACATCCCGACGCCAAAATACTATCAATCCACAATTAAATATCCCGTATTTTAATACTAAATATAAACAAAAATAACGAATCTAGTAAAAATAAAATAGCACAAGTAATAACACAAGAGTTACATTAATGTCGCTAAAATAAGTAATGTTGGCCTACGGTCTGACATATTAACGGTAAGAAAACATCTAGAAAGACAAAAACAAATGTTAGTATTACTAGAGCTTCATAAAGTTCCGAGAAAAGTATTATTTAGGATTGAAATAATTTAACGCTTTATTGAAAGCAGATTACGTCACATCAGTTCGTTTTCTCGCCACTAGATGGCACTTTAAGGATACGTGAACGCCGCTGTTGAAATATCTACCTCATGGGCTATAAACTAAAGAAAATGAAGATCCGTTTGAAACACTGTGAGGTGGAATGAAACCGACATCAGTCTGCTCCCTGTGCAGAAATGACTGCAGCTGAGTCAAAACACAAAAACACGGGAGGTGTAAATTAACATTCACATGAAATTGTTGGATTTATGACTGATGGACTTTAGGTGAAAATGAATGGGTAATTGTGGGCCAATTTTACAGAACAGTAAAGCATTTATCATAACAGTAAAGTGACTTGACATATTGTAGTCTGCTACAAAAAGTACTGTGTTCTCTAAGGTACAGTACTATACCACATTGAGGCCATATCAGTGTGGCCAAAATAAAAGTCTTTATGAATTTTATTGAATATTATTGTAAAAACTGTTAAGGTTTCACCTTTTTCTGATGTTTTTGATGAAAATCTGAGTCACAATGTGATAAAAAAAAATGGATATGAGTCATTTTAACCTGGTTTTGTAACCTCAGCATAAAAACGGACAGATTTTCTTTTACAATCGACAGCTACAAACCTACTGTTCATCTTTGCCTTACGGTTTATCATTAATGAACTCACTGAGACACTGACAGGACTAAAGTTTAGTTAGAACAAAAACAAACACTCATTGATAAAACAAGCTTAGTGTGAAACTAGGGCGGGAAAGTGCGGGGAGTGTGGCTGATGAATGACAAACGAAGGACCTACATTCAGGGCAGCCTTCTGTAAACACCCACACTATAAATTCCTCCTTTTTGCACTTTAAAACCACACCAAAGCGCTGTCATATTTACCCGTCTGTGCTCTTGTGTCTGTGCTCTTTATAACGTGTTATTTTTTCTTTCTCTCTTCTAAAAGTCACATGTCTTCCTGTTAATCTTCAGTTTCTTGAGAAGATATCTGCCCACAACAGTTTACAGTTCATCAGGGACGGATTACTAGACACAAAAGTCCAAATGTGAGAGTTATTTTTAACCCCATCTTCTTCTGTTGTCGTCTACTGCTTGTTCTGTCCCAATGACCCCTTGTTTGGGAGAAGTACGATTTGGGAGGCAGTAGTGGAGACTTCTGCCCCTGTGTCCTGGCAATGGGTAATTCAGCCTTATTGTGGACGATGAGCCTACTGGAACTGATGCTGTGCTATGCTCAGAGCAACTCAGTGGCAATCTGTGTCAGCTAGTGGATTCGAACCTGAGGCCACGTGGACACAAGTCTGATTCCTTAGCCACAAGGCCCCGATGCCACCTCTGGCAGTTATTACAGATTAACAACAGATAAATTAATCTTTTTAAAAATATAACTATGGATACATTAAAAACTAGTCAGATAACATATAGATCACTTGTGCCAAACTTAAGGCCAAGGGGCCAAATGTGGCCCGTCATGTCATTTTTATGCAGGATTGGCAGAAAAATACAACAATTGTCAGTTCAATGAATAATAATCAAACATTGATATGTATTAAAAGTAATAATATCTTTTTGCTTACCTACCTACCTACCTCTCAGTCTATTTGTCTGCCCCTCTGTCTATGTATCTATCTTTGATGTGGCTCCAAGGAATATAAAAAAAATGAGTTTAACAAACCTAAGTTGTCTTGATGTAATAATAATAATTGTCATATACCAAGATGATGTGCTCCCTTTGTATTTTCTTGTTATTCGCACCTCTTTCTTCTCTTTGTTCTCAGTTTCTGGTTGCATTTTGGTTTTTATTCTATTCTCATTTATGTCTCCTGTCTGTAATTTCGTGGCCTGCGCAAAACTTCTGACAAAAAAAGAAATCACACATTGAGGGATTTTGCTTTTTGCTTTTTTTTTTTAATTTTTTTAACACCCACCACAGCTTTGTAGTCATCTAAAATGGGTCAAAATGTCAGTCACCTTCTTAGTAGTTCATCATAATAGTTCATTACAGTTTCAAAACCTATAGTTTCTAAACCCAAAACGCTTGAATGTATTGGACCACATTGATATGTGTGGAGTTGAATAGTTTTACCTCAAACAGTAACATAATGTGAAAGAAACAGAAAGGATGACAGTTTGTTCCACTTTCCACAGTCAGAGAATTTGGTGGATTTATCTCACTTAGTTAAAAGGAAGTTGAAGTTTCCTCGGTTCCTCTCGGTCACAGACTTCCGCTCCACAGAACAATGTGAAAGCAGAACCATTCCCAGTCCTGTTGTGCTTCCTCTTCCCCTAGATTTCTGCTCATCTCTGCAGGAGGGATTGAGCGCTGGAAGGCCATTATTTGGCTGTTCAGGACTGAAAATGCCTGATCTCCTGATCTCCTGATAGAGAGTTAAACATAGGCTGTTCATACAAATTATTCTAAGAGCAAAGGACAGAAAACAGGAAAGAACTTTTCTTCCAACAACAATGTGTTTTGAGCCTTCATTTGAGTCATTGGAGTAAATATTTATCATAAATCTCCTAAATATTGTTTTGTTCATACATTCAATATTAACAAAACTTTTTAAAATATGTATTGTCAATTGTCCATGTATTTATTTTAGATTTTTTCTGCAATTTTTCGAATAAGAGTTAATTATTATAATTAAGTAAAATATATTTTTAATGTACTGTATATTATCCTTTATTTTCTATAAATATCTGAAGTATTGTTGAGGCATATTTAGAAATCAAACAGCTCTTTAAAATGTTACCTTCATGTAAATTAGACAGCAATGACTCATTTCCTACTAAGCCACAGTTTCACAATAATTTTAACATTGTATCAGTTAGATCTCAGGTAGAGATGCCGCATTTGTCTTTTTTTTAACAATGCTTTGTTAAATTGAAATTTACCAAAAATGTGGTTTCCCCCAAACGAATGGAACTTGTGCTGCATGTAGTGTGACTTATCATTTTTGAAAAAAAAAAAACAAAAAAAAAACTATATTAATATAAAAAAAACATTATCCTTAACAGGTTTTTGTAACGGAACAAAAATAACTATTAACTTGACACACTTTTTATTGCAAATATATTATTTAATTTACAAATAACACATTTTTTTGTAAACAACTACCAACACCCTAATGACATATGTCTATATCTGTCTGTCTGTCGGTACAGTACTGTGTATACTGTACATGCTAGAAACTTGCCTTCGACCAGCAAACTACACCTCCCAGAATTCCTTCGCAGCGAGCGCCTGGCCAGTGGTAGTAAGTAGCTGCTGGTATCAGTGTTCAGCTCGTTCTGCCTTTCCGACGGGGAACAGAGTGCGGTGTGTGCGGACTGATAGCGGGTCAGCGGAGCCGTAAACCCGCCTGGTTCAAGCACTTTTACGCAACGAGGAAGCGCAGTGGCGTCTCTCTGCAGCCTGGCTCTGTCAGCATGGGTAATGGCATCAACAAGGTGAGGTTTTGAGCAGGGTAAATAAGGAGGACACACGGAGCTGTCGTATAAATTTACTGTATGCAGACTTTTCCACTATCTGCTGTTCAGAACATAGATTCGACATACGAATATGCTACGTGTCGTTATTTATAGATATCCATATATTCTCAGTTTCTCATTTGAGTCACCATACATTGAAAAGTTTACTCATCTGTCTCACAGTCACCAATGTTGACTCTGCCCCCTGTAGGTCCTGCCTGAGCTCTACCTGGGGAATTTTAAAGGTGCGTTCTCGTCTCTGTGACGTCACTAAGATGTTTTGAATTGTTGAAATACTGGTGAGATCCCTCTAATGTGTTGTCTGTCTTGTTTGGCTCAGATGCCCGGGACCGGGAACAGTTAGCCAGGAACAACATCACACACATCCTGTCCATCCATGACAGCGCGGCTCCCATCCTCCAGGTGAGAAGATCCACACCTGCACCAGGGCTTCACTGGAATCCCATGTGTAAACAGAGGTGGTTAAAGACACGAAGAGTAGGATGCACATGACTAAGCTCAGACATAAACCATAAACCGGTCCGTCGGGTCGATCAGGAAGGAGTCCGATCTTTTTATGGAGGAGTAAACAGGGATGGAGATGGAGTAGTTCCAGAGAGATGGTTTGGACTGTGTACTCACATGTGGACTGTGTGGGATGATGTGCGTGGGTTCCACAGCCAGTGTTGGCGCTGCAATTGAAGTATTGTTTTTATTATCTTCTGAAGAATTAGATTAATAGATAAACAGAATGTTATTAGTTGTTCGGTTTACAGTATGTATTAATATGTATTTTGTTTAATTCCAAAGGGTTCAGGGTGTAAGATATAGCAGCATCTAGTGGTGGGGGAAGTAGTCAAGGAACCGGACTTGGGTCCGAAGGGTGGTGAGCCCACCAGAAGGCAGATTCAATATGCCTTGGAGATTACTTCCACACCAGACCTAGGGGAAGAATTGTTGTGTTCATTTTTGTAGAACACATGTGCCAAACTAAGGCCCAGGGCCCAAATCTTGCCCACAATATAATTATATTTGGCCCCTGAGACCAAATTCAATGTATACTAGAGTCTGGCACCTCAGCATATGGCTTCTATAAACCCCAAAAAATTGTCATATTAGGGTGGTTGTGGCGGCCTAGTGGTTAAGAAGCCGGACTTGGGGCTGGAGGGTTCCAGGTTTGAGTCCACCAGCTGCCAGGTTACCACTGAGGTCCACTGACCCTCCTCCCTGTTGATATTGGTGATGGGTTCAATGCAGAGAAAGAGTCACACGATGTCACAATGACATGGAGTTTGCTTTCCTTGCTTGGTGATACTTGTTGCAAGTGAAGGGCTCTCACCTCACTTGTCTTTCCAGGCATGCAGGAGATCTTTCACACCTCAAGTTGCCATTGGTTGCACTCAAGATAACATTGTGGTTGACCCTTGTACAGTCAGAATGTCAGCCAATTTTAAACCAGTAATGTAATGCAACAACTTAAAAGACCTGATGGGCTGTGACAACAGGCCAAAATTAAAACCTCGTCTACATTTTTATATTTATTGAAAAATCAAAAGCAGTTGTTCATGTTTTGCCTTCACCACAAGGGAAATGGGTCGATCTTTTCCAATGGAAGCAAACTAAAGTTTTGCATAAACATCGAATCTAAAGCAACCAGAGCGTAATGTTATAAACACCTGAGAAATTAGATTACATTTTATTAAACACAACACATTTTCTTGTTATGTCTCTTTATCTTTAGTTACCCTTTCATGCATATTATTTTTTTTAAATAGCTACAACAACAAAAAAATAAATATATGTATTATACTAATACGACAAATTAATTAATTCATTCATTTTCATCAGGATATCCGCTGCCAGATCACAGGGGCAGTAGTCTCCACCACCACCACCCAAATCACACAGCTCCATACTGTATGTGGGTGGGGACAGTAGATTTCAACCTGGACCCTTGGGACCCCTTTGTTAAGCGCTAGGCTACCACTGCTACCATAATGGGACAAATCCTTCCGATGTATAGAACTTTTATACAATATATAGAACCGATGTTCTGGGAGGCCAACTCTAGTACACATTTGATAGGGTCCCAAAGTCCAAATATTTTGATATTGTGGGCCAGATTTGGCCCTCAAGCCCGACTTTGACCCATGTGTTCTATGGTGTGGACCTCTAAGTTTCATTTTCTGGTCGAGATCACACGATTATGGTGGTTGGCGCCTTCTAGTGGGCCCACCACCTGTAGGAAGGTTAACAAGGGGCTGATACAGTGGAGTGTGATTTGGGTGGTGGTAATGGAGAATATAGTATGAAGATGGATGGCTCCATGAATGGGATATACTTTTTATTTAATATAATTTTTTTTAGTTTGACAGCTGCGGCTAGAAAAGAAGCTAACCCTTTAACCGCTGGAAACGTTTGTTACATAATGAAAGTGAACTGGACTCTTCAACTGTTACACTGATTGACGGTAATTCTGGGCGGCAGATGCAGACATGTGACTTTTGTTTCTCATTTCTGTCCCACCAGGAGATGAATTATCTGTGCATTCTCGCAGCTGACCTGCCCACACAAAACTTGTAAGTATCACAGTGTGAAGCACAGCAGCTCCACTGCAACACAACTGACGGGTCAGAGACAGAAGGCGCTACGTTTATTTGGCACCGCACTGTGTGGGGGCGACCGAAGGTGTTTTTTTTTTATATACAGACATGTCTTTGGCTCATGCAGCCCCGACTTTTTTCATTTCCAATCAGATTTTCACTGAAGTACAAGAACAACAACTCATTTCAGCTTCTTTGTGCTTGGAAATGCGCCGTATATATGACTTGAACAGACGCGCCTCGACTCCTGTTGCTCCTGATTTAATATCCGATAACTAACATAGACTGAAGTGAAACGTAACTATTCCCAACATCACATCTGTCTATAGTTTGTCCGAAGCCAAACATTCCTTTTTCCTCCACAGGGGGGTCCAGTGGAGACGAACTGTCTTTATATGGTTTCCATAATTGTGAAATTCGTTATATAGGCATATAATAGATTTCATAGAGTTCATATTAGTTGTCAAAGTTGCTTATAAATGTGGCAATACTTGCTGCAGATGTTGAAGAATGAAAAGATGTTGATAGATTTAATGATTTCAATCAGTATTAGTGGTGGATTAATCGTGATTAATCACAGTCTTCACCTACAAAGTAAATTGTAATTATTACAAGTTATATTTTCTATATATGTATATATAATAAGTACAATACATACATAGAAATATACATACACATACAAAATGTAAGGCCAAAATGGCCAGAAATCAGCTCTGAAATTAAACTTAATTATGAGCCTTTTTTGTTGGTATTTTATTTGTCCAGATTAATGTAGATTAAGTGCTAGCAGACTTTTAAATGGACAGGAAATTAAATAAAGAGTGGTTTAATCATTGTTTCCATGACTGTACATATATACTGTATATATATACACACATATATATATACTGTATATAGTGCAAGTTGTATATGCATGTGTTTACATAAGGAGAAAGTGTGTATAAAATAAAAAAATATATATATACTAATATTTCTGTTATAACCTGAAATGAGTGCACTGAGCTAAATCAAATCAAACATGAAGTAACTCAGCTGAGGCCGAGTTTACTTTCTCATCCAAGACTTCCACAATAGTTACATAATTTACTCACACTACAGTAACATAAGTCATTCTTTTGCAATGCCACAAATCAAGTGAGACAAACCATGGCTCACTCTTCCTCACGAATGTCCTGACGTCTGTGATGTAACTGCTGCTCGATGTAAACACGAACCTTCAAAGGGTTCTGCTACTGTACTTCTTGTTTTACAGCCCACAGATTTACATACAGAAAAAGAAGAGAAAAATCTTGTTTACAGACAGGAAAGTTCTCCCTTCCTAATCGGACGGTGGTCTTTATCAGCACCTGGGCTTCTTGTCTTGTCAAAAATATATACATGGGTTAACCTTTCAGTGTATAATGTGTTTTTATATCAAAATATATAATTAAACATAATAAAATGTAAAATATATATCTTTATTTATTGAAACCAAAGTAGAATATATTTTTGTTTATTGAAACCAAAGCCTTTTTTTTTTTTTAAAAGCATGTGTAGAATATTTTATAAAATTTTAGTATCAAAACTTCAAATTTATAATGCAGTTGTAATTAATTCTGTCTCTTTATCCTACAACTGCAATATAGTTTACAATATTCTGTGTTTTCTGCATAGAGTAAAGTTTACAACTGAGAATCTTTCAATTTTTCAGTCTGGCGGGTGATGCCTCCATGCCACACTGATCTTGTTGTCGTCGCAAACATCTACCTTTTGCACTTGAGTGAATAGGTTTAAAAAATCTGCTTGTTGTGTTTCTATGCATGTTTTTAGCAATTCAGTCTACTGTGCAGTTTTGTAAATTGTAAATATTAGGCCCGTCGCAAACCTGAACCATAACAGGAAGTGGCCGCACTGTCACACGTGCGTGGAACAAAGTTTCTGGCACAGATCAGGAAAAGACAGACGTCACACTCAGAAGTCACTCCGGTGCGCAGCGTTAGTTTCCATTTTTCCTGCTTGCGTATATTTGCTGTATATTTTTTTCCAAAATGCTTATCGAAAAAAAAAATAAAAATGAAAACAACCCATCACGTCTGTAACATACAGAATAACATGCAAAATCGAGGATATTACAGTAAGACCAGTCGAGGGTTACGTGGCATAACTGTGTCGTTAGACTGAGTAGGTGGGTTTCACTGGTCTGTGATATGATTGTTATAAGAAATAAAGATTTTAGGATAAAACATGTGACTCCCCCACCTACAATAGTAGTGACTCACAGAGTGAAAAACTATACTACCCTTCAGCAGGAAGTCTCGTTGCACAGTTTGGTAGTTTTAGCTCAGTGGCTGCCGCTGTGCCTCTCTCTATATATACACACACACACATTCTTATACACACATACGTATGTACACAGGCACTCACACACTCACTAATCCCCCTCATGGCCCCATGACTCTGATAATAGGTTGAGAGACTCAGCTGCTGGAAATGTACAGTGATATTCAGACCTGGGCAGGATGAGAAGGAAGGGAAATCATTGTTATTGTCATTATTATTGTGTTCTTTCTTCTTTTTCTTCATTCACTGTCATCTGCCTATCCATTACTGGGTCACAGGGGGCAGTGTGCTCCACAGTTGGGACCCAAATCACACTGTACTATATTGGGATGCTTCCTGTGTGAGCTATATTACTGTACCTTGTAACTTTTTCCTCAAATTGTAAGTCACTCTGCATGGAAACATGTGACAAATGTTTTGTAGTGTTATGTTATGTACTATACTATTAATATTTCCAATTCTTTTTTTCCGTCTTGGCCACAGAACGCAGCACTTTAAAGAAAGTATAATGTTCATGCACGAGTCCCGCCTCAAAGGGGAGGGCTGCCTGGTACACTGGTGAGTGCACCAGAGTTTTTTTTTTCATCTTTTTTATTGAATTTTAACAGATATTAACCATTTATCATGTTTATATATATCATGATTATTAAATATTAAGCTTAATTATAAAAATATGTAATACAATATATAAATATTTGATATATATATATAATATAGTAATAATCAAAATGATATAGATCATCTTTGTGCCCAATTCTGTAGCAAGAAACAGTGCCACTAAAAACTGTTTTTTTTTGTTTGTTTGTTTGTTCACCGACAACAGAACAGTGGGTGAACGCATTCAAAAGCAGAACTAGATATTTTAGGTTCTGAGCTGTAACTGAGCCTGAAAGACACGACTGTGTTCACTATTAAATAATAATATAATATAATGGTGAGTTGGTTTTGTCTAATAGACTAAATGTCATTGACCGGTTGAGCTCGACTGACCTGCTGAGGCTATTTATTATTAATAGTATTATAAATATATCGAGGCAGAGAGAGGTTGGTCAGTGACTGCACAGCTTTAACTCCTCAGCCTCTGTCATTGTGTTAGAGCTTCAGGTCAGATTTCACTATTACGTGATATTAAGGAGGAGCTTTTTGTGAGAGCATTGGCACTGTGCCTGTGGCCGCTGGGCTCCAAGTGTCCTCTAACTGTTGCATCATAGTCATGGCCATGGTAACAGATTAAATGAATGTCTCCTAAAGCAATCGTTCCCTGCCTAAGTCACTCCCAAACCATACATTTTTATGTTATCAAAATCACTAAAAGCAGATGTGACCATATCCTTCCCCATTTGCCTCGGCCCAACCATCCCCGTCCCCATTGTCCACCCTCGGAGCCCGCCCCACATTTTGAGAAGCACTGGTTTCAAGATACATTTCAGCAGATACTGTTTCATTTCAGTCCAGAATATCAGTGTTTTATTTACTCTCTGTCCAGTTTGGCAGGTGTGTCCCGCAGCGTCACCCTGGTCGTAGCCTACATCATGACAGTGACTGGTTTAGGCTGGCAGGAGGCGCTAGCTGCGGTGAGAGTGGCCCGACCCTGTGCGGGACCAAACCTTGGTTTTCAGCGGCAGCTCCAGGAGTTTGAGACAAATCAAGTAGACGAGGTACATCAAGTCCTGAGAAACTAGTTAAGGAAGCATTGTGCTGCAGGGGTGTTCAATATGAAGATCGCGGTCTACTGGTAGACCGGTAGATGATCATTAGAAGATCAGTAGACAATTTAATATATTGACTATGTACTGTAAAAAATAAATCATATCAAGCTTTTCTGCTACTTTTATCTAGTGAATAACTTATCCTATAATGCACATGTGTCAAACTCAAGGCACGGGGGCCAAATGCGGCCTGCCCAGTCATTTTCTGTGGCCCACAAGACATTGGAAAGCTTTCAGTGAAGTCTGTAAAGTTTTTATTACACATTAATTAACATGATTCTGTTATGGGGTAGGTTCAGCGATACTAGTGATCCCCAACCGCTGGTAGCAAGGTACTTAGTAATAAACCTTCAAAATAAAACCTATTTTAGTCTCTGTTCTGTTTGTATCAGGATCTAAATGGCCTGGTACTTATCATCTAAATCTAACAAAAGAAAGTAAATCTACATTTTTTTTTAAAGCTTAATTAGTAAAAACAAAGTGCATTTTTTTCACTGTGTCCCAGTAGAAATGGGAGCTTGAATAGTAGGTCCTGTGCCAAAAACAGTTTTGACACCCCTGCTATAGTGGAAATATTTGATTTATTTATCCATTAATTTGGTTCTTTTTTCTCCCCTGTAGTTTAGAGAATGGATACGGACAGAATACAAAGAGAACCCCTTCAACGACGAGGCTGATATACGGGACTTGCTGGCCCGGGTTCCCAAAGTCAGCGTTGAAGAAGCTGAAAAAGAGTCTCCTCTGCAGCCACTGGTAGACAATTAACCTGAACTGTTCCAGCACACCACAATCTGTAATCCGTGCACAATCTGGCCCCCGTCTGAGTGAGTGGACGGCTCCTGGGGTGAATCCTGCTGGATTATTTCACTGTTTGAAGGACTTGGACACTGAATGTTCACTGTTTTTTCACACATTTCCATTTTTTTTTCTAAAAGAAAACACTGATATTTCTGTACTTCTTATTTATAAAGTTGTAAAACTGTCTTTCTTCCCACCTCCTGAATTTCAACATAAGTTAAATACATTTGAATAAAATAAGTAAGTAAAGAGATTTATGTTGTGGGTTCGTCAGTCAGTGGGGCTGTCATTGAAGTTGATAAGACAGATGCTGTGCTGCATCGATCGTCTGTTTCCTGGGTCTCTTCCTGTTTGTCTTATGTGCAAGGGAGGTCATGCATGGTGGTATCACAACACTAACACTGTCATCTTTTATCACTCCTTAACTTCAGTGGTAAAAAAAAAATACACATACAGCACCTATTTAATTCAACATTTTCACTTATTGTTTGGAGTATTTTTCTAAAACCACTACACAATGCGGGGGATGAGACGGTAACCACCAGAGGGAAACATTGCCAACTTTCTTCAACTTCAGCGTACTCTTTCTTCTACGCCATGTGCAAGTTCTCCTGGTAAAAAAAAAAAAAAATTAGTCTTTCCTCCATAACAGTCTAGACACTTTCTTATTTCCCGTCAGCAGTCGTAGTCACATTTATGGAAATTAATTTGAACCTTCAGACATAAACACCAAAACACGTGGGTGGATATTTTGATGGTAAAACACTGGTAATGTTCCATTCGTTCCCAGTGTCTGGTGGCTGAGTGTCACTATGAGGGATTCCCCTCGCACCGTGGGCGCGAGTTTCACAGAAATGAGCGTCTAAGGTCTATGTATCTCCTTCAAACTTCTAAGCGGCCGAAGCTCCGCCCTTACTCAACATTTAAAAAAACGACTGAGAGCTTTGAATCACACCATAGTGGAGGAGCTGACATGATATAAGGTAAGATGGAGCTCCTCGTTTCAGCTGCATCGCCTCGAAAGGCTTAAATTCAGGGTACAATTATTTAATATAGTAACTATTAGCATCTTTTTTAGTAAGAAGACTTTACCTGACCTTTCAACTCAGTGTCAGAGAGGAAGTTTTAGGGTAAAAAATGACATTTAGAATTATAATATTGACTTTTTCAAAGGTGTCTTAAGAAAGCTATTGACATTTGGCAGATTTCATCCTTACTTAGTTCCAGGTTATGTCTTTTTCTATCAACTTTATCAAAATCATACTGCCTAACTTTAAAATTCATATTTACTTTTAAAGCATTTAAGAAGATAACAATTCTATTACATCAGCTTTTACAACTTAGATTTTTTTTTATCCTGTCAAAGAAACTGATTATTTATTAATTTGCATTAGAAATAAAAACCAATTAATAAATTTTTTTTTTTTTTTGCAGAAATGAACCTGGACGAGGATAGTGGCCTGTCAGTTAGTTGCGGCAACGGCAAACTGAGGCAGTGGCTGATAGAGCAAATCGACAGCCAGAGGTATCCCGGTCTAGTTTGGGAAAACGATGAAAAATCGATTTTTCGGATCCCTTGGAAACATGCCGGGAAACAGGATTATAACAGAGAGGAGGATGCTGCGCTCTTTAAGGTCAGTGACTCCCACCATGTGTTACCCACGCTGCACCTGAACTCCAGAGCATCTCACACCTCTGTTGAGTGACAAGTTACTTAAAGGATTTTGTTGATTAAACATTGATAAATAAATCAACAATCAATCATCCTAAATAATCTATTTATGTTTTCTTTTTCTATAAGGCCTGGGCAATGTTTAAAGGAAAATACAAGCAAGGTGTGGACAGACCTGATCCCCCCACATGGAAAACAAGGCTACGCTGTGCGCTCAACAAAAGCAACGACTTTGACGAGTTGGTGGACAGGAGTCAACTGGACATCTCTGAGCCATACAAGGTGTACAGGATCATCCCAGAAGGAGCCAAGAAAGGTGATGAACAAGTCCATACCAGCTGTGTTGAGTTGTTTCTTATTCATTCTACGCTCAAAAATGATAAAAAAAATACATTTATTAGCGATAAATATCAATGTTTAATCCCATTATCTGTGCCAAAAACAAACAATTTTATGTCTAATTTCAATTATCTTTATATCAGATGTATATGTAGTTCCAGAATCTTATAATTTAGCTCTCATTGTGTGCAGAGTGCTGGCATTTTTTGTCACACATATATTATGCACCACCACCACCTCTGTTGACACTATTCAGACAGGAAGCACAAAGGAAGCCAACGCATTAACCAAAAAGGCCAGAGTGCTTATTTTAGAGGGCTACAGTTACTAAGTGCAGGGTGCACCGAACACAGGCTGCTGTCGGCCTCCAGCCGTGCATAACCAAAGCATCAGCCCTTGCATGGCTTTTAGTTTAGTTTTTACTGTCCAACGGGTTTTTCTCTACGTAGATTGCAAACTAAGACCAGGACACCTGGACGAGTCATCTGGACTCATTTTGCAAATGACCCTGAAAGCAGCTGGCCAACCCTCAGGAGAGCCTGGTCACAGTATGAAACCGGCTGAAACCAATCCGGATAATGGCGTCTAAAAGCGTCCTTCCTCGTGTGGTTCATTACGGTGTTAGATCGCAGGATTGACATGGATTACCTTCATTCACAGGAATGAAGATGGGGAATATGGAGGAGCCAACGACGCATGTGAATACGCTGGGATACATCCAACAGTATGGACCGCTGCACAATCAGGTTGGAAGCACTGTCTTCTGAGTGCTACGGTTAGACGTCCTCTGATCTGACTGACCAGACTCTGGGCTTCTTCTCTCAGGTGCCAGGCTACATGGTTTCTCAGGAGCGACGGGACTGGAGGGATTATTCCGTGGCAGAACAAACACCTCTCATCCCACATCATCAGAGTACACATGCGGAACTGCAGTATGACCAGTGCCACTACCCGTCGCCCATCAGTCGGGCCTGGCCAGGACCACATGCAGAAAATGGTGAGAAGACACTGAAGTTGTCATGTGGTATTGATATCGGAAAGATTTGTTTTCAGTTTTCCTACGATGATAAAAACCCAATAGTGCAGGGCCTGAGTTTTTCAATAAATTGTGTGTTTTAAAAATATTGCATTCTCCCGCTGACACAGCGGTCGATGCACTGAAGGACTTTTATTGAAACATTGCAGAAACTCAATCTAAACAAAATTTTATTGCTTTCAATCCAGCTTCTCCAAAATGTCTCACACTCTCTACACTCTCTCTTCCTCATACACTCTGGCCACAACTCCAAAACTGTTAGGTCCGTCATAACACAAGAACACAAAACATTATGAACGATAAAATACATTTAGATAAACACTAGATGGCGGCATTGTAGCCCATTTTATTTGTCAGTATTTCTAATCAAAGGATTGTGTACAGAATGATGGTGCCAGCAACTCAGGATAGGAACTTAAATAATAGGAACTCTATCAATATAATATTATAACATGTCTGAATGCAAATTAACAATTATTACTGTCATTAGCATAAAGCAGACCTGGGCAAAAATAAGGCACGGGGCCCGGATGTGGCCCATTTGGCTCTTTAATCCGGTCCACCAAAGTTGTCCAAATTATGCTACTAATATATATAGTAGTACGAATATATATCCTTCTGCCTTTCCCCTTTTTTATGTCAGGTCATACAAATTCTCAATCAAAATATTTGCTCAGGACTGACCTGAGGTATTGATAACATTGCAACAATTGCTAGTAACATTAAGCAGAAGCAACTTTATCTGCCATTGTACTTAAACCAGACATACAGTGACATCAACCCTATGTATGAAACCAATGTCAAACCAATGCATGAGGACCAAAGACTGGGACTCAAACCAGCAACCCTCTGATACTGCAAAACCAGGGCAATGTGACAAATGTGACGAAATAGAAATAATACCAGAATTAAAAACCTAGAAATCATGACACTGTCATAATTAATCTTTACAAAAGCTCTAAGGACAATCATACATTCTGTCGTTCACAACATTAAATTGTATTTATCTATTCAAGAAAATCAGTAATGGTCACTTTTGATCTTTGAGGTGAGAGAAGGGAAGATTTTTTATCACAAATTTGCAGTTTTCATTTTGATGTCCCTGTTTGTACAGAACAGCCAGATTTGTGAACTCTGCTGGTGTTTTAATGCCAAGGTCAATGAATCCAGTAACTCGCACCTGTGATCAGTGATGTGTGCAGAATGTACTGGAGTCCAAACTGTCGGTGCGGAACGGCCAACTGTCAGATCTTTTTTTTTTTTCACACCACGGGAAGATGTGTTGAACATGTGGCTTTGGTGCGAAATGCAAATATCTCCACCGGTTTAATCATTGAAACCTTACCGTCACACAGCGCTGCGTTTTATATCATTATATCTATCTCATCCATCTGTTCTCTGCAGGCTTCCAGCTCTCCTTCCACACCTACTTTGCAGAATCACAACCATCTCTGTACACAATGGACCACAATCTTGGAGTCACAGGTACGTGACGTTATGCCAAAAATTTATTTAACCATCTAAAAGGTTAAACTTCATGGAAAACCACTGGTTTGTCTTCCAGATGTCAGCCTGCATGTGTCTTTATACTACAGAGAGTCCCTGGTGAAGGTCATCACCACCAGCAGCCCTCAGGGATGCTGCATCAGCTCCTCTTCCTCCTCCTCTCCCCCTTCCAACCGCTCCTCCCCGTCCCCCGAGGACAAATTCCACAGCGGAGTGGAGATGATCACTCTTCCATTTCCTTTACCTGAGTCTCACAGACAGGGCGCAGAGATGCTCCCCAAAATACTGGAGAAAGGGGTGCGTTTGTGGATGGCGGCTGACGGCCTGTACGCCAAGCGCCTCTGTCAGGGACGGGTCTACTGGGAGGGGCCTACGGCTCCATATATGGACAAACCAAACAAACTGGAGAAGGAGCAGCAGTGCAAACTGTTCGACACTCAACAGTTCTTCTATGGTAAGTGCAAATAATGACATTTGGTTTTTTTTTCGCGAGACAAAAACCAGAGATAACACTTTTTTTGTGAATTATTTATCATTCAATGTTAAATAATTGTTTTTGTTTTCTTAGAAAGACAACAGTTTCTTATCACTAAGACCAGAGATGAAGAAAAGTCCCTGATGAATTGTTTGTAAAATCTGAATCATCACAATGACTGTTAGTTACTGGCAAGTCATTTACTAGTTGACTGATGAGTATATTATCTAGATTCTAGAACTCCTCTCTATTCTTAATACACATGAGCTTATATATATAATATATAAGTCAATATATATATAAATAAATGTGTATATATACTAATATATATATAGAATAAATATAATTGATATTTTTCCCTTAATTCTGATATTCTGTTCAATATATAACATTTTATTTTTCTTATTTCGAACATAGTGCCTGAAGTGAATAACCTTTTATTCGCAATTATTTTCCTTGCACTTTTACACTCTTGTCTCACTTTTGCAAATGTGCAAAAAGAAAATATGCAGTTTGACTCACATCATGTTCATGATGAGCATGATTTGATGTGGTTGACTTGATAAGGATTGCGATGATGTTGATGTTGAGGATGAAAAAAGGAGACTGCAGGTGTGTTCACCGGGTAAAGTCCCTAGCAGACGAGTCACATTGTGAGCCGGGAGTGTGTGGAGTCCCCACCCACCTCCTGTGGGCCACCACTCACCGATTGGCTGATCGGCTTCTGTAGTAATTCAGCGTAAAATTTCCATTATCTCTTTCTCGTTATTTCCAGAAAAAAGAACCTTTGTCTAAAAATGTCATCAGCTTTAAGTGTTTTTGTTATGCAAAGTTTGAACTTTTGTTTTATACTTTGCTTCTTTTTTTCCCCCCTCTTTTCTCTCAGAATTACAAGATTATGTCCATAATGGCCGACCTCTACCCAGATATCAGGTGGTGCTGTGTTTTGGAGACGAGTATCCTGATCCTCAGAGGTCCAGGAAGATGATCACAGCACAGGTATGATGGACTTATTTAATAAACTGGAAGTGATTAGTTGCATTTTTTTATTACAAAAATTCTATCAAATATCGATAATGTCTCAATATATAAGGAAAATGCATTTTTTTTTACGTAGGCAGCTTTATCTTAGAAGCTTACATGCCTTCATGGCAGACAGCAGATAAAAAACCCACCAAATAAATTGACTTATAAGCAGAGTTTAACTGCCAGGGTGTGAAAACGTGACTAAACCCAGTCTAGAATTTGTCATATAGTTCAGTGGCAACTGCTGTGGCCCCTGCAGTGAAATGCATTATAAAATTGCAGATCAGGAACAGCTTTCACTTCTGCTGCAGAGAAATCCAAACCTCACTGAAGTATTCTAATGACGGGTCAGAGAAAGATGACACAAAGTCACAAAGTCAGACTCGATCATTTGATCAAGGAGAGAAAACTTGTAGACCACAGAGATCTGGCCCATGTTTGGAGAAGAGCAAAAAAGATATAAAGAGAAAAGCAGTAGAATGTAACCCCCCATGGACATAGCAGGATGTTACTGACTTTACTCAATAAAAAATACTCAAACTAAAAGAAAAATTTGAAGCTCGGGACTCATTTAAGTAATGTGTTTTCACTCAAGACTGATTTTTTTTAAGGTTACAAACCTTCCCAACCGGAATCAAGAGACATTATTCCTAAATCACATGAATAGGGTTAGTTTATTGTTGACCAACTAATATCTAAACATATCTACTGTTACTCCAGTTATAAACCAGTGATTCATCCATATTGAAACCAGGGACACTCAATAATATGAAGAAATACTTGTTTGTATGACCAACCAGTGTAACAATAAAAGGTTCTGGGACAGACAGTAGTGACCACTCTTCTGACCATCAACATTGCACCCATAAAAATGTCATTATTAGTGTAACCTCTGCTCAAAATGCACAGGGACAGTACCATTCGGACCCTTTTTGGACTAGTTTTGTTTTTTGGAACACAGTCCACGGGCACCTTAAGTAGACCATGGGTAAACCATAAATAACACTGATTGAACCAGCAAAATAATGACTGTAAACTCTGAAGAAAAATGATGTATTGCGACCCCGCCAAAATATATTTTGTGCGCCACCTGAGGGCCGCAACCCAGTCTTTGGGAAACAGTGATTTCAAACTTGCTATATTGTTAAAGTAGGGACTAAAATGAGTACTAGGATGTGTCTCTAACGTCAATTATTACAGGATCTGGAGAAGCACTTTGTAAAAGAAAATAAAAATAAGAGGTAGTTTACCCGTGATGATGATGGGTAAAAAGACCAGCAAAACCTCACGTTTTTATAAGTTAATAAATTTTGCCTTAGTAAAATAAATTAATAGGTAGATGTATGTTTTTTGGAAATGCAAATATCGTTTGTCAAATGTTTTTTAGGTTAAAAAATTGCCAAAAAAAAAAAGAAATTGCTCCCAAAAAATAAAAACTGCCACAATAAAACATCTGTACAAAGGTTACTGTTAATATTCAGCCACCATGAGTGACTAATACTGTGCCTCCTTAGATACAGCTGTTAATTTGCGTTATTTTTTTTTTCTAGGTGGAGCCAATGTTTGCCAGAAAACTGGTGTGCTTCTACCAACAGAACAACGGCCACCACCTGCGAGGCTATGACTACATCCAGGGACAGAACATCGACTATACTTCACAGAGACCTGTACAGCACATTCAGGAGTGACACGCACGCAGACCAACCCACGCCCTTAACCACACCCACATTTCCTATCACGCCTAGTGCGTAGTGTAAATGGCAGGAACTGTCAGCGGCCGAGGGGCAAAGATGGGGAAACCCTGTTTTCATTTGCACGTCTTTTGGCCTCAAAGTCTCATCTTGTATGTTTTTTCAACTCAAAGATTTATAGTCGCAGCGTTGAGGATGCGGTTTGAGGGGAGCTGGGTGTGGCAGAAGGTGGCTTAGACAGGAAGTACTCGCTAAGGTGCACAGGAAGAGCGTCCCCTCCCACCCCTGCTGAGGTCAGATGTTACAGAGTAATAAAGAGAAGTGAATAAAGACCTGTTACTTTTTCAAACAGGTGACAGCTGATGGTGCCGCTGTCGCCGCCTGGAGAACTTGTCCATTCCCTTTCAAACCCGGAGCTTCCTAATGTTTTAGTATCAGGAATGTGGAAAGAAGGACGTGGGATGAGAATTAAATTGTTTATTGAAGTATTTTTTTTTTTTTCTGACCCAGTGCTGTGTATAGAATGCTGTTATCAGATCTGTTTGTTTCCCAGCTGCCTTATGTGTTCGTTGACTGAATGTGATAAAGAATGTGATGCTTTCAAATCATATCTGAACAAAGTGATTAAAATAAATAATGATAAATTAATTCAATGTGGTGAATAAAGTTAAATGCAGAGGTTTTGTTATGGAAGGACTGTCAGGCTGCAATAATAATAAATCATTATAATATATATATATATATATACACATATATATATATATTACCGATCCACAACTAGACCTAAGTACTGCTATTATTAACAGTAATTATTATTATTATTATTAATAATAATAATTATATATATATATATTTATCTTGACATTCTGTCTAGTTTGTTTTAACTCATATAAACATGTAAACAATTTGATGGATTGATTGATAATGAAACAAGGGTTGCGTTAGCGGGTTTTCGTTATTTGGGAATAAAATCCATCCTCTATAGTACATATGATGCTAACATCTGGATTATAATATCAGTTGAACGATATAATGTATAGAATATTATATATTAATAATAATTATATATATATATATATTTCTCTTGACATTCTATCTAGTTTGTTTTAACTCATATAAACATGTAAACGTCAAATATAAAGGCTAAATACCAAAATGCTCTTAACCATTTCAAGATCCTTTTCTATGCCATTTAATGTGGATATATGAGCACAGTAGAAATATATATATATATATGTACATACAGTATATAAAATATATTAATAATGCAATTTGGACTCATAATTAAGTTTAATTTCAGAGCTGATTTCTGGCCATTTTGCATGGTTTTATTGACAGTGACAAAAATCCGTTCCTACATCACTAGCAATAACATTGTACTGACAAATACAGTGCTTTTAGTCATTGCATGGTTTTGTGTTCATTGTTTCCCTCAGGTGATAAACCTTTAGTGGAACAAGGCATTAAGATGAACAAGGAATTGAAGAAAACAGCAGAGTGGTCTAATCATTTTTTTCCATGACTGTATATTTGGAGTTTCTTTTCCAATAAATGAAGAGGCATTCATCAAGACTTGACCTAAACTATTGCAGACGCTCCTTGAACACGACATCCTGATATCCAAAGAGCAAAATAAAATTTATTTTGCACTACTCTACCTCAGCTTAGGGCCCAGGTCTGTGTTATCAGAACTGAGAAGCCAGGGCGGACATTGCGATGTAAAAAAGCTGTATGGAAAAATCGCACTCATTTCATAACTTCCTGGGTGCCTTACCTATTCCTCTTAAACCTGAAACTAGTGGCCTCACAAATGGGAAGGAAAACTACCTCCACGCTCGGTGTGCGGGTTCAACGCCAGAGCAAGTCACCGGTTCCTAAGTGCCTTCCTGCGACCGCCTTCCTGTTGAATCAACAACAAACTAACAAAACAACCAAACAAGCACTGACTCTGTGGGAATGGGTGTTTGAGATATCAGTGCAAAAAAAAAAGGTGAAAGTCAAGTTGGAGTTTGTTTTATCAAAAGTGATAAAACAGTAGGAGGGTTTAGTTGATGTGTTTTCATCTGTGGTCCAAAGTTTCAATCTGTGCATGTACTTCCTTCACACTTAAACCACACCACTTTCACAAAGGGCTCCGAGAGTTTGATCAGTATCACATGGAGGGAATATCATATCGTTCGTGTTTGTTATGGAGTTTTGCATGTGAACATTGTTGGTGTTTGAACAACCGTCAACGCTCTCTTTCTCTCTCTCTGTGCACCCGTTACAAGGTGACGGCTTGTGGCTTCTATCTATAAGTCATAAGTTGACATTTGTGGGAAAAATTCCAGTATGAGAGTGACTCAGAGCAGACTCAGAGATACACACACACACACACCTTGGTGGTATTCAAAGAGGAAACCATATGAAGTTTGCAGAAATGTTATTGCTTTCTCATATAGTATGTATTTTTGTTTCTTCTTCTTCTTTTCCTTTCAACTTGTCTCTTTTTCAGGGGTCGCCACAGCAAATCAACGTTTTCCATCTCCCCCCTGTCCTCTGTATCTTCTACTCTGACTCCAACTACCTCCGTGTCCTCCCTCACTGCATCCATCAATCTCCTCTTTGTCTCCTACCTGGTAGGTCCATCTCTAGGATGATTCTTCCGCCAGTGTATCCACTGTCCCTCCTCTGAACATGTCCAAACCATCTCAATCTGTCTTCTCTAGCTTCTTCTCCAAACCTTCCTGTCTGTGTTGTCCCTCTAATCACCTAAGTCCTGATCCTGTCCATCATTGTCTCTCCTAAAGAAAATCTCAGCATCTTCAACTCCTCCAGGGTGAGATGGGAAATGTTGCTTCGCTGTGGCAAACCATGAAAAAGGGACAAGCTGACAGGAAAAAAAGGAAGAAGAAGACAACAGATTCAGAAACTATTTATTACATAATTTTACAAATACCATGTGTTTGGGCCAAAATAGCTTCTAAACCTGTTTTGCAATAAAACTAAAATATAAACAGAACATTTTTCTAAATGATTGTTTTCCTCTAACTTCTGGCTTCTTTTCCAACTAATCATCATCATCATCATCTTCAGCCGTGCCTGGCAGGTCGTCAACGTCATCGTCTCCACCTGCCAACACCAGCTGCAGCTGATCACCTGCTCCGTATGTAAGTCACTGCTTGTTCATGTTGCAGCTGTTGTTATGTCACGGTTGTCTTTGAATGGCGAACCTGTTGTTGTTTTGTTTGCTTGTTTTTATTAGTTGTTCTGGTCGTTTTAGCTCTTAAGGCTGTGACGCAACGACGTTGTTGTTCTTTAAAAAATTCAAAATAAATAAATAAAAAATTGTATGCAAAACCATTGAAAAATCAGTTGTTTGCATTTTCTGCACATTTTTGCATAAAAAATTTTGTTAAATGTGTTACATTTATAAAAAATACATATAATTGTGAGAGGCACGAATATTTAATTGCATTTTTCTAATAGTGGAGACCGTACTGGACCGCACTTTTGTGTTTGGAGTACCTCTCATGCATCAAACCTATGGCCCGTGGGCCAAATGTGGCCCACTAAGTAATTTTTATAGCCTATGGGAGTTTGAACTCTTACGAAGTTCTTGCAACAGAGTTTCTCAACATAATGAATTAAAATGAGCTTGAACATCATGTATTATTAGTTATATGAATATTTGTTAATTGAATAAATAATCTACTGCAGTAACGAGTTAATATGTGACAGAGTAGTTACATCTATATCATATCTGAACAAACTTTTTTTTTTACTGAAGTTTTTGGACCACAGTTGCCCTCAATATTGGATTTAGAGGTGAGGAGCCGATAGATAGAACGTTTGTGTAAATGACAAGGCTAAAATGCCTTAAGCCTTCTCTATGCCACCTATGGGGAAAACGTGGAATTTTGGGAAAAAGGCATGAGTATAATCCAAAAACAAACCAACGATACAATTTGGAAACGTTTGGTGTTCCGTATTACAAAGCTGAAAGGGCCATAGCCGGCCCACGGGCCTTAGTTTGCCTATGTCTGATCTATACTGTCGTCTGGCCGGCCCTTAAAGGGGAACTGTATCGTCGATGTGGGCCCCCGGTAAAAATGAGTTTGACACCGCTGCAGTAGATGGGAGTGTATAAACAGACTGAGCTCTTCTTGATTAAAAAAAGACATCCTCGGAGATGCTGCTCCTCGTATGTAAATATTTTATTTATACTCACAATAAATCAGCTTGAATAGCATCCAGATGTCTGTGTTTATGAAAACCTGTCCCCTAACATAGTTCATCACGATGGCAGAGAGGAGGATTAAAAACAAAAAAAAAAAAAACATCTACAAATGAGGAGCAGGCAGAAAATGATCAGTGCATTGATCCACTTTCACAGTTAAAACCTAAGGTTGATGGGATGGCTGTTGGAAAATATGTTGAAAAGGATATTTTTTTTAACTGCAATTTACCAAATGACCAGCAGGGAGTGGTGTATCATAGGGTGGACGTTGGACAGTGAGGAACTGTAATGGACTGCAGCAGTGTGTGCATTGAAAAATCGTTTGATCCCTCCTAATGGCTCAGAGGCGTGACACTTTTCCTACAAGACAAATATACAGCTGGCCTCTACACATGTGGGACACACACACACACACACACACACACACACACACACACACAGAAATCTGTTTCCTCTAAGGATTTTATTATAAAATCAAGTAATTTTATTTGGGGGGAGGATTTCCTGCAAAACCATTTTCCATTTCCACTGCCGTTTGTTTCCAAAATTTTGTGGTTCCTTATTATATTGTGTTCAATTTCTTCATTTTCTCACTTTTCCGAGACTTTGTCAAAGCCATTTTGTGTTCCCCGTCCCCTCGTCCACATGAGCAGAGGTGCTGACAGGGAGACAGAGGTGGTCGGATTGACAGCTCACGGCCTGCGTTGCGTGAGAGTTAACTCGCTCTGTTCTCAGACTCTGTGTGGTCTGGGTGTGTGGTCTCCAGCTGACGGACGGACAGGGAGGAGGACTGGAGAGAGAGACAGAGAGACAGAGAGAGAGAGAGGAGAGAAAGAGAAGGAGAGAGAGAGTGTGTTTACTTTGTCTGGTGTCAGGTCCAGGCTCTCTGTAGTCGTGGACTGACTTGCACCACTCAGCAGGCCTGGTCTGAAACATAAACACACTGCCACCACTCTGGCATGGCTCATCTAAGGATCACTTTTATCCATGTTCACTGAAGGGACCAGAAAGATCTCCATATGTATCGCCTGTAGACATGGAACCCTGACTGATTATTTGGTTTCATTTTTCTGGCTTGATGACATTATTTTCTTCCCAATATTACCTATCATTGCGCCTAATGCTTTAAGTCTGTACGTTTTTCCAGTAGGAGAATTTTCATGAGTCATAACACGGACCCTTTTTTTTGATCTCTGACTCTTCTCTTAACCAATAGGTTCTGCGTTTCATCGTTTGTTCTATTTCGCATGAGTACGGGTCGCCTGACTCAGAGCCCTGAGCCGGCTTTGATGTATTTGTTCCATTCAGAGTGAATCTGGATCTTATAATTCTATTCTTTTTTTTTTTTGTTTCTCGCAATTTGTTTGTTATGCGTTTATTTATATAAAAAAAACCCGGTTCTGACATTGAGTTTTTTTTGATAGTCTCTCTTTCACTTGGATTCAATTTTCAGGGAGGAGAGCTGACCGTGCCTGACAATGACATGCTTTCACTTTTATTGCATACAGATTTACAAAGACACCGGGGTGGGGGGTGGTGTAGGGGTGTAGACCCTAGAACTACAGAGCAGGCTTTTCATTCATACTGTGCAGGGCTTCTTGTTTAAAGTATGACAACCTGACTTTTGGTATTTTGCTCGGAACAGAAACGAAACCAGAACCAAAATTTGAATAGAAATGCTACAAAAGTAACCTGGTTAATACCAGTTGTGTTTTTAAAAACCTGTGAAGTCTACAATCAAGTCATTTGTCTCTTTAAAAGATCCAGGAATTACATATATTTCTCCAACCGGTTCAGGAGCATCACTGTTATGGTGGAACCCCAAACCAGAATCCAGTTAAAATACTGTTTCTGTTCTGGACCAGATGGGAAAAATACTGGTTCAAAACCCTGATTACTTTATACCTTTTTGGAGACGAATGACTATGACGGCTACTATGTATTTTAAAATAATGAATAAAACGTATAGGAATATCTTAAAAAATGCATTTCGGTTTCCAGTATATTTCTGGTTTTCATTTTCAATCCTCAAACCGGTTTCAAAGCCCTGATACTGTTACGATGGGTCAGTCGAGGCCTAGTGGCTCTGGTTCTTAGTGGAAAATACAAGTGAGGCTGATGTCAGAGTGATTGATTATCAACTAGTGGGTCGCGGACCTATTATGAGTGGGTCGGAGGTCTTTACTAGGGCACAAATTAAAAAAAAAAATAATACCAATAATCAATTTATTTGGTTGCAACAGCAGCAGTCTCCACGACTGCCACCCAAATATCACTGCTCCATACTGTGAGCCTTCCTGTGGGTGGTGAGCCCACTGGAAGTTTGGGAAGTTTGGTCAGTGGCAACCTGGCAGCTGGAGAATTCAAACATGAAGCCTTGTGGACCCAAGTCCGCTTCCTTAACCGCTAAGGCACCGCTGCTGCCAATTATAAAATAATATTAATTTTAAAAAGTAATACTATCTCATTTTGGCTGAAAAAGTTAATGAAACGCTACATATTGACATAAATGTAAATGGTTGATTTTTTGGGGGGGGTTGTGGCTTGTCATGAAGTGGTGATGGTGGGTCCTGAAGCCAGACCAGTTGAGAACCACCGCCTAAGAGGTAGAGTCTGTTCAACTGAAATAAAACCTAGAGGGAATATTTTTGTAATAATCCTGCAGAGTAGTTTGGTTTTAAGCTGAGAGCTTTAATTTCAGGCTTAAGAAAATAGACTTAAGCCAAAGTTCACAAGTTAAAAGGTTCAATAATGAGGAGAAGTTAGAAGAATGTTTCCAAGAATTAGAAACTGGAGGGACAAGTTCTGCAGAGGAGATTATTTAAACTCAGGCAGTACTAAAAAAACAAAAATACAGTATAGCACAGGCCTGGGGAATTATTTTGTCTCGCGGGCCACAGGTGGTACCAAAATCTGAGTCACGGGCCACGTCAGGATGAGAAAGATGGAGTATTTCCGTGAACTAGATAAATGATGAGTAAAGTATTGAAAAAGTCAAAATTCTTCAGGCCTCTTTAGACTATCTATCGGGGAAGTGCTGGCTTTGCAGGGAAAATGTAGAAGGATAACGATAATATAAATGAAAAGTATAATTTGGACAAGTCTGGTGGGCTGGACTATAACACCAAACGGGCCGCAACCGGCCCCCGGGCCTTAGTTTGCCCAGGTCTGGCATAGAAGCTTGAGAGTGAAATAGATAACGGTAAAAAGTTTCCTGTCTATTCACGGCGATGTCTTTGAAATTGAGTTGAAGTCAATTTCGAAGACACCTGATGGTCCTAGTCAGGAGACAAAGTTGATTTAATGAGCTTTATGTCATTTGTTCAACCTAAATGAAAGCCAGGAAATATCTCTGCGGCCCATCTGTCGGTCCTGACCCATTCTTTGGGAAAGACTGTTGTGCAGCCCACACAGCACACAGCCTACTCTGCTCTCCCACTCCCACAGCGTTCTCAGGGGAAGCCTGTGTAATGCAGCACTGCTGAGAACACGGCATGAAAATATAAATACAACCTCGCCGCATTTCAACCATGTAAATAAACAGGGCCACCCAAATTTCCAATTAGAACTGGTGTGGAGGGCAGGAAATGGGTTAGACGAGAGGAGACCACACCTCCTTCTCCGTCCTCTCCTACTGAAAGGAGTCCAGGTCCAGGTCCCGGTCAGGGACATGGGACAGTGGCAGCGTAGGCGCAGCGTAGAGCAAAGGCATTCCGCACTGCATCTCCCCACATTAGCCTGCAGCGCCATTCCACTGCCGCCGTAATTAGAACATGACAAGACTCAAAAATTAGGAATCCTCACGAGATTTCTTTCTCTTCCCTCTTCGCTCTGTATCTCGAAGCGCCGAGATCAGATAAGACGGTTTTGCTTCACACATATTTTTATGCCCTTCACTTTGACACACCAAGCCTTTTACCCAATTCACCTTATCAGTCCCATCAAGGTTATCAGGCAGTTCCTATCTGGCTGAAATGAGCCATTATTCCATGTAGTCTTGGAAAAGCAAGGCACCGTTCCTGCGAAGCTAAGCTCCGAGACCACCCAGGAACCGGGGTCCGGTGTTTTTTCGGCGGCAGAAGCGGGGGCCCATGTGAGCAGAGACAAAATGTCTGTAGTCATGAGATGATGCTTTAATATGGGAACAAGGTTCATCTGATATCTTGACTCTGGTGGCACTCAGAAGGACATTAAGTGGAGCACATATGCCTGTTGTTCGTAATGGGGACCTATCAACAACGTAAACACACAACTTACCATAATTACTCTGGAGAATAAAAAAGCTGCGTCATGAAACTCACTTTCACTCCAGATAAGCCTCTAAAGGCATATCACGGCAAATGACCCAGAAAGGCCAGTCCTCATTAAGATAAAGGCCGAAGGGAAGCAGTTCAGAGAACGCCTTCATCCTTATTGCACCATGCATTGATTTTTTTATGAATCGTTCACCTTGAGGTTCAGGTGAGTTCACTTGTCCTGGGATGCCACTCTTGCACCGATACCCCCCCCCAGAAGTCCTGCCTTTTTTGGGAAGCGATTCCTCTGCCTTGCCTCAACCTTTGTTGAGTGTTTATGTTCGATCGGTCTCCGACTGCCGTGTCCCTTCCCTCAACAGCCACACAGGAAACCAAGCAAGTATAAACACAGAGATCAGGAGATCCTCTCTTGCCTCAGCTCCGAGCTGCAGAACCTCAGTCTAAACAAATGCAGAGACTGGCTTTCTCCTATTGAGAATATTTCATTCTCATCGTCTGATATCATGTTCGGTTGAGTCAGAGCAGGACGCTGGCTCATGGAGCTGAGTTCCACGCTGCAGAGTCTGACACTGCTGCCCTGCAACCACAGAGCACAGCCAAAAGGCCAAATTGGAGGAATATGGTTGTGTCTAAAGTTAGACACGGAGACAATAATGAATTAAACATGTGCATCATCATCTCTGGGAGCTGAGAGGAACGGAAAGACCAGGCGAAGCTTAAAGAATCTGACATCCAATCCGCAGCAACCTATCACTTACTGTGTTTAGTCCAGAACCAGGACCAGACTGGGCTCAGAACGAGTGTGTGTACAATAAGGCAGCATTAGATCTTAAGTGCAGCAGCGCGATTACATTCTTCTAGGTGTAAAAATGAAAAGGACACACTGAGAACTCAACATCAATATTGACCTTCCATTAAAGGGGACTTAAAGCTTTCTGTCCTGCCTAAATGTTAAGTCCTCTGCAAGTCCCTGGGATTGTATTTTTAACAGCGGCGCGGTTTAAAGAACCCGGGTTAGAACAACAATCTACGACCGGTACAGCAGAAAAACACCTCGGCGTAGGATTATGAGACCCGGAGAACATCAGTGGCAGCAACTTCAAGATGTATTTGCTAGAGATCAGCAACAATATTGTCAGTCAATAGGACCTGAATGGAACCCTTGTGCTGGGAGACGAAATTACACAGCCCTTAGGAAAATGTAATTCTTCCCAAAGTATTTCCCAAAAGAAAGGAATTTTTAACACAATATTGGAGATAGTGGAGAAACATTTGTGTTTCCTCTGTTGATGTGACCACCGTTTGTTGTTGAACTGGAGAACTCTCCCCTTTCCAACCCTTATATCTGAATTTAAAACAAATAATTAGATTTTTTTTTTGTTAGTCGATGATTGAATGATTTTTAAAGTATTCAGGAAATCCACGTTTGATAGAATTAAGGTAAAAAGATACACGTGTTATTTTCTTCTCCTTTTTCCCCCTGAACAACAGGTAAAACAGACATTCTTTTTCTAAGATTGTTTTGAACTAAATAATTATCTTGAGACCAGACGGTGGAATGTTGGTCAGTGTTCTTGCCTTACAGCAGTGGTGTCAAACTCATTTTTACCCAAGGGCCACGTCAACAACACGGTTTCTTTGTGGTTGTAAATAGAGGACTTTAGATGTAACTCTGGAACACATTAATACTAATACTACAGTTGATTATTATTTATTTGTGCAACTGATATTGTTTGTTGCTGTGTCATTAAACTGTTTTTAATTTATCCTTCCAAGAAACTCTGCTGCATTGATATTAGAAAATGCTTTGTTAGCTCCTGTGGGCCATACAGGATGACATGGCGCGCTGCATTTGGCCCCCGGGCCTTCAGTTTGACATATATGCCTTACAGCAAAAACATCACGGGTGTAAGTTTCAGTCCCAGTTCTCACCAAGAGTCTTCGTCTGTATCTCAGGATACTCATGTGTTTCCGCACGTCAGGTTGAACCATATTTTATAAATGACACGTCGGCAGTTGCTTGTGTTTGTGGCGTGATGACCGTTCAGATTAGGCCCAGCTCGGCCGCTGACCCCGAGAAGAATACAGCGGTAGATGAATGGTTGTGAGTCCAACCTGGAGGTGTGACCACAGCCAACCACGGTCTCTCCCTTAATCTGTAGTGATAATACGTTTAGTCATTAACTACGAGCACCTTGAACACATCTCCAGTTATGTCTTATCTATGTTTTTTTGGTTTTGTTTTGTTGATTAGTTTAATGAAATTAAGTTTATATTCATTGGTTTGTTGCTGTATCTTTATGTATGTAGGAAATTATAATACGTTAACCTTGGTTTATTTGGGGATTGATTAGACAAGTTTTTTTTATTTTATATGATAAATGTCACACATTACTAAAAATTAATTCCCTGCGTCTTTCTTTTGATAATGAGCTTTTAATGGCTTTTAAGTCTCAACATCATTGCCTAATGCAATACAATTTGTAAATTGGTCATGAATATCCAAAAGTTTTTATTGTAAATTTTACGAAGAAAATGAAAAATATACACAAGTGTAAGGTTTTAATATGTGTTTTTTTTTGTTTGTTTTTTATTTTGGCAAAAAAAAAAATAGTTTACCAAATGTAATAAAAAAATTCTGTATCAGTTATACACATATTTTATATATATTTAAACATAATTTCTGAAGAATAATAACCCAGCAGACTGAAAAAAAATATTAAACATCTCTATATTTATAATACAATTTTAATCAGAGCTGTTAACCTGTATAATAAATAAATTAAACGTATTTATGTAAATAACACAACACCAACTACCTGTTTTACAAGATTGAAGTAACTTTATTACTTACTACTTACTTTAATAGTTACTTTTTATTTTTATTCTGTTACAATAGTCCAGACACAGTTAAGTCTGTCATTATGTTTTGCATAAATTCCTCACCTTTCACCAACATGACAACATACTTTTACCATCAACACACACTGTTGTATTGACGTGTGTCTAAAAATCTATATTTCTCAATAACCTTGTCAAAAAACGAATATTTCAACTATAATAATATACAATATTTAATAGTTTTTCCTGCTTTACATCCTTTGCTGTCCCAACACACAGAGTAAATATCAAACATTTCACACTACTGTCAAACCCAAAGGGTATCTATGTCTTTATCCCAGCAGGGGGCAGAGTTGAACATGCTCCCTGCCATTTGACTCTATGTTAGGAACAGACCTTCTCTCGAAGGGTCTGTCAAGAGGGAGACCCTGACTTTCCACACACTCAGTTTTAAGATGTATTTGTTTTTACAACACGGGGTCATTATTCAAGTGGAGTTTTCCTTTGTAATTTACAATTTCTCACACGTGTGTTAAAAGCTGCCCCGGCTGAGGTGACCTCGGGCTGAGTGGACCGGCTAATGCTTTACTTTACTGTCAGATGTTTGATGGTTGACAAGGACGCAGCAAAGAGACAAAAATATTAACACAACATAAACAAACGACTATAAATTAGGCGTCTCCACACCGTATGACATTTAAACCAAACTTTAGCAACAATGATAATGTGTTTAGCTGTGTTTAGTAACGACTGGTTGCTTACAAAACTTTAAAAACAAATAATATTGATAAAAGTTTTAAAGGCCTTTAATATAAAAACAAATTCAATAAAATATATTTATGCTAACAAGCTAAATGAGCTTGTTAGCTATGGCTAACACCATTTTGCCCACTATATATTTATATTTATTTATATATGATGTAATGTACAATGTAAAAAACTAAATATGCAGTGTTAATAGACAAGGGTTAAAAAATAACATTATACATTTTTTTTTTTTTTACCTTAAGCCTTAACTAAGATATATTTTTTAGAAGTTGCACATAAAAAAGTTGAACAATTACTGCCTCAATACAACACAACAAAGAGAAAAACATCCACACAACATAAACAAATGACTACAAATACGTTCTATAATACTGCATACATTTTAAAAGGGTGTTTACACACACACACGCACACACACACACACACACACATATATATATATTTAAGACGTTGCTACAAAGTTTTATCAGTTTAGTAGGAATGATTTTGTGTTTAGCAACCAGTAGTTGCTAATGTTGACACAGACGCAGCAAAGGGACAAAAATATTACCACAAAATAAACAACTGACTATAAATACAGCCTCTACGTACATTTTAAAAGGGGTTAGTATATATTAACGACATTTGTACAACATTTTCACAGTATGGCAATAATGATTATGTGTTTAGCAACCTGTGGTTACAAAAACAAAGTGTAAAAAAAAAGACAATTTAAAAGACCTTTAATATAAAAACAGAAATAAACAAATTGGGTAGTAATTGGGTAATAAGTCAAAGCCAACTAGCTAAACTAGCTGTTTAAAAATCCATATATATAAAGATATATATAGATAGGTACAATGAAATATATAACTTAACTAATTATGCTTCGTTAATAACCAAAAGTAAAAGAACTAAAGAAAACTAAAACATTTTATTACCTGATTTAAGGCCTTAACCATGAATTCTTTAAATGACATTGGACGACAGTCACTGCCACCATCCGACCTTCTACGGACATTCCCTCTATATAAATCATCTGCCATTTTAGCTTCCACCTAGTGACTTCACCAGTCATCGACACTTCCTCCTTAGTTGGACACCTTTCAGCACCGGCCTCTGCTGGACAATGAACGAGGTGCTGACTCAGAGTGTGTTTTTATTCTAAAACTAAGTGGGCGAATCGCTGTTTGCTTTCTTCCCCGAGTCTCCTCGGCTTTCTCTTGTTTATTAGAAGATTCCATGCAGTCGCCTTTGCGTTGTTTACCGTCTTCTTTTGAAAAATATACATCAGAATATACGAGGAATTGTTTGTAGGGAGGAAAAAAAAGAGACATCCATAAGTCAGGGTTTTATAAACAGGATATGACAAAACAACATGATGTCCAGTATAGCGTATGCAGGCAAAGTATATTTACCCCATTCCAACGACATGGAGGCAAAATGATTTCTTATAGGCCGACTCAGAATTGGAAATGAATGCAGCTTCGTGTAAACACCACCATTCGGCGTCAACGTGATCCGTCAATCGTAACGAAATTTAAAGTCGAGGAGCTGCGGCACGGCCGGAATGACAGGAATGAGAAAGTAGAAACAATAAATACACCTTATATGAGTGTAAATAAACCGCCGAAGGGTTCGGTCTGATATATTTACTTCATCGCCACCGACTGACACCACCGATAAACACCACGTCGTGCGGATCATTCATGTATTCTCATCTACTGAGTCGTTTTTCACCGTGAAAGATGAAAAAAAATAATAACATTAAAACATCCGTGTTGCAGATTTGATGTGTGGCATTTACCCAGGTTACCATACAAGCAATGTAATAAGGAAACATCAAGCACCGTTAAAGTAAAGTTTGTGTAAACAGCTCATCACAGCTGCTGTTTCTGAACTATTATCACTTTCTTTTTCTTTTTACTAACAAGGAACTAAGACAAACCCATTACATACAGGTTACAGGTTTGTCAGGTCTAATTATCGTCCTAACCACTTCTTCACTAAGTAAATTCCTCCTTTGCTTTGAGCTGCCAATCTCATATATATATAATTAAAAGCTAAAAATAAGAGCAAATAAATCCATATAAATAAACATTTATAAGCATTAAAACGAATTACATTCTCAGGAAGGGGCAGATATTATTTATTTTTTTGTCCTATCTGATGCAGAAATGAAAGAAATTATGTTTATTAATAATCAATATTTATCTGTCCATTTCCACCCTCTTATTTAATTCTGGGTCACCGGAGGAGCAGTCTCCAAAACTGCCACCCAAATTACATTGCACCTAACGGTACCTTCCTGCAGGTAGTGAGTCCACTGGAAGGAAACTGTCCAAGAGGTGAATCCTGGGGTTTCACACCAAGGACAGAGACATCCGGAACAAAATAAGACCTAGAATTAATAAAATATTTCTAAAGTGTTGAATGGCAGGCACAGATTTAATCACAACTTTGTGAGAAATCATAGATGGACTATCGTTGACACTGAAGTACTTTCTTATTTGCAAAACTTTACACAACACTGCTGCAACCATTGTATCAGCTGACGCCACCTCCAACTGCCAATCAGGGCGAGAGAGCACGCTGGGTCATTCCAGGAAACACCACATTTTAATAAATTATCAAACGCATTGCGTGACAAGTTGCGTTACCTTTGCACTGAATGCTTTTGTTATCAGACATCGTTGGATTCTGTCCATCCCAGAGTCACTGTAATCTCTACAATACTCGGGCAGTTACACATCTCTCTAATCAGGACGACCAACTCTTTTCAGTGCTTTTCCAAGACTTTCAGCGAAATATTCCTACCCTAGTTGGACTCGCTTTGTATTTTGAGAGTGAAGTCTTTCAGATGAGGAATGTGTTTGTAACTTCAACTCTAGGGGGCCCTGTAATCAGAGGAGAAGAAGGCAGAGCCTGGATAGCGTGACTGAGCAGAACACAGCTGTCAGGAGGTGTGGACAGGCCTCTCTGTTGCTCTTCAGCTGTGAAAACAGTTAACAAGAGCATGCACGCACACACACACTCACCAACCACACACACACACACACACGCACACTCAGGCACGGCTGCCGTGTGTGAGCCGACACCTTGCACATTTAATCTGCCAGGGAACACATAGTTGCGTTGCGCTCTACAGTATGTTTGATTTCACTGTTTACTTAGGCAGACGTACCTGAGCTAAGTCTCCTTTTTTTATCAGCTCACCTGTCGCAACAGTTCCACAGAAGCTCGTATAATTCACCGCAGGCCACGATAACACCTCGCGTTTCCTACAAAAATAAGTCAGAGGGTTAATTGCCCTGTGGATTTGATAAGAGCTCGACTTATCGCAATCGCTAATGGGGTCAAGAACCACATTTATTACGTGATACAGAAACACTGACAATAAATTACACAAAACAGGTGGCAGGTCAGCTGATATAAGGAAACAGGTATTACGGGTGAAAGATAAAAGCTGTATTGTTTTCAGATTAGTTACCCTATTTCTTTTATCTTTGTCTTTATCTTCATAGTTGTAAAAATCTGTGTTTATTCTATTTATGTAATAAGGGAAGGGAGGAAAGGAAATGTTTCTTTAAAAGGTATAGTTTGCAGATATTTTGTGCACATTTGGTAAAAACAATGTAAATGTCACGGGTGGTATTAAAATTTGAGAAGCAAATGGTCAGGTTTAGAAATATAATACTTAATTGAGTTAAGTATTGCAATGCTAAAATGCTAAAATGAGTTTACCTTCTATACCTTCTACATATATCTATTGAAGAAATGTTGGCTTTGCAGGGAAAAGACAAAACAAAAATGATAATACAAATCAATAGTATAATTTTAATAAGTTTGTCGAGCCCAATTCAAAAGCCGAACGTGCCCCAGCCGGTCCCCGGGCCTTACTTTGCTCGAATCTGTTCTACAGTGTCACTGAAGTCTATTTATTCACTGCTGTTACATCATGTCAGTGAAAGAGGGCGAGTCAGGATAACCTTTCTGTTTATGAGCTGAGAGATGCAGAGGCGCCAGTGAAAAAATTACCCACAGCCTCTTGTCCGTTCATTCATTCAGACTGAGTCTCCACGACTGTCACCCAAATCACACTGCACCCAAGTGGACCACAGATGTTCAGCACAGGCGTGGGTTTGACAAATCCAAAGACGGCTGGATTGATATTAACATTCTCTAAAACTTCTGTTGGGAGAATTTGAAGGAAAATGAAGACTGTTTCAATAATAATAGAATTAAAAAACATAATTCAAAAAGTTTGACGGGCCGGATTAAAAGGCCAAATGAGCCACTCCGGACCCCGGGCCCTAGTTTGCCCCTGTCTGTGCTGTAGTGACATTTTAACAAGAGAAGGACAGACTATTTTGGACTTTCTCTTTAAGTGACATCTTTTCCCTGATATGGGGCGAACACCAGTCTGCAGGGATTGTGTGACACATTTTTACGTAAGGAAATCCAAGCAGGACTCAGCCCTTGTTATGTCATCACGCTTGTAAAGGTAATACTTTTTCATTGTTCCCTGTAAAATAATAGCACGAGATCAAAAATCTTTTATTCAATCGTAACCATAGCAAAGCTCATAAATAAACGCATTCCCAACAACAACTCTGACGTTGGTGTCCTCTTTGTTTTGAGGCGATGTGAGATGATAGACGGGAAATATGAATTCATCTTTTACCTTGATCCCTTTCAGGATCAGACGAGGAGCTGGAGACAGTCCCAGCAACCATTGAGTGAAGGGCGGGGTAGACCCTGAACAATTCTCCAGACCATTAGTGGTTTGCACGTGGAGACAAATGTTCATTCACACGAACACTTGGTATTTTGTCAAACTAATCCTGTCGTTTCTGGATTTGGGGAATGGATGGAGAAGACCAAGGTGGACCAAGGTTCAAGGTGTACAGAACCACTGACCTTCTTGTTGTAAGGCAAGGGCAAAAACCCAGAAAAACCTGGAAAATGTCTTTATTCATTCTTCATTGACTTATATACTGGTCACAGGGGCAGCTGTCTCCACAACTGCCACCCAAATCACACTGTGAGCCTTCCTGTGGTTGCTGTGTTCAGAGATCTTTAGTGGCAACGTGGCAACTTGGGTTTTGAATCCAAAACCCAAGTTCGTTTCCTTATCCACTAAACCACTACTGCTACATAACGTGTTTATATTTCTGAAAATGTAGAAATTAGTTTGATGGATTCATTCATTTATCGTGATCTTCTTGTCCGTTGGCAGGTCGCAGGTGCAGCTCGCACCACCCAAAACAAGTTGCACCATTAGGTATACCTTCCTGTGGGTGGTGAGTCCACAAGAAGTTATGTGGGGAAGCACCCCAGTGACAACCTAGCAGCTGGTGGACTCGAACCTGAAACCTTGCAGAATCAAGTCCGCTAGTTTGACGGATACTGTAACAAATTCCCACAGGAGCAGGTAACAACTGTTGTTGGTTGGAAAAAAATTCCTCATAATTGAGGAATTCCTCCCCTGACTGATCTTATCTGGCGTATCCTTAGCTCCTGTAACACACACTGGCAGGCCACCTCACGAGGAACGCCAGTTGAACGGCTTATAATCTCAAATATCTAATCAGCCAATCACATGCCACCAGCTCAGTGGCATTCAGACAAGACATGTTGGAGACAAGCTGCCGAAAGTTCAAATTTCAAAGCAATTATCAGAACACATTAGAAAGGTATGTAAAAGACATTAAACACACCACGATAGTCGCTACCAGACGAGTGTCTCCTGTGTTTCTCATTGGCGGCTTAACCTACGAGGATTTTCTCACACAAGTGAAAATGATGTACAGGAAACTAATCAAAATGGAGATTCCTTGGGTGGAAATGTAACGTATTTCACTTCGATATTTGAGGAGATGTTTTGAACAGTTGGACCAGCTCTGTTTTTAGGGAAGGCATGGGCAAAATATGGCCCGGGGGCCAAATGTTGCCGATTTGACTTTTTAATCTGGCCCACTAACATGACCAAAATATTTACTTTCTATTGGTTTTATACTTCTTTTCCCCTGCAATATCTGCATTTCTCTATAGATGGAAAGCTAAAAGCCATGTCATGACATGTCCTAGCATCCATTGCGGACCAGAGGTCAAGAAGTTCACCTGTTTTAGGTCAAAGGTTCTTTTTTTATTCCTTCTTTACTAGTGACAAAATGAAATGATTTGTCAACATCACTTTTTATAGGGTTTTTCCAGGACATTGTCTTGGTCAAGTCATAGTTAGCGGTAGCAGAGATGCTTGTTCCACTCCTCCCTCCTGTCCTGCTCTAGCTCAAGCACCCTTGGTCAGACACTTGCCATATCGTGCCACGATTCCTATCCGACTAAAGATTCAGCTACATGTAGCCGTGAGGACAGAGCACAGTACAGACAGACATGATAAACAGAAAAACGGACAAACTGATCAGTGGAGCCTGTTGTTCAGGGCAGTTATAGCTCCAGGGACCAGGATTTTCTTGATGACCTCCTGAACTTCATGTCCCTGTACCTGCGGGATCCCTGAGGGATGCAGGGTGATGTTTTGGTGTAGGGGCTGTGTGGTGTTTTGTGTTCTGATGCTTGCTAAGCAGAAGGAAAGCAAACTCCTTGTTGGGACTCACACAACGAAATGGGACGTCTGCATTTGACCAGTATAGGGACTAACACGTTACTTGTAACGCCGTTATGTAACAAAGCTACTTTTCTCTGTAACTAATAACGTAGCGCATTGCTTTTCCCCATTCAGTAAAGCCGTTATTGTTACTGTGGTGTAAGGGGGCTTGTTACTCGTTACTATCTGTGGTCCAAATGGACGGTTTCTGTGAGGACCGCGTGGCAGTGGAGCCTGTCTTTTGCCCGTCAGTATGTGGTAACCCTCACCGTCATGAGTGAAAGACGGCCGTGCACGCTAACTGAACCGATGCGTTGAAAAGGAGCTATGATTGGTTGACATAGGTTAACAGTTCAGGCTAAGCCAATCAGAAAGAGACCTGGGTGGGTCTTCTTGCCTGTCTAAAATGTCTAAATGTCTAAAAATCTATTTTTTTTTTATTGTTCCACTACAATTCATTATGATAGTTACTACAGAACACAACACTAAATATTTTTAATGTGTTTGTAAAGTAAAGTAACTAGTTATTAGTTACTTTCATTACTTAGTAACTAGTAATGTAACTAGTTACTTTTTCAGTGCAGTAACTAGTAAACGAATAAGTTACTTTTTAAAGTAACTTGCCCAACACTGCATTTAAACCATCACCAAAATTCTCAATCACCTCAGTGGTAACTTGGCGGCTGGTGGATTAGAACCAGGAAGCCTCTGGACCCGCTTCCTTAACCTTTAGACCTCCACCGCCCCAGAGTTCAGTAAGTTCTTTGAGTTTGAGTGTAGGAAGACCGGTGTGATGAAATGTCACTGGATCTTATGGAAAGAGTGTCTGAATAAAATGATTTAATAGAGGAGCAGGGATTGGCCATAAGAAAGGTATGAAAATGATTGTGGATGACGAGATATTAAATAAGAACCTTGTGGCTCCAAAGTGACTGGATGGTGAATTACTCACCTAGTAATTACAGACTATATATAAAAAAATTTAGTGAGAGTCTCATAAACATGACTACAGAATTAAGAAGGAGGATAAACATGCTCCTGGACCAGTTTTTTTTTTTTTTTATTTGCTCCTGTTCTTCTGCAAGAGTTCTTCTTTTTTTTTTCATTCAAGGATATCTTTCACGCCATGTCATAACTTGCTTCTTCGCGTGATTTCAATTATTATTTTTTTTTTAATCAACTAACCACATAAAACAAACCTGCCGTGACACGAACAAGTTTATAATATGCAAATATTTAATTTATTTATTTTTTGATATATATATAACATTTATCTTGGGACTTTTTGACTGAAAAAAAAAACAACTTCTGAGCCTGCCCAGTTTTTTTCTAACACTTTAATGGTAAAGAAAATTACCTGTATTTTACAGCACTTTTATAGTTTGTAGTGAGTGTCCAGGGTTCGATTCCCAGAGGAACTACAAGCCTGATAATGTTAATCCTCTATAAAGCGGCTTCGAATGAAAGTGTTCAAGTGGTAGAGCACATCATTAGTACAGTTCACTACTGAAAAGTTCTTCTCGGTCCATATACCGTCAAAAGTTGTGGACCGAGACAACTACCCCTGTGTCTATCACCCGTCCTGTCTTGTAAACAGGAACACTATCATGAAATCAACGCCTCGGAGATAAGATAAGAGCTCACGAGTGTGAGTTCTGGCTGTGGCCAATAATTCCCAGATCCAGTGTGAAAACAGCTGAGTCTGGTGTCTGTCAGGACCGGGAAGAACATTCCTGTATGGTGAACGCTGGGTACAGGGTAGAGCGCTGGGGAAGAGCCAGACGCAGGTTTGTTTATGTCCTTAAACCCACATCGCGTGCCAGACGGGAGTCACCCATGTCAACACCAAACCTGAAGCATAGAATTCCCTTCCATGGAGACATTAGTCATTACTGTTTACTATAGACAGCGTTTGTGTCATTACTCTGTGTCTGCCTCATCAGGGCTTATTAGATAAGCTCTTTCAAATCCCCAGGAGAATAACACTCAGGCATGTAATGGCTGCATGTATGTGAACCTCATTATTCCTCTCAGGGCTGTTTAGATAATGTACCTCACCTGAACTGACAGCTTTCATTCCAGCAGAGCTTCTTCTTACTGTTGAAACAGGTGTTTTTTTTTTTCCCCCTTCACAGTTTCTGTCTCATTTCTAAAACTGAGTTGTTTTTTTTTCCATTTCTTTCTTCAGGAGATAAAACATGTAACATCATGGGTTTAAATATAGCCTTTTCATTCTACGAGGGTGTGTTTAATGTCGCCAAACTCTGCCAAGTTGGTAATGAGAAGGTGTTCACAGCTACAGTAATCTTAATGTCTTTTCAGTGGAGCTCACAGCGGTTGCTCAGCAGCTTGTGTTTAACTCTGTATCCACTCAACACAGACTTAAAAAACAGTCGTAAAAACCTAGTCTTCGTTCATGCAACGCGGCGATTAAAGATTCTATAAAAAGCTGTCATTACGCAGACAGCCGCACTATACAATTAGACACATCAATATGTGGAAAGAAAGGAACGGGGGAAAAAAAAGGAACAAAAAAAAAAAAAAAAATCAGCCGGTTGTATACTGTAAATATTTTGGACGCCGTTCAAAGTCTAGTGTCATCTTGTGCAAATCTCTAAGGCGTGATACACCAGGTGTTGAAAGCAACCCGAGCATAGCGTGTGTTTGGAAAGAATAAATCTAATTTAGCACATTTGGAATCTCATTATCGTGATTGTGGCAATCATTTCACTCTGTGAACAGGTTGTTGTTGCTCTGGAGCAATCACGAAGGTGAGTGACCACAAAAAGCCGTGGCGTGCGCGCTGAGAAGGTCATCAAGGTGTATTGCTGGGAAAAGCTCGGCCAGACAACATAAACTATGGGTAATAATTAGACCATTTATCTCAGTTTCATTTCATTATCGAACGAACAAAAAGGTTTATTAGTTGCTGTTTCACCCTCCCCAGACTTTCTGTCTAGTTGTTCACGGCCTCTGCAGTGTAAACATGTACATGAAATTACAACTTAATGACAACCTCCCTGGATATGTTGGACTTAAGATGGGAATTCTATTCTATAAACATAAACAGATTTAGAAATCGACGTAAACACTGTAAAAACAAGTTGTGACAGAGGTTGAGTGAGACTGGAAAGGTCACAGCGGTGACTCTGGGAGGTTTCCGTGTCAGGCGCCTCAACCGGCAACGTAGAAATTAAAATTAAAATAATGCATCCACCCAAATGTCTGTGATTCACGGTGGAAATTGACGCAAAGATGCAGACGGACAATGCGAGCCTATCAAGGTGATAGACAATAGGTCCGAAAAGACTTGCTTTGTCCCCGTTGTCTTCTTTCTCTCTATCTCAAAAACAACACCCTGCTGCTTTGCGTATGTAGGGAAGCCAGGCAGGATTAAGACAAAAATGTCTTGCTTAAGCCCAGCCTTACGTGCCATGCGATGAGTCACGCTTTGTTTGTGGCTTTCTCAGAGGACATTACAAACTCCTACACACAGGTGGTGCGCACTCATACAACTCGTTTCACCCTTCACTTTGTGAAAACTGACTAAGTCTCGTCAAGCATAACAGACATCATTTGTGACGCAAATCATCACAACACATCACATCGCCATTTGTTTTATACGCGGAGGTGTTTTTCGTTCACTTGTAGTCGTGCAGATCCTGTTTGCACCTGCACCGGAAGGAATTCCAGCTATTCCATAAGTCCTCAGTTCTGTCTTCTTGTAACTTGATAGATGTTGCTTAATGGTGCGTTTAAGGACAGATTTTGCACTGTGGCCTAGTGGTGAAGGGGCCGAACTGGGGTACTGAGGGTTGCAGGTTTGAACCCATCGAGTTACCGTAGAGTTGCACTGAGCCTGGCATCGTCCCTGAACGTGTCCATTTGGTGATGGGTTAAATGCAGAGATCACATTTTGTTGCGTGGATCACAATGATAAGGAGTTTGATTTCCTTCCTAGCAAAAAAGAAAAATGTTGTGATGTGACGGCAAGGTAGGATTGTGCCTAAAGCAACGCGGCCGTAGACGGATTAAGTGCGACTGGTGTACAGTTCACGTATCCTTATGTCAACATTTAACATAACTATTTTTACCTTAGTGTTTGTTTTTGCTGGACCTGGACGTTTGATGCTGAATAAGGATCAGATTTCAAAGGCTTTGGGTTTGATCTTTCCTAACAGCACAGCAGGTTAGCACTGACAAGGGGTCAATGGACAGGAAACGCTTTCATCGTCTCTGACTCTTTGACTCCGGCCCTCCATTGTGTTCTCGAGCTAAGTTCACACTTCTTGTTCCCAGATCAGGTACCAAACACTGTGTCACAAAATACACACAAAGGGTTTTTAAAAGAAACAGACCCTCGACACCTTGAGGCGTTTGTTATATTATTTTTCTTTTGTTTGTGGCAGTGGTGTCATTTTAAACCTCTCCATTCAAGACATTGAATTGTATTAACTGATTAAAGGAGCGTTACATCCAGTCGTGGGGGAAAATGATTTGTCCACTCTGCTGTTTTCTTCAATTCCTTGTTCATTTTAATGCCTGGTTCTACTAAAGGCGCATTTGTTTGGAGAAATAGAATGATAAAAACAATAATAACTCAAAAGAGTTCAGTTAAAAAGCTAATATTTGACATTTTCTGTGGTATTCTTATCAATAGCCACAGCATCTAACTGCCAAAAACAGTGTTTCCATGTTTCCCAGTTCATTCTATTCTTCAGGTAATGTACCCTCACCACGCATTAAAATGAAAAGAAAACTGAAGAAAACAAGGGTGGTCTAATATTTTCTTTCCTGGATTGTTTTCTCATTTCATTTTAAAAACAAACTCTGCTACAAATACGCATACTCCAGGGTCTTAGACAAACACAGGCCAAACGAACAATATGAAAATTTTTGGGATTTCCTTTTCGGTCTGTTTGCATTCTTTCCTGCTCTGACATCACGGTCTGGGTTAAAGGTAAAAGAGAGAGGACAGAGTTCGCCCCCCAAGGATGCACGTCCTCGTTCTTTCGGCCAGATCGAAAATAGAAATTCACCCAGGCTCTCAATCCACCTCATCATAACCCACCGTCCCCCCCTGCAGACCTCAGACAAACACTGGGTGTACTAAAGAAAACATCCTTTTCACGACTTGTCCCACTGCCAGCTTCCTAAAGCCAGTCTCTGACAGAGGACCTGACAGAGAAGCGAACCTCTCGCCTTTATCAACAACTCTGACTCACCGTAGAGAAGATTACACACCCAGAATTACGTTTGGTCTACAAAGCAGACCAAACAATGGTTCTCCCCCTGGTTTCAAGAATATGGCCGCTCTGTAAGCTGTCGTTACGCTCAGGCAGAGTTTAGTCTGCTGTGAAGTGACTGGGTTGGAATTCAGAGCTAGAATTAGCACATGTACAGGACTATTCCAACCTTTTGTTTGTGTCTTTTGTGCCTTTTAGTGGCACCACAAAGGCGACGCAATCAGGTTCGTCCACATCTGATGTTGTGATTTCATGTTGATGAGCCGTCGCAGTTGTTGCGGCGGCCAAACCCAGTCTATTTGTAGGAACTCACTCCTAGCCGATCCTGCTATGAGACCTTTGTGTTGTTTGAAAAGCGGCATCAAAAGCTCATTTTCATAATTGTGTTGCGATGACTGCAACTGTTTAATGAAGCCAAAGGTTGACCTGTGGTGGAATCTTTGATGTCCCTGATTCCATTCATCTTCCTTTTAGGGTTTGAAGTGGTTTGTTATTCACTTTGGGTGTTTGTGCTGAATGACCCACACTTTTCTCTCCTTTTTCCAGTCCAACGATTTACAGCTCACTTTGTCTTCCTGGAAGTCCCTGGCTTCATCTGTATGTTTCCCGGACGTTGCTCCATTTGTCAATCATGTCAGATATCATGGCTGAAAGATTCCAAAGCTTCACCTTCAATAATAAGGTTGAGGTAGAATGATTGTGCAATGAGTACGTGCGTACTTTTTATTTAAATTTAAATTAAATTTATTTTCATGCTTGATCGTCACTTCCGTCACTTTGTATTTAGGTGCCATTAGGTGCATCCCTCATGCACATTCAGCAGTATATTCCACTTTCATCGTTGCATCAATTCATAGATCAGATCGGTCCCGAATTCTCACGTAGTGTTTTCTAATTTAAATATTTTGCAACGATTTCCGAGTACACACCTCCATCTGTACCTTTCCTGAAAGTTCCTTCATTTGTGAATTATGTCAGATATAATTGCTAAAAGGCAAGGCCTCACCTTAATTACAATGTTGAGGTCAAAAGTATTTCATAATCAGTACGAGCCACTCTATCATTACATTCATTTTCTTAGGTGATGTAAGCTTGGTCACCTTTTCTTTTAGTTAGAATACCTGAAGGACCATCCCTCATGCACATTCAGCAGTATATTCCACTTTCATCTTTGCATGGTTTGACTGTACGTTTCCTGGGTCAAAGTCAAAAGGATTTCCCAAGAGAGACGTGTGACTCACCTTATCGTTGAGCTTAAGTACATAAGGAAGCGATGCTTGCACACATTTACCAGTAGTTTCCACCTTTATTTATTTTGCAGATTTACAATTTGTGATTAGACGTCATATACTTCTATTCTGTTATTTATTGAAATAATTATATTTGTACATACATATATGTATATTTTCACATATATGCAATTAATTTTTTATTTCTATTTTACTATGTTTTAAGTTGTTTGCTTTGGCTTATTTTCAGAAAGGATGCAAACTTTTCTTGGTCAGGAGCAAATTAAGGCCCGGGGGCCATAAGTGGCCCATTCACTGTTGTAATCTGGCCCGCCAAACTTGGCCAAATTATATATTTGGTTTGTTTGGTGATTATGTTTCTTATTTGGACTTTTCCTTGTAATGTCCACCTTCTCCCTGTAGATGGCATAGGGAAGGCTAACATTACATAATATTTAAATACATATGCCAGCCATTTTCATCCATAGCAGCTTAAAGAACTTTAGCCTCTATGTTTGATATTTACATGTTATTTATCTTAATTCACATGAAAGCTCTGTGTACTTCTAAACCTGGCTGCTGCTCCCAATTTTAAGAACAATTGTAGCCCGCAAGTCAGAAATGTCTCCCACTCCTTGGCTAGGAACTGAACCCACTGTTTTTTTTTTATCCTATTCCCTTTGGGCCTCAATCATTTGTCTATATTTAGGTACCATCAAACCACTATCCATATGTGACCCACGTAAATCCTCAATGTAAACCTACGTGTGGGGTCCACATGTTCCTGCAGTCTGCGTTACAGTTGAAAAGCAGCAAATTTTAACAATAGTACGTTCCAGTCTTTCATGTCCAAAAAAAAAGCATGTGTTTCATGCGAGTTAAGCACTTATTAGGTGACTAATTTGTCCGGGACAAAACCTTGACATAAAAATGTTTCAAGTGTAATAGAATCCTCTGTTCAATTGATGATGACAGCAACACGGAGATTTCACAAGGTCATAAACGGCTTGACATTCTGTTTACACTGGTCGCTTTCCAGCTCACCAGATCGTGAATGCAAATTAAATTATTCTGTTGTGCGACTCGAACCTTACCCACATGAATCATACAAAGACTTGGCTTCTTTTCAATCACACATGTTCTCCAGTCATTATGAAGAATGTTTATATAGACAACTGATTTATGCTGCTTTATCTGACACTGCAGATTGGACAGATGAAGAATGATTCATGAAACGGGGTGGAGCCCGGGCTCTCACGCACTTTCCTGGCATCGACTGATTGGCTGGTTGTTTGTCCTTTTTAGAAAACCATTCTCTTTGGACGGGGCCTCTGCCTTGACCTGAAATAGACTCTCGAAATGTTTCAGGTGGAAATCTGGTAAAAAAAAGAAGACAGCTACAAACTTGATCTGGAAGGTAACATAGTTCATGTTAAAGTAAGAACTTTTTTTAATTGGAAACAAAGTAAGAAATTACTGCCGCTGACATTTAACACTGTTTGTTTTAATCTCTTTCAAAGAGCGTCGCATTCCCAGCACAGTTTACATTCCCGGCACCGTACACCAGTGCAAATCAAAACATACCTGCTCAGAGGAGAGTCACGTTTTTTTTTTTTTTTTTTCAAGTGTCTTAAAATACTCCTGGGTGTGAAAACCCTGCATGGAAAAAAAAATCTAACAAAAAATCCTGCATATTGTTTCCATCGACTATGTGACCTCAACCTATCTGTCAGATCCTCTTACATATATTCATGCGTAAAATGGGTGAGACATCCGGAGTAGTGACATTCTTCTAAACTGGCTGCTGACGTGTGCGCCCCGACAGACAAACTGTCAAACGTTGTCTTTTAAACAGTGATAAAGGCCGTAATCAAGGCTGAAGTCTAAACAATGTCAAGAAGGCCTCTCAGATGGCATGCCAGTCTCGACTCAGGCTGCTGTGCAAATATTTGTTGAACTTAAAGTTGCTTCTATAATTGGACATCAAATATACCAGCAACAGTTAATGGGGAGTCCAAAAGCATGATGGTACGTAGAATGAATACTAACATTTTGGTTGGTTAGAGAGTTAAATTAGATAACAGGACTTTTAGTTTTTTGGAAAGTGTTTGACCTCTCATCCATTCAGGTTTCAAAAAAGTAACTTATTACTTTACTAGTTACCACTCTGAAAAAGTAACTAGTTACATTACTAATTACCGATCTGAAAAAGTAACTAATTACATTACTAGTTACCGCTCTGAAAAAGTAACTAGTTACATTACTAGTTACTAAATTACAAAAGTAACTAATAACTAGTTACTTTACTTTAATTTAAAAACACATTAAAAAAAAGTTTAGTGTTGCCATCATAACCAACATAATGGAATGTAGTGGTACGATAAAAAACAAAATTGATGTTTAGACATTTTGACAGACATCTTTATCCTGCTTGTGGGCGTGTCGTGTGTGTAAGACTGTTTATATCCCTATAAGGCAAGAAGACCCGCCCTTGTTTCTTTCTGATTGGCTTAGCCTGAAATGTTGACCTACGTCAACCAATCATGGAGAAAAGTAGTTTTGTTACATAACAGCGTTACAAGTAACGGGGTATTCCAGGTCCCCCCTGCTCATTTTGAAGGGTACTTCAGGCGCATATGTGTCCATACAGGCATGATGTTCCCAACTGAACTTCACCGACTCGTGTTTAACCCATGATTGGCAGAATGTCCCGTTCTCTAAACTTCCCTGTGGCTCAAACAAGAACAGGTGAGTGTTTGAAGCTGGGTAACAATCTGACAAATACTTTTTTTCAGAATACGCCACTGAGCATTGGAAGTGAAATAAAGATAAACACGAGATAAATATTGTGAAACACCCGCTAAAAATAAATAACATCCCAATAAATATGACTACGACTTAACCTCACCGCCATATAAAATATTTATTACAATTTTATGATAACAATTCATATACAGCATATATTATCTCTCTTCCAGTAAAATGACTAACTTTATTATTGTGATAAATTTATAATGATTTGGCAAATATTAAGTAAAGTGGTTATTAATGCTTTATGCTTTTATAGGTGGCAATTTAGCTGTTAACAAATCTGGTGTTCACCCTCTGTGAACTTGTTAAGTTGTTATTCGGGAAACGGCTGCTATCGCACGTTATAAAACCCTCACAGAGATTGGTTTGTTCATTGAATCATTACTGGATGTGTAGATAAATCTAAAAACTGCAGAAGAAAAATCTTAATGCAAAATCATGGCGATAAATGTGTGTGGACACAATGAAGGGAGTGAACGTAAAGACTATGCTTCATATAAGGAAATAGTTTTATTTTCAACTTCTCTGAAGGTATCATTGGAATTTCAAAACATACTGTACAAAGGTTGCTGTCCTGGGGTCATATTCCAGGACCTTACACGTTCGTCCTCAGAATAGTGACCTGCCTTGATCTGCGGAGCTTCCTAAAAATATTGGACATAAGCTTGAAGGTCCTGCTTGAAGTCCAGGTCAGTTTGTCTTGTAAGTTACAGCTCTGACCATAACAAATTAAAAATGAATGCGGGTTCTGTCTATGTCCTTTACTTTGGCCCAGAGGCAATGTCTCTGTGGTGTAAAAAAAAACCCCATGGTTCACTTCATGGGCAAGTCCGAATCCCGGTGAGGTCGGTTGGCTTCCTGTGGGATCACCCCCTGCAGGAAGGTACAAGTGGTGCGATGTGATTTGGGTGGCAGTTGTGGAGACTTCTTTCCCAGCAACCCAGCACCCAGAAGTGTATTTTTCTTGTCAGTGATCCCTTGTTGTTTTCAGCACCTAAATAAACCTGCTCCACTGAAAGAGAGCCTCCCTGTTGGCTCCTACCATGTTGTCCTCGCCTAGGACACAACTAAAATGTAACAATGAAAATCTTGCAATGAGTTAAATCTGCAAAAAAAAAACACTAAGAAAAATGTAAACATTCATGCTGAGGTTTTCTGGGAATATTCTTTTTCTCAAGGGTTGCCACAGTGAATCAATATTTTCCATCTCCCCCTGTCCTCTGTATCCTCAACTCTAAGTCCAACTACCTCCATGTCCTCCCTCACTGCATCCATCAATCTCCTCTTTGTCTCCTACCTGGTAGCTCCATCTCTAGAATCATTTTTTTACCAGTCCCTCCTCTGAACATGTCCAAACCATCTCAATCTGTCTTCTCTAGCTTTTTCTCCAAACCTTCTGGCTGTGTTGTCCCTCTAATCACATCATTCCTGATCCTGTCCATCCTTGTCTCTCCTATAGAGAGAGGTTTTCTGGGAATATTTTTTTTTTCTTTTATGAGTGGGTTCTAAGTTGCACTAATTTCCACCAATTTCCTTTTTTCTTCTTCTGCGGGATCACCAATTTGAATGCTACATGAAGATTGTATGTTAAACATTTTGTAGGACTTGTGTTTGTCTCCCTTTTCTCAGGTTTTGCACCTTTCCCCAGGACACGCTGTGTACAATATCTTCTTATAGGACCCATATATGAAGCTCCCGTTCTTATAGTCTCATTTTACCCCATTCTGACAATGGCCACGCTGCAGAACGGGCATGTTCAGTCTCTGCTCTTTGTTTATTATCTACGGTTACATTGCATTATATCATTGTTTAGAGGAACTATGAAAAAAAAGGCCTGTGATGATTTATGGCTCATATGTTATAATATAGGAACAGGAAATCTGTACCAGTCGGAGCGAACTGTAAATAGTGGAATGAAGGAAAAGCGGAGGACGCGCAAATCCAGATGAAAGTGCTGAAGTGATCGGCCAACATGAAATCTTTTGAACCATGAACCTGGCCAGAAAATGGCAGCTGTTGCGAGCAACGAAATGAGCGAGCGGGTCTGGTGCTCGTGCGAAAACTAAACAGAGCTCTTGATGAAACGCAGCTCTGCGGTGGGGCCTTAGAGACGGTGATGTGTTTCGCTGCAACTGAGATTATTAATCTCCTCAGGACGGCAGGTAGCAGCAGGTTACTTCACCTTCAGGAAAGCTTGCGTGGATCCAGACTGTCATAAAACACCCATTATGGCTGTCAGAATGCGTGCAGTCATATTTTTGGAGAGAGAGAGAGCGCACGGAATGCTCGCCCATATGCGCTTCATCTACACACTCCTCCAAATTGTTGTTAACATTCTTCATCCGCAGACATTACCGGGTAAACTCACACCAGCTTTGAGACGCTGCCTTGAGCTCGGGTCCTGCGGAGAGAACGAACCCAGAGCAGGTCTGGAAGTGTGTGGCTCGAAAATAAATATCATTAAACTCAGCTGTCAGATTGCATTTGGCTCTGGTGAAAGCACCGCCATCCATGAGAGCTTGGCCATCTTCCACAAGAGAAGACCCCCCCCACACACACACACCTCCCTCCCTTCTCCTCGGAGCCCCGCACCCTTTTTTTTTTCCCCCCTTTCCTACTAAAACACACATACATGTGTTCGAACATGCTAAAAACCACCGCTCGCTCACACACACACTCAGACCACCTGGGTGATCTGTTTATGGTATCCGGCAGGGAGACCACACTAGGAACAGACGTCACTTTTATTTCACTTTAAAGCACAAAGCGACTCAATCCAAAGGCCTTATTCATTTAGGTCCAACATTCAGCTTTGACATCGGGCAGCGAGGATTACAAAGTTATGTTGTGATCACAGAGAAAAACCCTGCTGGTGTAAACAACGGCGGAGCGACTGGTCTGAAGCCGAAAAACGCACAGAAATAAATATTTTTAACAGCTACTTTGCCTCGTGGTGTTTATCAGAGCTGGGGTAATTGAATTAGGAAAGACACCCTGGTAACAAAGGCAACAAATACATTATATGGCAATCAAACGTTTAAAATTAAACAAACTGATGAAGATTATTATTGTCCCTGATCCACGAAATATTAAATCTTCTTGACAAGATGGTATTTGCCCTGTGATTGACTCCCATCTGAATTAATGTGACTAAGGTGTGTGCAGTGTAAACCTGTGTTGCTTTCGTGCAAAGCCAGCGTTTTACAGGCACTCACCTAAAGGGAGTTCCTCCTCCCATTTGCACGCAGGTGCCTTTGTTGTCTGAGCTGTGAGCCTTTTTTTCCCCTCGTCTTCTTTTCTCTCAGTTGTAAGTAACCCAAACAGTTTGTGTAGATGCTGTAACGGTGATATTATCTAAGCATTCTTCACCTGAAGGGGATCCCATCACAGAGATTTTTTTTTTTTTTTCCTTCCCCGCCAACACGAAAGTGGCCTGGAGAGCCGCGACAGGCAAAACAAGCCTAGCACGGAGGGGCAGGCAGGCAGGCAGGCAGGCTGCTAACAGCTTTTGGATTCTTTTTTTAAAACTGGTTACTGTAAATAGTTATTATGCCTTTTTCGTACGTAAACTGTCAGGACTTGTCAGTTGGGTACGCATTAAATAAATAAATAAAAAAAAAATGGCAGGTTAAAGATGAAGCAGTGTTTTCAAATCTGGCAACCCACCCCTCAACCCCACTCGCATTAAGGGTAAAAAAAAAAAATATATATTTTTTTTTATATTCCACTTTGTGTCATTGAGTCTTTCAGTAAAGCATGCGATTTGTAAAAACCTGAGCGTTGGAGTATTGCGTGGTCAAATTCAGATAGTATCAGAACACAGATCACATCAAGATCCCACATGCTGAAGTACGAAAGCAGCCTCCGATGTGTAGGCATAGGGCAGCAGAGCATGGACTCACGCAACTGTTGTTCTTGCAGAGTAGATTCCTGGGTAGTAGTCATACTGGCATGCAAACTTGTTTTTGACAACAGACATCTTTCACTTGCTGCCAGCCAGAGAAGAAAGTTCACTGGAGTTTACTCACAGGTATCACACTTACCAGCCTGAAGCACAGAACTCTATTTTTACCCGTCTATATGTCTATGAACATTAATTAGGTGTCACTGAGCACATTATGAAGTACTCTGGCATCTGATAATATATTTTTTTTAAAAATTGATTAATGACAGTCTTAAATTGATCGTGATAAATCAGAATGGACTCGAGCCAAATTCCACCCTCGAAAAATGTTCTGTTTTTACCTGAGACAAGAACGTAATTAACGGCTGGTACAGCATGTATTTGTGTTTTTGATTTATTTTGGTTCAAGAAATGTTTATCTAGAGTGGAAATATCTGGAGAAAAGTCTGATTTTTTTTTTTTCTTGGGCTTGAATTTGTTTACAGGAGTTCAAGTGACGCCTTGACAATACAAATGGAACTACAGTCCAGACATTCCATATGACAATTGTGTCTGTCAGCTCGTCAGTCGCCCTGCACTCAATTAGGCTGTCCTGATGCAAGAGCGGCGTCTGACCTGTAGTCGGTGCCTACGCAAATGCTCAAAGTGTTTCAGTAAAACGATTGCCTTTTTTTTTTCCCACAGTGCCTGCACAGTTCATCACGTGTACGGAACGCATGGTTTGATCTGCATAGTTCTATAGCAGGGATGGCACCCTACAAGGCAGGGCTCTCAAACTTATGGCCTGTGGGCCATTTGAGGCCTGTGACACAATATTTTGTGGTCCCCACCATGTTAGCGAGGCTCCACAAGGTTTATAGAAGGATTCTATTGCAAGTGAATGCTAAAAAATGGTTTTGTTGGATGCACTCAGTGGTTGATGTGGATGAATGTGAGTATAACAAGACTGGTCTGAAGTGTTGTGTTACAGTGGGATTTTTTTTAAATTTCATTTTCACCATTTTTTTATTTTTTCTTCTGTTTTGAACATTAATTGCTAATGCAGCCCTTTGGCGCAATGACAATCCCAACTTATTTGAGTTTGGGACTGCTGCTCCAAGGTCTACCTCAGGTGCCTGCAGAATGGGTTTCAAAAAACCAAAACTAGTCCATAAAGGAACATAACTTGGTAAGTCTGCACCAAACAAGTAGCTCTTCGTGATATTGAGTTCCCCCAAAGTGGCTCTCAGACTTACATTTAAACACAAGACCTAATTTTTGATAAATGCATATTATACACAGATTTTATATTGTTTATCCTGCTGTCAGATTGACCAAAGACACGTTGTTCTTTGTCACAAGGTACGTTGACTTATCTAAGATCTAACATTTAATTTGTTCTGTTTTTATGTGTCTTTGTGGTGAAGCAGATAGTTCGGCAGAAAAATACGGAAAGAAATTTGCAAAAAAATAAAAGAAATGAAAGAGAAATGAAAAAAACAAAAATGACAAGGTTGAAATTTGTCAAAGCCTTTAGCTCACACCTGCCATACACTGTTTACACTGATAGAGATGTTTATCTCACTTTTGTCTGTGCGCCGCCGCTTTGTGACGAGAGGTATTGTAACAATGCTGTTTGTCAGTAACATCTGAGGCCACGTCTGGCTGCAGCTCAGACTTTAAGAGGTGATAAATGGTTGGAAGCTCGTCCTAATCTCATCGCCGTCTTTGCTCCTAATGTCAGTGATTTTAGACCTTGTTTCTCTGCAAAAATTGTTTCCTCATTTGCCTAAACAACAGCCCCACCCTCCACCGCTCCGTCTTTGGCAGTGTTTACTTCCAACCCCGAGTCTTTTTGTCCAAACATGAGAGGAGTTCAGTTGTGGACTTGTATGTGAAACAGATTTGAAAGCAAAGAGCGGCTGCTTCGCCCAACAACAGTAGCGACTCTATGTTTGGCATCTTTTCGACTGGAAAAATAATAATAATAAATTATTAAAAACTATTTAATGAAGGAGTGAGAAATAAGGCCAAATTGTAAATTTTATTCACTGAAATAAAAAAAATAAAGATTTAATACACATTAATCCCATTTGTTGTTACCCAGCTGTCATTTAGGCTCAACAAGGACAAGACCAAACATGGCCTCGTCTCTCTTTTGCAGCTTTTTTTCACATGGACTTGTGAGTAGCTCCACTTTGTTTGGTGCCATTTTGGACTTCTCAGTGTATCAAACGGGCAAGGAAGCAGCTAAGCCCGATGAACTCAGCAGAGCTTTGATGAATAACCAGCAAGTTTCAGTTGAAAAGACAGGGCGCGGGTGGGGCCAGATATACACGAAGGAGCTGTCTTTATTGTAAGCTGATGAGTAAGAACACGCTCATGTTTTCGCAAAAACCATAATGCCCCAGTTAAACACTGAGACATTAGTAACGTGGTTTCAAAACAGACCTGTCAAAATACTATAATTAGTGGCTTATGAAATATTTTTCAAGGTGGGGTGTATTGTACAATTATAATAAACACATGGCTGCCATAAATAGCATGAAGGAATGTATGGAATCAACACGAAAATTCTGTTGATATTTTCACCTCTGTGACTGCGAAGACACTGGGTTCAAATTCATACCTTCTCACTTCGTTCTCTTACTGTCTGCAAAACATGCATAGCCAACAGTGGGAGGTGTACAAACTAATTCCTCCTCAGGCAAACAGCTTCCCAGGGTTATTTTTAGAAGTACTTTTGAACTGTTTAGGGTGCTCACATTCTTTTTTTTTTTTTTCTCAGACACGAAGATTTTTGACAGATTTACTTTAGGCAATTTGAAATTATTACATTTTTAAGAACACATGCATCAATAACCCAGCGGTGTGTCGGAAGTAGTAAAATTATCAAGGGTGCTTAAAGTAATTTTTTTTTTCCCTCCTGGTCTTTCTAATGTCTTGTATTTATTAAAAACCTTTTATAAACCCATAATCTTTTCCAAACACGCAGAATGACGTTACATGGCAAATGTTTCTGTTTTTTTTTTCCTATCAGGAATTGGTGATATGATTCTTGTAGTCGTCTTTTTTTTTTAACTTTATTATTTAAAAAAAAAACTCTGCCATGCAAAAGCAACAGTAATAGATGATAAATTATTGATTACAATCAATAATTTATATCTAAAATAATATCTTTGCAATAAACTTAAAGAAAAAAAAAGTTAAAAAAAAATGAAACACCACCAACTTTCCGGCCTGGTATGATGTCAGTCAGTTTTCCCGTGGCTGTTATACTCATAAATGTATAATATCACCATTTAAGAATTCACGTGTGTACTTAAAGTGAACACGGTGCCAATGGAAAATCTGAACTGTGTCAACAACCACCAGGGTGAAGCCTGTCAACCTGCGTCACCGGCTTTTACATTCCAGCACTGAAACAAGTGACACCTGGGGGCAGAACCGCGGTCCCAGTGACAGTGACATTTGCGAACGTCTACACCATGTCTTGCTGTTGTACAAAACACTTTTGAGCTGTTATCCACAGTGTTTGTCTGCAACGCCTACTCAAACATCCCAGTCATTGTTTCCCTCAGCCTGAGGAAACAATGACTGTGATGTTATTTCTCATAACACATCTCTATTTTCTCATTACTCTCAGCAGCAGCAGCTCTTGTTGAAATTTGAAAAAAAAAAAAAAGAAATTTAGTTTTTGCTGTTATCTCAAAATACTACACCTGTTTACTTGTTAATTAGGCCACTGATGTTTAGAGTGTCGCAGAAAGAACAATACAATTAGAGCAGACATTTATGACTGTATCATAATGGCTGTAGAAAGTGCAGCTGTATACAGTCGGGATAATGGTTTTGATTTTTATGTTGCAGCGGTTAGCGATTAGTTAATGATTACTAAACTGTTTACACAAATTGTACAAATTAACTTTTACGTTACATCAGAAGTTGGTAGCTGCCCTTGCTTGTATCTCAAAATAATTCTATCTACTGTATATATTATTGTAGAAATTCTGGATGATGGATCCATAAATGCATCCAAGGTGGCCTAGTGGAGCGGTGGCCTAGTCGTTAAGAAAGTGGACTTGAGTCCAAGAGGCTTCAGGTCGGAATCCACCATCTTGCCATTGAGCATAGCATTGTCCTGACCCATATAACTTCTCCAGTGAGCTCACCACCCACAGGAAGGCTCAGGTTGTGGTGTAGTGTGATTTGAGTGGCAGTCGTGGAGACTGCCGGCCCTGTAACGACCAAGTTACGACCCAGCGGATGAAGATGAATGCACACAAACTGATGTTCCTTAAAAGCAAACTCCTTCTCATCATTGTGATCCACACCAACAAAATGAGGTGTGGACAACACAATGCATTTTACCCATCACCAAGGTGAAGAGTAAGCAGTGAATGGGGGATGGCGCCATGCACCTCAGTGGCAACCAGGCAATTGGTTGGATTTGAACCTGGAACCCTCCAGATCCAGGTTCATTAACCAATAGGCTACAACAGCCTGCTGTTTATTTAAGTACCGTGGGTTGATCCCGTGCACGGTCAAAGTTTCCATTCCTATTTTCACTTTGACGTCATGTTCTTTTTCATTGTATTGTTGTGCGTTGATGGTGACAGGCCAAAAATGCTCAACCATCTTGTGTGGACTAGTATTTTCATAAGGCCAACTGAATAGATCAACCTCTTGATTCACTGGTAAATCATATAAAACGTATCTACTTAAACCAACTTTCCTAAATAAAATGTTTTTTTTTTTTTTTAACTGTGTCTTTCTATTAGTGATGTGAAGCCAGGAGAGGTAAAACTAAGTCTTGACTGGTGCCGCCTGTGGAGCAGAAACAGATAAGCTGTTATTAAGTAGATTCTGATGTATACATGAGCAAGGTGTCTTTACAAGCTGCTACACGCAGTGAAAAGAATGACTACATGGTATGTGAGCTCTTGTCATTGTGTGGTTAGCTTACAGGAATCCATCCTTGACATGCCACCTTTCAAAATAGTGACTTCACCTGGGATTGGGTGTCGCACTTAAACGCAAACTGATTATTAGCTGGAAAATCAAAACATTCGAGCCAAGCACAAACATGCGAACCCCACATGTAAAATAGTAGCTTGAAAAATATGGTTGGTATAAACAAAGGTTTAAGTGCTCGCCGTAAAAACAGCGCATTAGCGGTCGTAGCGCGATGTCAACATTGGTTTCCAGGTGCCATGTGAGGATAATATTTTTCCATTTTGATCGCTGGCTATGATGTTATAGTAAAAACGCAGCAAAGCAGTAATTTGGCCTGACAATTTGCAGGATATAAGACCATCAATTATACAGCTTGAGTTCCTGTGCCGGGTGAACCTGAGGGAACGAGTGGGAGGAAAGAGAGTCGAGCAGTTTCTAATTAGGGACACCATATACTGTATTGTTCAGAAGAATCTGGAATTGATATTTTCAGGCTTTCATTTCCATCACTTGTACTGGGAAACGTGTCCTCAAACACCACCCTGCTCCTCTAAACAGAAGGCAGGAAATAACCATTTGACAAATATTACTCGAACTCACGATAGCCTTCAGATACCGTTGTAGATGTCAGGGTTGTTGTTTAGTTTAGTTAAAGCGGAATAAGTGTTCTGCTATTAATATACTCTTTTGCTATATATATATATATATATATATATATATATATCCAAGGCAAAAAAACTTTACAGTAAAACTTTAACTGTAAACTTCACAGTAAAACAGGTTTTTGACATTTGCGTGTAAAAGGTATGTAAAGCAATAAAACTTTTCTATGCTAACCAATGAAATCCAAGTATTTTATGAGAATAGTTAAAAATATGATCCAAATAAAAGTTAATAACATAATTCGGGCAGGTTTGGTGGGCTGGATCAAGAAGCCAAACAGGTCCTATCTGCTCGGCAAACTTTTTGGCTCATGGGCCAGATTGGTGAAACGCTTCTAACCTTTTCCATGCCATCCAATGGTAAAATGTTGGGGATTTTATGGGAAATGCAAAAAAAAAAAGGAAATAAAAGTTAAAAAACATAATTTGGACAAGTGTTTTGGACCAAATCATAATGCCAAATGGGCCACATCTGGACCACGAGCCATAGTTTGCCCTTGCCTGCAGTAGAGTGTTGGCAAACTTTTTGGCTCATGGGCCAGATTGGTGAAATGCTTCCGTTTTCCATGCCATCCAATTGAAAAATGTGGGTATTTTAAAGGGAAAACAAAAAAAAAGTGAATAGAAAAGTTAAAAACATAATTTGGACAATTGTTTTGTTAGCAAACTTTTTGGCTCATGGGCCACTATGGTGACATTTTTAACATTTTCTATTCCATCCAATGGTAAAGTGCACGCCACTTAATGGGAAAGATAAAAATATATTGGAAATAGAGGTAAATAATATAATTTGAATACTGGGCTGAGTTCATTGGGCCAGATCAAAAAGCCAAATAGGCCCCATCTGGCCCACGGCCCATAGTTTGCTCATGCCTGCAGTAGAGTGAAGGTCTGCATTCAAATACTCTGTAGTTTTTTGTCATTATGCCAGAAGCCAGTAATTGACTGTTGGCCCTGACATGTCTGTCTGGATTAATTTCTACACCCAAGGTAACATTTCTTATCTCCAAACTGAAATGAACTACTAGCATTTGTGGGAAACGTGTTCACCTGGTGTTACATACTGTATATAAACAGTGTTGTTACAACAACGCAGTAAACACACAGACCAAGGCGACTGACAGGTTCATGATGTTAACTGTAAGCAAATTATGTGTGACGTAAAAAGGGGAGAAAAAATGCTAAAAAATGCTAAAAACGCAGAATTGGCTTTTTTGTCGTTGCACAAATGTTCTTGTTTATTGACTATTAACACTGAAGCGTTAATAGAGTTAGATCTTCAGATAACTTTTTAACATTTAATATTTTTGCTGGGTTTAAGTACATTTTTTTTGTGTTTTGCCTTTATTTTTCCAGTTGGTTAAAAAAGTCAAAGAGATGATAATATTTACCATCACTGCTACTGTCTGACAGACAAAAGCGAGACATATGAGACATGGTTTAAAATAAAATACTCTGATGAAAGACCATTACAGAAGAGTACCATGCTGAGCCCCGGGGCCATACTTTGAACTCACTAAGTGCACCCCACTGTTGTTAGGCGTCCCAACAGAACATCAGAGGTCATGGTGTGGCCTGGTGGTGGAAGAGATGAGCGATCATCTTCGACTTCAAAATGGAACAAAACGTTCCTGGTGAGGAGAATGTAAAACATCTCTGATGGTGTGTGTGAGACGGTTCTAGCTGTAAACACACTGCTGCTTGGATTTGACAAATGATATAGTGAACCATACCTGCAGGCACCGCACCTAGAAATACAAAGGAAAAATACGCCACCTGGTTGTCTCAGGTGAAACAGTCCCAAGGTGATTGGCCGATCATGTTTCCCAGGTGAGACAGTCATAAAGCTACGGTGAATGGGAATTCGGCTGAACGTCTTCTCCCATTAATAGCAAATGCTTTTCTTTGGAGTCGTGACGACACGTTTATTGTGATCCATTGTTTGATTAGAGAATATCGCGTGCACAATGGAAAAAAATATTGGATGATGCTCCAATTCGCTCAGCCCCGCCCTCTTTGGGGTTGGTCTTGAGGTAAGCCGGCTATAAACTGCTGCTCCCGCACGCGCTGAAGGTGAGATGGGCCGGAGTCCACATGTAGGTATGACAGCAGCAGCGGGAATCTTTGGATCTCATTCAAAACAATCTCCATCCTGACACGGCCAGGTCACGTGGAGAGCAGCGGGCAGATCAACATCACACAGTTTGGAAAACGCAAGAGAGCAGGATGAAGCTGGAAGTGATGTGCGGGAGCCACTATGATATCAAATATTTGGAGATGTCGAGTGATGCAGACGGGGGGAGTGTGCGCTCCTCTCTCTCCGCTGAGGAGGAGCTGGGCTCGGATGGAGACTGCGTGGCTCACAGCCCGTCACCTGTCACTGCGTGCGGCGGCAGCAGCAAGTCCAAGCCCTACACACGGAGACCCAAACCCCCGTTTTCCTACATCGCGCTCATCGCCATGGCCATCCGGGACTCTCCCTGCGGTCGCTTGACTTTGGCTGAAATAAACGAATACCTGATGAAAAAGTTTCCCTTCTTCAGAGGCAGCTACACCGGTTGGAGGAACTCCGTGCGCCACAACCTGTCTCTGAACGACTGCTTTCTCAAAGTGCTCCGGGACCCCTCCCGGCCGTGGGGCAAAGACAATTACTGGATGCTGAATCCCCACAGCGAATACACGTTTGCCGATGGCGTGTTTCGGCGCAGGAGGAAGCGTATCAACAAAAAGCACGGCGCGGAGCAGGAGGCGTCCGAGCGCGCGGAGGAGCCGCAGAGCAGTGCGCAGCCGGCGGCCGTGACCACGACTGACTCATGTCCTAAATTCACCAGCTCGTTTGCCATTGACAGCATTCTGAGCAAGCCCTTCAAGAGAGACTCAAACAGGGAGGTTTTCCCCGTCCTCCCTGCCTTCACCTGGCCGCACTACACTGAACTGATGACGCCTCATTCGAACACACTTGCCTCCTTCCCGTGCGTAAAGACGCCGTGCCATGTAAACCCATGCGCCGCTGCGCCAGTGGGGAACGACTATGGTTACGGGCTGGTCTCACAGACAGTTTTCCAGTACCAGAGATAAACTCTGATTTTATAATAATAATTATTATTGTTGTTTTCATGAACGTGCACTGATGATGGACACAGAGGGTGGAAAAAAAATGACCAAACACCAAAAAACTCCTCCGCCTGTGTTGGGATTCGATATTATTCTGGTGACATGGTGTTACATCTGTCTGTACCTCTGGTCATTTACTTTTAAAGCACTATCAGAATTGATATTTTATATACATTTCTCTGCAGAGCTGTTACAGAATTGATGACATGTTTCGACGGTGTTTCAATAAATGTATTTCGACTGTTTTTGCGTCTCCTTCTTTTATATATATATATATGTACATACATACAGGGAGTCGAGCAGATTTATGCTGGTGTTGGTGCTTGAAGCTGAAATGCTGTGGCCCCAAGAGGGGCCTGACACTGGTGTAGGAGATAAACACTTGACTCCTCGTAAATACTTGGAGTGCTCTGCTGAGGGAGAGGCTGCAGGTGCAGTAAGGTCCTCCTACAAACACATCCATCCTCCCCTGCAGAAAAAAAAAAAAACTGCTGGTCCCCCGTGAGAAAAATGTCTCACTTCATCCGACAAAAAGGTTTAAAATAAAACCAATTGTTTAGTGTACATCTACATTTATCCAGTAAAGCAATAGTTTATACAATAAATTGAATTTGTGGAAAACGATATTTATTGTTTATCCTACATCTTTATTCTATATTGGGAATGTGTCCAATTATGATTGACGTGGACCCAAGGGGAAATGGCGACCTGAGGTTAATCGGAAGGAAGGCAAAGAGTTAACAAAACATGCAGGCTAGACTGTGAAGGTCAAGTTGTCTGTCTGTTTTATCAGACCATCCATCGCTTTCTAACAACAATAAGTTCCAGGAAAGCAGACAAAAGAAGTAGAAAAAAACCAGATAAGGAATTCAGATAAATTAAATAATTTCTGCCTTTTGGTGATTATAATAAATAAGACAAGACATTTGCAGTTAGTTGGTATACATAATATCAACAACACTTTGTAGAGTATTCATCTTTGCGGGATACCCCAATAAAGCCTGACATATTAACCAATTTGTTATGGTCACTATTACCATTACAACTACTACCTTTGTTGTAACAACTAATGCTCAAACTATCAGTGTAACTGCTATTAAATTTAACCTTATTACCTAGCAACCTTATTACCAAATATATCTAAATTATTACAGTAGTTACTGTAATACAAATGGGACTGGTATTACTACTGCTGTTGAAGTACGTTGAGTACTGCAACATTATTATTATTAATATTATTATTATTATTATTGGAGGTGGAAGAGTTAAAATGCTGAGATTCTCTTTGGGAGAGACAAGGATGGACAGGATCAGGAATGAGGTGATTAGAGGGACAACAAAGACAGGAAGGTTTGGAGAAAAAGCCAGAGAAGCCAGATTGAGATGGTTTGGTAGAAGAATGATCCTAGAGATGGAGCTACCAGGTAGGAGACAAAGAGGAGATTGATGGACGCAGTGAGGGAGGACATGGAGGTAGATGGAGTCAGAGTAGAAGATACAGAAAACAGATGCAAAATGTGAACTTGCCATGGCAACCCCTGGAAAATAAAACGAAAAGAAATTATTATTGATAATAATGATGTTATTATTATAGTTGTTGTTGTTGTTGTTGTTATAAGACACTGCAATAATTATTGTCTTTGTATAAAAATGGAGCATTGGATAAATGTGAAACCCCAGTCGTTTGACACCAATCCTTTCCTTAATAACACAACAACAACAACAACAACAACAACAACAACAACAACAACAATAATAATAATAATAATACAGATGACAGACAGCTCTGTATCTCCGTAACTGATCAGATCGAACCTCCTCACGCAGTTGTTTACATCCATGAGTCGGTGTTTGCAGCAGGTTGAATGCCCTGTGATAAACAGGCGAGACTCTACTCTGGCGTCACGGCTATTATAAAGTGTGATGCATGCTCTAAATTGCCCTCTTGCACGAATAAGCCATTATACAGTTACAAACGTCACAGGAACGTCATTAGAATATCTCGGTGTCCAACTCCCTTTGTGGCCCTTTTCACATTTTACAATCATTGCATTTCTCCAGGGATGTAATCCAGACCCCATGAGGTAAACTGACACTGGTGCACTGTGTGTGGTACACTGGCACGCTCTGATGAAAAAAGCATGCTTCCTCTCTCATGTCACAGCACTAACCCTGAACAGATCCCAAACAAAGCAGACTCCTCTTGTGCACCTTTGCAACCTGAAACCCCACTGTTACTCGTCGCATAAATGATACAAGAGCCGTGATTTATCTAAACTTGTCAAGTTGTCGTGCCAAATAATTGGGCTGACAAATGTGGACATATAGGTGTTTTGGAATGAGGGTCGGCCGGGGTAGGGGGGAGGAGATTTGTCTTCCACTCCACTGTGCCGTGTCCGGCTCCTAGTCTGGATCCGGGCCAGATGGGGAGGGAGCAGTTCCTGGCGATTTCTTGGAGGGATTTGGGGGGATTGAGGGGCAGAGACAGAGATTTTAGAAATGATAGGTGGTCGAGTTGTGTTTGGCTGAGTGGATATGCGCAAGCAGAGACGAGGATCCTGGTTACCCCCCCTCTCATTTGGAGTTATTGCCAGCGATGGACAGAGGGAGGAAGGTGCAGCGGCTGGCATTTCAGGGTTCTAAACGTGTGGAGCATCGCAAAGAGACCCTGATCTTTTTAAAAGGAAAAGTCTAATAGCTCCTGACAGAGAAGAGTGAGTTGTCCAAGTGTTGCAGAAACCGCACAGTGGTTGAATCCAAAAAAACAAAGCCGCAACCATGACGACAGAGAGCTCCAACCAACACTTGGATCCATCCAACCCTTCACGCTCAGGCCAAACGCCCGGTGCTCTGAGCTCAGCTCTGCTGAGCGCACAGCCAGTGATGGAGAACACACATTCTGCATCAGCTAAAGGCAAGAAGGGAAACATGGGCTTGAGGCGCCCAGAAAAGCCCCCGTACTCATATATCGCACTGATTGTGATGGCAATCCAAAGCTCACCGACGAAAAGGCTGACGCTGAGCGAAATTTATCAGTTTTTACAGGCCCGCTTTCCCTTCTTTAGGGGCTCCTACCAGGGATGGAAGAACTCCGTCAGGCACAACCTGTCCCTGAACGAGTGCTTTATCAAACTGCCCAAAGGTCTGGGCAGACCCGGGAAAGGACACTACTGGACCATAGACCCCGGCAGTGAGTTCATGTTCGAGGAGGGCTCGTTTCGCCGCAGACCCCGTGGGTTCCGTAGGAAATGTCAAGCTTTGAAACCGATGTACAGAATGGTGAACGGTATCGGCTTCGGGGCGTCCATGCTGCCGCAGAACTTTGACTTCCAGACCCCTCCGGGGTCACTGGGTTGTCACGGCAGTTACAACATCGAATTAATGGGTAATCCAGTGCCAGGTGGCTTCGAGGGGCTCGGAGGGGGGCATCACGTCCCGCACATGTCGTCAGGCACCGGTTCACCGTACATGGCTGCTTGTCAGGCGGCCTCCAACACGGACTACTGCCCGGACAGCAACAGCAGCCCCCTGCAGACCTCTCCGGCGGTGGTGGGCTCTCTGGACTGTCAGTCGCCTTATGCAAATGCAGCCTCACACTGGGGATCATCTGGTGTGGCCTCATACATGAAACAGCAGTCACTGGCTTCGAGCAGCCCCACTTCATCTGCTCTGCACTCGGGGATGTCGTCCTACTCCCTGGACCAGGGATATCTGCACCATAATGGACGAGATTCCTCTGACATTCCAGGTACAGCTGCTTAAATGTTTTTCTATATATATTCCCATCTCATAGGACCAAAATAATCTAATTTATGCACCTTTTATGAGCATACCTTCTCAGAATAATGTTCTTGTACATAAAATATCAAGTAAATGAGGCAACAAAAGCCTGGCGTTATCACTAACACTCTAGCACAATATGCTGAAATTATTAAAAGTACGACAAACCAAATGTTCCGCGATATTTACCTCAACCGACTGTAAATTAATTAGAAATCAGTCTTCCACGTATTTAAATTCACATACTATTATCCCAGAAATTAAATTATCAACTAACGAGTCACAACTGCTAATAAACAAATAAAATACACTCCATACACTGTGTTTATGATAATTCGGTTTCTACTCCCGTGTTCCGTTATTTGCAATTTTTGTTTCCATTTATTGTCTTTTTAATAAATTAGTGGTAAATGTTAGTGTGTGTGGAGTGAATTTGTCCTTTTTAATTTATTCTGTACCTTTATTTTGTTTTACGTTGAAGCTACAGGAAGAATAGCAACCAGTGACGGAAGCTAATTAACAGCCCAAATCAACAAAATTAGACGAAAAGAAGAAATTTGCTTTGTTTAAATTCTAAATTTCTGTCTGCATCTGTGTTTTGACCGTCCTTTTGTTATAGTGTAAAACTCGGTTTGTATACAATGGGAAATAATAATGTAATATTAATATATAATGTAATAAAGCTATATTATAATGATTCAATTAAACAAATATCCTAAATACAATGTCTGCTGTTCGATTAAACGACGTGATAGTATGTAGCATTATTTACAGATTTATAAAGGTCATTTAAAATAATTATGTTCCAATAATTTTATTTTTTATTGTTTAAGAACTTTCAATTGCTCTATAAAATTACAATTAAAATGTCGTGAAGTGTAATTAACCGCAGTGATGTCATTACATATTACGACGTATTTCATATTAAGTCACTGACGTCATTAAAAGCCAATCACTCTTGTATTTATTCCCGCCATCAGCTATCGATATATAGACAGTTAGAATTAGTGACAATAGTAGATAGATAGATAGATATATAGATAGATAGATAGATAGATAGATAGATAGATAGATAGATAGATAGATAGATAGATAGATAGAATTCTATCAATTCTTCAGGAGTATCATTCGGGAAATGATATCTTGGAATTATATCATAATATATATCAATAAAATGTAGATAGATGAATGTAAATTAATATAATTCAAAAATAGATACAATTCATCCGGAAACAAGTAAATATGTAAATAAAAGGGAAGGATAAAGGAGAGATTAAGATAAGCTAAAGATAAAGAATCATAAGCGACACTACGAATTTGGTTGAAATCTTTTCACAACAAAGACTTTATAAAGGTTAATACTATATATTTGTAAAATAAACAATTTTTGTCGGATTTAGACATGAATACAAATGATACCCCGATAAACAAACACAAATAAATCTCTTTATCCCCCATATCTCTATATTTTATATCAAATGGGACGCAACTGTTACTCTAAATCGTGCTACTGTACATTCTTTTTTGACAAAGTGTTTAAAAACAAATAGTCACACCGAGGTGATATCTTCTCTGTCTTGTCTTTTACTAAGTTATCTGTGTTTGTCCACAGTGGGACTCTCTCGATATTCCAGCCACCCGGCTTCTGTGTGTGACAGGAAGGACTTTGTCCTGAACCTGAACGGAATCTCTTCCCTTCACCCCAGCAGCGGAGGATCTTATTACCATCAGCTCCATCACCATCACCAGAGTGTGTGTCATGACGTCAAGCCACGTGTGATGTGACAGCGTAAAGATTAACCAAAAAAAAAAAACAAAAAACTGACCGGTGACCACGTGAGGCTCGTTCGATGTCAGTGTTATTACATTTTTTTGTTTTCCTGAGGACTGCGGACCTTATAATGGTTTTAACTGATTGTTATGATATGAGGACTTTTTGTGACACTTCACTTGCACGACACATGCATAAGCAGTATTATCTTTTTTTGTATCTCTATCTTTATTCATGCACTTAATTGTTTTGTCCCGATGTTTTCTTAAAGATGTTACAAGTCATTAAAGAGATTTATTTTTGAAGGGCATTATCTTGGTTTCTAACATTATTATTTGCATTATTATTATTTACTATTGTTATTATTGTTTTTAAGTCAATTCAATTAAAAAAACACATTCAATAGCTTTTAGAGATTCACATCAGGACAGTTCTGCCGATTTTCCATCTTTCAGGTGTTTAAACAATATATTTAGCAGCACAACATTTATATTTTACAATGTAAATTCATGTTGTATAACAGCAAGTATTAGTTTATTTTGCATCCCCAAAATTATAGCTGAGGCAACCTTGAAAAATCATTGAAAAGTGTTTTATTTGCGTTTACTTTGTTGCAAGGATTGGTTTTAAAATACTGATAATACTATTCTAATTTTATGAAATAACGGAAATAACTTTAACCTATCGTATAGCGGTGCTCAGGCCTACTGTTTTAACGAACCTTTACTGCCATCTTATGGACATTATATGTTACAAGAATTGATTCAGCGATTTTTGGATAATTTTATTTTGGAAATTTTAGACGTCGATTCCACATTACAATCAAGAGCTGGGGCAGAATCTCCCCATATACGCCGTGAAAGCTCTAAATGTAAATCTAGATTGAAGTGAGCATTATTGGGCAAAAAAAAAACAATGAGGAAAGTAAGTTTAAATGAAATAAAAGTTTGTGTAATTGTAAATATCCCATACAAACGTTATTGTGCTTAAAATATTTTGGTTATTTTATGAAAAATAAGTTTGGTTAGGTAATAAGTGGTTGGCCGTTGCGCTTGTGTCGCTCTTGCTGACTACTCTACTTGGAGTAAAATCAACATTCCATCAAAGGTTTGTTGTACAAATAAAAATCTGCAAATTCATCTATAAAACTATATAGACATAAATGCATATAAATATAAATAGACATGTCATCAACCCAAGACCATTAGGTAAACATTTGTCACAGTTGGAAGAAGAGATGACGCATCTGAAGAAGCCGCCTGGC
>JAFBJS010002620.1:9450-28364 GCA_016785265.1 Paraplagusia blochii | reverse complement strand
GAGCCCCTTTTTGTTTGCTCTGGTGATGGACAGATTGACAGATGAGGTCAGACAGGAGTCTCCGTGGACAATGATGTTTGCAGATGATAATGTGATCTGCAGTGAGAGCAGGCAACAGCTAGATGAGGACCTAGAGAGGTGGAGGTTTGCACTGGAGAAAAGCGGCATGAAGGTCAGTCGTAGCAAGACCGAGTACATGTGTGTGAATGAAATGGGGAACAGTGGAGTGGTGAGGTTACAAGGAGCAGAGGTTGAGAAGGTGGAGGAGTTCAGATACTTGGGCTCAACTGTTCAGAGCAGTGGGGACGGTGGAAGAAAGGTGAAGAATAGGGTACAGGCAGGATGGAACAACTGGAGAAAGGTCTCTGGAGTGATCTGTGATAGAAGGGTGTCAGCTAAGGTGAAGGGAAAGGTTTAAAGGACAGTTGTGAGACCAGCCATGATGTATGGACTAGAGACACTAGGAATAGGTGGAAGACAAGAGGGAGAGCTGGAGGTGGCAGAGTTAAAGATGCTGAGCTTCTCTTTGGGGGTGACAAGGATGTACAGGATCAGGAACGAGGTGATCAGGGGGACAACGCAGACAGGAAAGTTTGGAGAAAAAGCTAGAGAAGCCAGACTGAGATGGTTTGGACATGTTCAGAGGAGGGTCAGTGATTATATTGGGAGAAGAATGCTAGACATGGAGCTACCAGGTTAGACACGAAGAGGAAGGCCAAAGAGGAGATTTATGGATGCATTGAGGGAGGACATGGAGGTGGGTCTGGTTGGAGTTGAGGATGCGGAGGACAGGGTGAGATGGAAATTGTTGACTCACCGCTGCAACCCCTGAAAAATGGGATAAGCCGAAAGGAAAAGAAGAAGAGAGGGTTCAGAGGAAGAGATTAGAAAGGAAGAGATGCTTCCTTACTTGGCCAATTGTACTTGGGCCAATTCTTTTTACATTGTATATGCTTTTTTTTTACATTGTATATGCTTCCTCTAGGCTAAATTATTAGACAACATAATATAGATTTCCACTGCTATGCAGATGATACCCAGTTGTATTTATCTGCAAGGCCTGATGACCCAAACAACATCCCTCGGCTTCAGTCATGTTTTAAAGACATCCAGAGATGGATGACCCAAAATTTTCTGCTTCTAAATGCAGAAAAAACGAAGTTATAGTATTAGGACAAAAACACACTGATCCACCATTGTTGATCCAGGGATTGAATCTGGATGGAAATATTCAACCCTCCCGCTCTACTGTCAAGAACCTGGGGGTGTTATTCGATAATAGCTTGAATTTTGATGAACATGTTAAACAAATTTGCAGAATTGCCTTCTACCATTTACCTAATATTAAGGCAATTAGAAATATTCTGTCCCGTAACGATGCAGAGAAACTAATCCATGCCTTCGTAACCTCTAGGCTGGATTACTGCAATTCTCTTTTATCAGGTATTTCCTTCAGGTCCTTAAAGAACCTTCAACTGGTCCTAAATGCGGCAGCCCGCATATTAACTGGAACCAAAAGACAGGAGCACATAACTCCCATCTTAGCCTCCCTACACTGGCTCCCAATAAAAAGTAGAATTGATTTCAAAGTTCTATTATTAACTTACAAGGCCCTAAATAATCTGGCCCCTTCCTATATTAAGTGGTTCCCAAAATTACTAAGAGTAGAACAGGTAGTAGAGCCTTTAGTTATCAAGCCCCTCTTCTGTGGAATCAGCTTCCGCTTCAGGTCAGGGATTCTGATTCGGTAAGGTGAGACTAAAAACCCATGTATTTAATGTCGCCTATGGGAACTTTTTGAATGTTTAACGCTAATCTTGTAGTTTACACCAAACTGCTATAGAGGTAGGGGTAGGGGGCCCTCACATCATGCATTTAGAATAAGCACATAGTCTGAGCACCCCTCCTCCCTCCTCCTCATCCCTGTCTCACTCTCTAATCCACTCTCTCCCCCAATCTATTGAAATCTATTTAAACTACCTTTTTGTTTGTTTCTCTTTTTTATTGCTGTTGCTGATGGATGGGTCGATGCCAAATCTAGGATAACCAGGACTAGGAGGATCAGCAGTTGTTACCAACCCTGTAAAGCCCTATGTGACAAACTTGTTTTGTAAATGTGGGCTATATAAATAAAAATTGATTGATTGATTGAGATGGGATAATGACAGAACAGAGGAGAATAGACTGGAGAACAGAGAGGGCAAGAGAGGTGAAGAAGGAAGTGGTGAAAGCTAAACAAAAATAATTTAATTAAACAAAAAATAATTATTAAATAATAATAATAATAATAATTACAGGTGGAAATTAAGGACAGAGGAATGTTGTGATGACTTTGGAAAAGAAGTCAGAACAGTGGGGAGACCACAGCTAGAGCCATTAGGGAGACAGCTAGGGAGGTGGTAGGTGTTTCCTCTGGACAGAGAAAGGAGGACAAAGAGACCTGGTGGTGGAATGATGAGGTCCAGGAGAGTGTCCAGAGGAAGAGACTGAATCCTTGAAGATGGGATAATGACAGAACAGAGGAGAATAGACTGGAGAACAGAGAGGGCAAGAGAGGTGAAGAAGGAAGTGGCGAAAGCTAAACAAAAATAATTTAATTAAACAAAAAATAATTATTAAATAATAATGATAATAATTACAGCCAAATCCAGCTCATTCCAAAACTTCTCCTTCTCTCCTAACTCACAGCCTACCTGTGGAGCATAACCACTTACAACATTTAACATCACTCCTTCTATTTCTACCCTCATACACATCAACCTGTCTGCTACTCGTATCACATCCACCACATTCCTTGCATACTTTTCCCTGATGTTCTCCCCTACTCCATTTATCTTCCCATCGAATCTATGGTAGAATAACTTAAAACCTCCCCCGATATTTCTCGCCCTGCTGCCCTTCCACCTGGTCTCCTGCATACACAATACATTCCTTCTCCATCATGTCAGCTGGCTCTCTACTTGCCCTGTCATTGCACCTTCATTCAGGGTTCCCACTTTCAGACCAACACTTCTAACCTCCTTTTTTTCCCTCTGCCTTGATCTTGATTTCCCTCCTCTTCTTCTTTGCACAGTAGTGCAATTTCCAACAGTACCCGGTAGGTTAACAGCACTCTGTAGCACTGTTGGCGGTTGTTAACCCGGTGCCCCGACCGATCCGGCATGGAAATCTTTTCTTGTCTCGCATCTTAGATTTAGCAATATATTTTTATGCCGGATGCCCTCCCTTACGCAACCCTTACCATTTCCGGTTCCAGGTTGCTGCTCTTGTGGTCGACGGGTCCGGAGAGACTTTTTTACTTTTCTTTTTTTTCCTATTTCCAACCCACAATCCCTATTCCTTCCGAGCTCTACCGACTCAGGAAACCTACACAAGTCTTCTTTTTGGCTCCCCAGCCTTATTCCCCACTCTCACGCTCCCTTTTTATTCATTGTTAGCCACCAGGGCTAACCGCTAACGATAACAACAACAATGCTCCGCACGCCCACGCCTACTACTAGGATTACATACTCACATGAGCTCCTGCTACGTCTCTGCCATGGTCCAGCCCTCGACGCACTTCCCGTGGGGATACGTAACAGCGATATCGGGCACCTCGCCGCTGACTGTGTGAGCATCAAGAGGACCAGACGAGGCAAGAAGAAGGGAGGACTCCGAGCCAGACTTAAGCGTGAGAACTGGAAGCAGCGGGCACTGCCAGCAATCATCCTCGCCAACGTTGGCAGACGAGCTCCACGGATGAGCTCCAGGCAAGCTTGAAAACTGTGCGAGCTCCAGGCACAGAAAACTGTGCGTGTCTTATTTGCGGTGGGACTGTGGCGACGGCAAAGTGGCACAACGTGGAGTGACACTTCAGCACTTGTCACAAAAGATACAATACAACCCGGCAGCACACTTAAATGGTGCAACACCTCCCGGCTGGAACTTAATGTGAGCAAGACCAAGGACATGTTGGTTACCTCCCTCCAGAACACAGAGAGAGCTGGCTTCTTCTGTTCCCATCTTCACCCTCATCCAGGGGACCCCGGTGGAAATTGTATCAGAGTACAAGTACCTGGGGACCATTCTGGGCAACAACCTGAGGTTCTCCTCCAACACAGAGGTGATCTTGAAAAGGTGCCACCAGAGGATGTACCTGTTAAGGAAACTTAACTCCTTCTCTGTCAGCAGCAAGATCCTCCTGACCTTTTACCTCACATTTATAGAGTCTGTCCTGTCCTTTTCACTGGCCTGCTGGTTCCACTCCCTTAACCTGCAGGAGAAAAACCGCCTACACAGCATTGGCAGGGTGTGCTCCAAGATCATCGGACTGCCCACCAGCCCCCTGACCGCAGTGTATGAACAGCAGGTACGTAGTCTGGCTGGCCAGATCATGGATGATCCCTCACACGCCCTGTTCCCCAAATTTGAGTGGCTGCCCTCTGGAATCAGGTTGTGGTGCCCGGCCTGCAGAGCGGTGAGGAGGAGATCCACCTTTGTTCCCCAGGCTGTTCTCCTCCTAAACAAACAAAACTCTGTACCCATTCATTCCATATCCTTACTCACACACAAGGCCTCTGAACTCTGAACCCGCCCCTACACACGCACATACACACTCCACACATAGTCACACTCACAACCATATTAATGCAACCTGCATAGATCTGCTATATACCTCACAACCCATGTTAATCAATAGATGTGCAATAATGTATATAATAGTAAACCCATCAATGCCATCGGTGTATATTCCATCTGGTTTTTTTCTTTCTCCTTTACATATGTGCAATTACCAGTTTTCATAATAGTATTTGTATAATATATTCTGCGTTCATGACATGACATTATAGTGATACACCTTGTACTTATCCCCAGTTGAGCGCATCCCCCTTGCTTTGTTTTCTTTTTGTACAGTGTTTTTTGTTTATCTTTATTTTACTTAACTCCTTCCCTCTCGCACTGTAAAAGCCACTTTGTGCACTCACTCTCAATTGCCCCATGGGGATAAATAACGTTTCTGAATCTGAAACCATTTATCCAGGCTTTGGACCAGCAATAAAAACGCTGGCTTGTGCTCCCTAGTGGCTGGGTTTAATAAATAATGAGTATTTAATTAAAAGTGAATTTTATTTTAGTTAGTTCATTTTAAAATATAATTCTGAACAAAGCGCTCTTCCCTTTTTCCACCGTCATATCAAAGGAGGGAAGAGCGGGCAGGGCAGTAATATTACTTTTAATTTTTTTTTCAGCACAGAGCAAATGTCTGAGCGTCTGTAATGTGTCTGAACGGCATGTTTCAGGACCAGTAACAGACTCAGTACTATGTTCAGACTTAGAAAACTGCAGTAAAGGACAGTAGTTGATCGTCATACTCATAACCACGTTGACTAGAAGTTTTTATTTATATTCATTTACTTGAGTTCAACATTCGTGTCTAACAAAAGGTTTAGAAATGGGATTGTGTCACTACAGTGAAATCTGGTCATGAACAAAGATGAGGTTCAGATAAACACTCACATCAATCTGATCTCAACAATAAGGTCATCTGTCCTTTACACTGACCAGTTCTCTGTCATCTTCATTAGTTCAACAGAACATGGTTCAATTATTAAAGCTACTTTGCTCAACTTCATACCAATAACCACGGAAACAGTTTTGATGTGGGCTAAACAGAACTGATTGGGGGAGATTTATCAGGTAACCATTTTGCAAAAAAAAACCAAAACACTATAGTTGTTTATACAAAGGGTAAAGGTAAAACAATATATATAACTGTTATCTTTATTTTAGTCCTCATGCAAGGATGTTCCAGCAGATACTATCCACAAACTGACAAACAAATTCAATGGATGGAAGACTTAAGAAGGTCTATTTCAACAAGCGGTCGTATGTTCAGATGAGACTTTACTTGTGATAATGTTTTGATTTAAATAGTGCTTGATTTCAGTTACCTTTCAGTCAGGCTGACCTACAAATTTCACACATAACCACTTTTTGTTCTTTATGACAATTAAATGTGTGAAACTCAATTGTGTGTAATAATTTGGAACATGGATTTTGGGTGCAGTTGTGTGTGTGTGTTTTTTTAATGTACTATTATCATTGGAAGGTTCATTTAAAAACATTTGAATTGTACTCTAATCGTTGGTGACTGGAAAATCATGATGACTACTATTCATATAGATAATTTGGGAAAATATGATTTGCATAATGATTTGGAACACACTGTAGAGTCCATCGGCTTGTCCTAGCCGGCCAATTCTTGTACTTAGCTTAGGTTGGGTTGAGGGTTCATCCTTCGGAGGCCAGACCCTCACTGCGCCCCCTTCATCCCGTTTAACATCGGCTGTGGCGCTAGTCTCAATGGCTCTGGTGCTGGGCAATGGCTGGCAACAACAGTGATAACAGCCCTAATCTGTCTGCTTTGTCTTCCACCTGATACTTTGGTGGTGGGAAACTTTGAGCCACATGTGACTCTTCCTCCTCTTCATCACTGTCACAGTCTAGCTGGCAGATTTTAGGTCTCAGGCTTAATTTGTGCTCAGCTAAACACAGTACATGCTCTACCCTTTCTTTTTCTTACACAGCTGTGTTCAAGGATTCAAGGAAGTTTTATTGTCATTGCAACACATGTTAGACATATGATATGAAATAAGTTAATGGATCCCGGATCGAGGAGAGAAGGAGAAGAAAGAGAGAAGAGGAGAGAGAGAAGATGAGAGAGAGAAGAGGAGAGAGGAAGTGGAGTAGTAACGGTGACGACAATTGCATATTATTATGTGTGGAGGAGTGGGTGAGGCAACCGAACAATGAATAACAGTACAGTTACAGTGACGAATTACAGTGACAGATGATGAATACAGTTACAGGTTTCCACCAGAGTTCAACAGTCTAACAGCTTCAGGGAAGAAACTGTTCCTCAGTCTGGTGGTCCTGCTTCTGATGCTACGCAGCCTCCTGCCTGAGGCTGACGAACAGTGAGTTTGCTGGGTGGGTGGAGTCTTTCATGATGCAGGAGGCCTGTTTCCTGCATCTACTGTTGTAGATTTCTGTGGTGGAGAGGAGGCTGCGTCCTATGGTTCTCTGTGCAGCCTTCACTACCCTCTGCAGAGACTTTTTCTCTGCTGCTGAGCAGCTGCCGTGCCACACAGTGATGCAGGATGACAAGACGCTCTCCACCACGCATCTGTAAAATGTTGTTAGGACTGAGCTCCCCAGTCCAGCACGCCTTAGCCTCCCCAGGAAGTAGAGACGCTGGTGGGCTTTCCTTATTAGAAAGGAGGTGTTGGTCTTCCAGGTGAGGTCGTCTGAGATGTGGGTGCCCAGGTACCTGTAGCTGGAGACAACTTCCACCGCAGGGGAGGTGGGGGCCGTCTGCCCCTCCTGTAGTCAATGATCATCTCCTTGGTCTTGCTCACATTGATGCAGAGGTTGTTTTCCCTGCACCAGCTCTCCAGGTGTTGCACCTCTAGCCTGTAGTCAGACTCGTCGTTGTTGATGATTTGTCCAACCACAGCTGTGTCATCCGCAAACTTTGTGCGGAGAAATCTGCGCATTTCAGTCGGATGCTGCACATTGAGTGCACCGGAGCCTGACGGCTGGTTTTTGTTTTCTATTTCTTAAAGAAAAATAAAGGTTTGTGAACTGCAGTTCCCGCGTGTTCCTTGACTGCCTAACCTCCGTTACATGAACAGGAGGGGGCTCAGCACACATCCCTGGGGGGAACCAGTGCTGAGCTTGATGGAGGAAGAGGAGATGCCATTGATCCTAACAGACTGCGGCCTGTCTGTCAGGAAGTCCAATACCCAGTTGCAGAGGGTGGAGCTCAGTCCTAGGGTTGATAGCTTATGAACCAGTGTCTGAGGGATGATGGTATTGAAGGCCGATGTAAAGTCCACAAAGAGTAGATGGACAAAGGAGTCCTTCCTCTCCAAGTGGGTGAGGGCTGTGTGCACCACAGAAGAGATGGCGTCATCTGTGGACCTGTTGCTACGGTATGCGTATTGGTGTGCATCCTCAGTAACGTCGACGGTGGCCTTGATCTGGGTCATGACCAGTCGTTTGAAGCATTTCATGACTATTGGGGTAAGGGCTACCGGCCAGTAGTCATTCAGGCCTGTCACTGTGGATGTTTTGGGGATGGGAATGATGGTGGCGGTCTTGAGGCAGCTGGGGACCTGCCGGAGGGAGGTGTTGAAGATGTCTGTCAGAATCTCCGTCAGCTCGTTTGCGCAGCCCTTCAGTAGCCGTCCAGGGATGTTGTCTGGACCAGCAGTTTTGTGTGGGCTGATCCTCAGAAGGGTCCTCCTCACTTCAACTGTGGTCACACTGGGTAGCTCTTCTCCTGGTGGTGGGGTAAGTCTGGTGCTGCTGGGGGCGTTCGGATCCTCAAAGCGGGCGTAGAACCTGTTGAGAGAGTCGGGCAGAGAGGGATCAGTGGGGCACTGTGCATTCCTGGTGTTGTAGTCAGTGATGCACTTGACTCCCCTCCACATGCTCCGAGGATCGTTGGACATGAAATGTCCCTGGATCCTTTCGGAATATGCAGTCTTGGCCCTCCTTACGCCGGTGTTCAACGCTGTTCTGGCCGTTCTGAGCGCCACTCTGACACCAGTCCTGAAAACAGCATCCCTGGCCTTCAGCAGAGACCTCATTTCTGCATTCAGCGAGGGTTTCTGGTTAGGTGGGACGGTTATTGTTTTAGTGACAGTAACTTCATCAGCACTGTTATCTATGTACCCAAGGACCGCAGATGTGAACTCTTCCAGGTCCACCTCCCCTTCATGGACAGCTGCGTCTCTGAAGACTCGCCAGTCTGTGGAGAGGAAGCAGTTCTGGAGTTAGGGTACAGCGTCACTGGGCCACACTGTGATGGTCCTCTGGGTTGGTTTCTGGTCTTTGAGCAGGGGTCTATTCACGGGCACCAGCATGATGGAGAGATAGTTGGAGAAACCCAGGTGGGGGACGGCTCTGTACGCGTTCTTTCTGTTGGTGTACACGCAGTCCAGTGTGTTGTTTCCCCGTGTCGGTATGTCGACATGCTGGTAGAATTTAGGCAGGAAGTCTGTCAGGTTTACGTGGTTGAAATCCCCCACAACCAAGTAAAATGTCTCCGGGTGCTTGTGCTGCAGCGAGCTGATGTTGTTGTGCAGCTCAATCAGCGCTTCCGTAGCTTTAGCGCCTTTAGCATCGGGTGGGACGTACAACAGCTTTTCACACATTTAATTGTCATAAAGAACAGAAAATGGTTATGTGTGAAATTTGCAGGTCATGCCTGACTGAATTGTAACTGAAATCAAGCACTATTTAAATCAAAACATTATCACAAGTGAAGTCACATCTGAACATACGACCGCTTGTTGAAAAGGACCTTCTCAAGTCTCCCATCCATTGAATTTGTCAGTTTTTGGATAGTATCTGCTGGAACAGCCTTGCACAAGGACAGAATAGCCTAGTTGTTGAGATGTGAACTGCCTCCCAACATCATAAACACTTCTCTTGATGGTGGTCCAAAGGTTCTCAATATGGTTGAGGTCAGGGGAGTATGGGTGTGACACCATAAGTTTGTCTCCTTTGATGCCCATTGCAGCCAGTGATGCAGATGTATTCTTTGTAGCATTGCATGGTGCATTGTCATGCATGAAAATTATCTTCTTCCGAAAAACCCAATTCTTCCTTTTGATCCATGGCAGGAAGTAATAATAATAATAATAATAATACACCCCCTTTACAGAAAAAAAAAAACAAAAAACAAAAAAAACAATGGAGCTGGGAGGATTGGGAGGGGGCAAGGGGTATAGGCATGAGAAGCGGCGGTATACACGCCAGCGTCCTCTCAGCCAGTAGAGTGGGAGGAAGAGGGGAGAAGACAGGAGGAACGAGACACAACACAGCAGTTACAAGCACAAAAAGAACAAGACATTGCACCCGGAAGGTGAAGGGGGAGTGGAAGTGACCCAGCATGTTGAGCAGCCCCAACCCATCATACTAGGGGGTAAAAAAACAGGAGGGTAAAAGCATTAAAGGTGTTCGATGGGGACAGGGTGATATCCTGATGTGCTCGCTCGTTCAGTTCCCAAGGCTTCATCTCAGTTCATTCGCGTTAGTCTGCGATAACGTGGCCGTTGCCATGCAGACGTCCGACAAGTCCAAACAAGCCAACAAACAGCAGGTGGAGAGGGATGGGGGTGGAAGGTAAGAGCATCATTGCTGCAGCGACTTCACAGGGATGTCATACTGGCAGTGACCATGGCCAAGGCCGCTGCCGTTGGGGAGCCAATTCAGATAAGGTTGTTTCGGTTTGGGTGCAACCGCCTTCGAAGAGAGCAGGAAGAGAAGTCACAAAGTGTTCTTTGAGGAACTCCACATACGTTATGGATGTCATCTTAACACCGTCAGGGATCCGGAAAGGGCCGACAGTCTCTCTTCCCATAATAACAGCACAAAAGATCGCTCCACCACCTCCTTGTTGGCGCCATAGCCTTGTTTGCATGGGAAGGCCATCAACCGTCCAGACACTACTCCATCCATCTGAACCACCGAGGGTTGCACGACATTCATCAGGGATTGGAGCAGTTTTGAAGTCAGTCTTCGGGTATTGTCTTGCCCACTTGAGCCTTTTCTGCTTGTGTGCATGGATGGTGAGGCTGAAAGAATGGCTTACGGACCGCTGCAAACCCCTGGAGGACCCTGCATCTTGTTGTCAGGGACACGTTTGAGGCACCAGCAGCTTCAAAAACTTGTCTGCTGCTGTGATGGGGCATTTTTACAGCTGCTCCTTTGATCAGACATATTTGCCCATTAGAAAGAGTCGTGGATTTTCCTTTATCAGCACCCACACGTGAGTGCTCTGAATCAGCTACATACTTCGAGAAGTATGTAGTATGTTGCTAGTATGCAACAAAGTTTCTTGGCAATTTTGATTGTCGTCATTCCTTGACCCAAACATTCAATTATTCCTGCTTATCAGCAGCCGAAAACTCCTTCTTCTTGACCATCTTGGTTGAAAATTGTAGCCTGCTTAATAATGTGGAACAACCTTCTTTAGTAGTCTCTCCTTTAATTGGACTAACCTGCCAAACTAATTAGCACAGGTGTCTTCAATTGGTTTCAGTGAAATACAGAGCCATGATACACATTACCATTCATGAATTTAAATTAAAAATTTTTACCGTACTACTCCAACACTTTTTGCATTACAGTTTGGAACGCAGAGTATTAAATTGGTAAAATAAATAGAGTTAAAGTATTATATATTAGCATAGTATTTCTTATGAAAATATTGTGTATTTAAAAAAACATAAAAAGGGTAAAATTAGAGGTGCACCGTTGCCACCCCTGTTTTAGAGCAATAGGTAATTTGGTATCTATCAGTAGATTTCCAATGGAGTGTTTGTAAATCCTGAGCCATAACATAAAACAATAATAGTAATTAAAACTAGTAATAAAATTGTATTTCAATATGCTAATCACTCTTTGTTATACCTTGATGCTAGTGTTTTTTTTCAAACTACAGACCAATTTCTAATCGTCCATTTATTTCTAAAATCCTAGAGAAAGTTGTAGTTGCACAATTGTGTGATCATTTATATAGTAATGATCTATTTGAAAAAATTCAGTCTGGATTTAGAATCCACCACAGCACAGAGACTGCATTTTTAAGGGTAAAGAATGATATTCTCATGGCCTTTGAAAAGGACTTGTGTCCGTGCTGGTCCTACTGGATCTCAGGGCAGCATTTGACCTACTACACTACTACACTATTGACCATAAGATCCTGCTACCTAGGCTAGAGCATGATGTTGGGATCAAAGGAACTGAACTTGGTTGGTTTAAATCTTAACTAACAGATACATTCCAATTTGTTCACAAAAATGAGGAATCCTTCATACACACTACAGTTGATCACAGAGTTCCACAAGGCTGGGCCAAATCTTTTTACATTGTATATGCTTCCACTGGGCAAAATTAGTAGACAACGTGGGATGGATAGATGGATCCAAGATGGCGCTGTCAAAGGCTGCTATGGTGTTCACGTGTGTCGTGATCTGTCTGTTTAGTGTCAGTTTTGTCAGTGGGTATACTTCTTAGCGAGAGAAGTACTACTACACATCCGTGACTCAATGCCATCCGGCATTGAACCAACAATACTCACTCGATCCACTGATATCCTGGTTAGAGGTACGCCGTTCTTCGCCCCCCTCTCCCAGGTATTTCCCTGGGTAATGTAAATTCCCTTGTCAATAAAATGGACGAGCTCCGGTTGGTCTCCAGGAAAAATGACTTCCACTCCATGGTGGTCTTTGCCCTGGTAGAAACTCATCTGTTTTATATTCTGTTGGAGGTGGAGTATAATCACCCAGACAGTTTTGTCACAGCTCTAGGGGACTTCAACCAGGCTCACCTGAGTAGGGCTCTACCTAAATACTGGCAGCAGGTCACATGCCCTACCCGCGGACTAAACACGTTGGATCACTGCTACTGCACCATCAGGCAGGCTTACCACTCGGTGTGTGCGCTGCCCTGGGAAAAGGTGACCATCACCCAGAGATGTTCACAAGTCACTTTTTCTAAGTCCAAGTCAAATCTCAAGTCTTTCGGCCCAAGTCCAAGTCAAGTCTCAAATAGCTGAAAGTTTTCATATTAGACGCTCTCCGATATAATACTGCATTGCTGTGCTGTTTTGGATTAAAAGTATGTACTGTACTGGCCTAGGCCTATAATATGTTATTGCATACAACACCATCAAAGTTGATCAAAACAATGTACATTGAATGTGCCATGTGAAGAATCATCACAAAAGCTTTAAGCTTGAATAATGTATTTTGTGAATACTACAAGATACATATGAACTGATTTGCGTATGTCATCTTGTCCTTTTACCATCTGAAAATAACAAATTAAGGAAAAATGAATATATAACTGGGTACTGTAGGTACTGTACTGTAGTACAGCATAGGGCTATAATATATTATTGCACACTGCACCAAAGTGTGCAATCCAAAGTTGATCAAAACAATGCGCTGTGAATGTGCTTAGGCTAAGAAATCATATGCATTACATGCTGCTTAAGGAGAGGAATCCATTTCTGTTATGTCAGTGACAACATTAGTCTCAACTAAAACAGCCATTCATGCATAAAATTAACCTTAGGCTCAATACACGTAGTGGACTGTAAGTACAAAAGTACAAAATAAAACGGTAACGTTGGGAGAGGGGAACTATAAAACTAGCCAACAGACTATAACTGTGGCTGAATTAGTTTGCTAACGGTAATGTTTAGAGTTTAATTCTGGGAACCGGGATTCCCCAGAAATGTGATCACAACCATTTCCCGGGAATCAGGAAATGTGAAGACCGGACCCGGGAAAAATTGGGAGGAAAAAAGTGAGGTGCGTCTATTTGTTCTCATACAGTAATGCGGACGGCAAAGGGGCTTGTGGAGCGTCTTTTCCCCAGACATTTCCCCGAGGAGAGCGCGAGGAAGGGTGCATCAGTTTTTTTTTTCTCTTTTGCAGCCGCTTTGGACTACAATCATGACATTAGTTTTAGTTAATTGTTCAAAGAGTTCTGCTGTTTTCCATGGTCTGTGAATGCGTCTGAGTGAATGTATGAGCGAGGGGGCGGGGGAGCAGGAGTGTGTGAGCACTCCAGGAACTCTCTGAGGGGAATTTCTTCTCTGTCTGTAAAAGGCTGAGGACCATCACAAACTACAAGCCCAGGTCCCCACAGGCATCTGACAACCCCTGGCAAATGAACTCAATAAATTTTATTGTAGGTTTGAGAGCGTCTCTCCAATGACACCCTCTACCCTCTGTTAGATTTCAGTGGTTTTTCACTTTTGGGACTGTAGGTTTTCACATTAGTTTAACTCACATTTGGCCATACATATACATTTCAAAGACCCTCTCTCCTTCCTTTCTTTGCTAACCCCTGACAACCCCTGGTGTTTTCCAACAACACCTATGGCCTTTGTCTCCCTGAAATTTACATATTCCCAAATTGACTTCCTTTCCCATGCAATCTCCTGGTGTTTTCATCAACACCTATGCGTAGACAACCACCAAGGACCCAACCCCTCTATTCCTATTGGGATCCACGTATGATTGACACCCACAAAGTTGAGAAACCACTCCCCCCGTACAGGTATAAAATTGTAAGTCTGGATTACAAATAGAGAATAGCATTTTACCAAAGAAAGTTAATAACCAAGTGTTGTTAAGTTCTTTAGTTTAGCTTTCTCCAGTCGTTCTCTGTACTCTTTGTTTGGACCGAACTATTATGTTTTTGGGTGCCTTTTGGTAATAAATAAATCGACCAACCAACGGTTTTGTTCACTTCGCCTGGAGCGCATTCTTCTGTTTAATGGTGCTGTGACCGTGGATCAGAAGAAACCAGACCAGACCAGAAGTACTAAGACCTGGTTTCTCCAACCTGTGCCGTGATCCACCCCAAAATCTTTCACCTCCTTACACCTCAACCCCCCCTCTTGCCACACTCATCCCCTCACCCCCCACTGTCTGTCACTGAGAGGGAGGTGATGCTGCTGCTAAAAGGGCTGAACCCCCGTAAAGCAGCAGGCCCAGACTCTGTCTCCCCCGCTGTCCTGAAGCACTGTGCTAACCAGCTCGCCCCGTTGCTCACCAACATCTACAACACCTCACTGCAACTGTGTCGTTCCAGCATGCTACAAGGCAGCAACGATCATTCCAGTACCCAAGAAGACCAGGCCTACAGATCTGAAGGATTACAGACCTGTCGCCCTGACCTCTGTGGCCATAAGATCCTGGAGCGCCTGGTCTTGGCCCATCTTAAAGTGATTACCGATCCGGTGCTCGATCCACTGGAGTTTGCTTACTGGACCAACAGATCCACTGAGGACGCGGTCAATATGGCTCTACACTACGCCCTGGAACATTTGGACATTACAGGCAATTATGCCAGGATTCTGTTTGTCAACTGCAGCTCGGCCTTCAACACCATCCTGCCACTCATCCTGGAGTACCTCCAGTGAGGCTGGGCAGGAACATCTCCAGCTCCAGATCCACCTGCACTGGTTCCCCGCAGGGCTGCATCCTATCTCCACTGCTCTTCTCCCTATACACCAACAGCTGCGTATTCCACCACCCATCAGTTAAACTTCTAAAGTTTGCTGATGATACCACCCTGGTGGGCCTCATCTCCAACGGGGATGAGTCAGCCAACAGGAGAGAGGTAGAGTGGCTGCAGCACTGGTACAACAGCAATAACCTGCTGTTGTACCGTAAGACAGTGGAGATGATGGTGGACTTCGAGGGAATTCTACCCTACCTCCTCCCATCATGCTTGGGGACACCGAAGTGACCCCGACAGAGTCATGCAGGTTTCTTGGTGTAATTCTGTCCCGGAACCTGAAGTAGGGTCACAACATAAGAGCTCTCCTAGGGAAGGCCCAGAAAAGGCCTTCTATTAACCTCAGGCAGTTGAGGAAATTCAATCTTCTTAGGACCATGATGGCCCAGTTTTACACAGCCATCATGGAGTCCATCTTGCTCTCCTCCATCATTACCTGGTTCCCTGCTGCAGCAGCAGCTAGGGACTTCTGCAAGCTGCAGCGGGTGATCTGCTGTGCTGAGCGTGTGATTGGCTGTCCCCTGCCACCCCTGAAATCCTTGCATGACTCCAGGGCAATTAAGAGGGCAAAAAATATCATGGCAGACCTCTCCCATCGTTCGCCACGGCCTTCACACCCTCCTACCCTCTGGCAAGAGGCTGCGACTCCCAAGGGCCCGCCATAGACAAAGCTTCCTTCCCTCTGCCGCCAGGCTGTGGAACTGCTTGGGCTTCAATCCCGCCCCTGCAGCCAAAGTAACACGCTAATTTGCACACTGATCTTTTCACATTGTCTGTTTCATGTATGTCCTGTTGTGTCTTCTGTACACTGGAACACCAAGAAAAATTCCTATGTGTTTCTTTTGCACAATGGCAATAAAAGGAATCTCAATCTGAATCGTAACATAGGCCTGTGCACTGCTATGCAGATGATACCCAGATGTACTTATCTACAAGGCCTGACGACCCAAACAACATACATATAACCCCGGCTTCAGTCATGTTTGAAAGAGATCCAGACATGAATGACACAGAATTTATAGAGTTGTAGTATTAGCAAAAAAAACCTAATCCACCAATGTTGATTGAACCTGGATGGAAGTATTCAACCCAACCACTCTACTGTCAGGAACCTGGGGGTTCCTGACAGTATTCGACAGTATTCGATAATAGTTTAAAATTGGAATTTGAAAATGTTAAGCAAATTTGCAGAATTGCCTTTTACCATTTACGCAATATTAAGCATATTGAAATATTCTGTCTCATAAGGATGCAGAAAAATGAATCCATGCCTTTGTGACTTCTAGGCTGGATTACTGCAATTCCCTTTTATCAGGAATCCCCTTCAAGTCCTCAAAGAACCTTCAACTGGTCCAAAATGCGGCAGCCCGCATACTGACTGGAACCTGGAAAGACGGAAAGGCATAACTCCCATCTTAGCCTCCCTGCACTGGCTCCCAATTGAAAGAAGAATTGATTTAAAAATTCTACTAATAACTTATAAGGCCCTAAATAACCAGGCCCCTTCCCACAGGACGGCTCCAATCATTAGATTCAGGTCTGTTAGTGGTTCCTAAAATTATTAAGAGCAGAACAGGTGGTAGAGCCTTTAGCTACCAAGCCCCTCTTCTGTGGAATCAGCTTCCACTTCATGTCAGGGATTCTGACCAAAAGCCCATCTATTTAATGTTGCCTATGGGAACTTTTTGAGTGTTTAAGCCCAAGCCTGTAGTCTATACCAGGCTGCTGTAGGTTTTAAATACTGGGGGTTATTTAGAATTAGCTCAGAGTCTCCCTGTCTCACTCTCTGCTCCACAGCTCTCCCTCAATCTTATAAAATCTGTTTTAAGACTACAGTTTTCTACCCATTTCTAGTGTTGTTGGTGAATGGGCCGAAGCCAGGACTAGGACAACCAGGATGAGGGCGACCAGGACTAGGGTGACCAGGATCAAAACCCATATAGCTACTGATATTATATGCCATTTTGTAACTTACAAATTTCCTACTGGAGGAACTTCACTCGTTAGATATATGTATACAGTGGTACATCAGCTTTCAAACTTTTGAAAGCTGAAATTTGGTCGAAAGTGAAGGCAAATTTTTCAAGTTGGTCAAAGTCTGAGGCATTGGAAAGCTGAGGCACAATTGTATGTGAAATTGTTCATTGTCATTGTAGCTTTGTACTTGTTTTATTTTATTGTCATTTCACGATCTGATAACATCCATTTCACTGTCTGTCAGGATATGTAGGAGGCGTTGAGTCAGACAGTATATATAGTATAACAAATATACAGCAATGTGTAATATAAGATATCCGTTCTATCTGTTAATTTCATGACACTAGGCTCCATTTAACATTAAACACAAAGTTATGTGGAGGTTCCTACCTTATTTCTTGATAAGATGGGGCCTTCTTGGCATGGAATAAACTATTAGGTGTTACCTTTAAACCACTGAATTGTTAAAAATGCAGCGTAAATTACATGGTTTATATATTTGCCATTCTTTAAATAAAAATTGGATACAAATGATACCTTTCTTTTTTCAAGCAGTTTATATTTGTTATCATTTTAAAATTGTTGCAATTCATTAAGAAAACAAATAACGCGCTGCAAATAGACAAAAATATTACAACCACCTGTGAATTTTAGCCTCCTCCAGTTGTTCTAAATAGTGGTTCATCAAAACAGCCAGTTCTAAAGCCTATGTTTATCATCAAGAGTTCACATTGCAACACTTGGGGTCAAATTCCACATGAAACCTTGTCTTCATGTGCACACTGTGTTTCAGCTCATTACAGTCTTTAACCAACTGAGAACTTACTGAAGTAAGTAGGTCTTCTGTTTTTTGTTAGTTGTTGAGCAAGGCATGATTACTTGTATTTCTTTTTACACTTTAAAATATGTTAAAATATACATAAAATTCTAACAGGTTAACACAAGTGTACTTTCTCCTTTGTTTTATTCCCAGAATGTCTCAAGAAAAGGTAGCCGCCACTCATGCAATCCCACCTCATACTTTAACACAGCTGGCAAAACATTGGCTGGCAGAAGACACGCCCAACTTTGACCCTGCAGGAGTGTGTGTGGGCTCACAGGAGGTTAAGGCAAAGCTACTTTGTAAAACCCCAAACACTATTCTAGCTGGAAGCCCCTTCTTCACTGCAGTGTTCACTGAGGTTGGCTGCAGTGTGAATTGGATGCGACAGGAGGGCACAAATATTGGTAGGAGATTTTAATTTTGTTAAAGTTTCACTCTAAAGTCTCACTTTTGACATTTGAAGTATCTTGGTCCTTTATCGTCCCCTAAAAAAATTTTACAAGTAGTAAAACTTTATGACACAAGTGGTTAAAAAAGTGCAGTTGAATCCATGCGGTTTGGGGTCTGACTATGTGATTGGTCCAAGGCGACCGGCCACATGCGACTTAGCTGTTCAGACTGCAGTTGCATGTGAAAATAACGGATATGAATTGGAATTAGGACCACATCTTGAAGTGACCTGGGTCCATGTGAGAAAATCGGATCTGTGTCATATTGTCAATAAGAGTTCCAGTGTTGGGGGTAACGCCGTTACGCCTTTACGTAACGCAACTACTTTTCTCAGTAACTAATAACATAACGCGTTACTTTTCCATTTTAATAACGCCGTTATAGTTACTTTTTAGTGTTGGGGCCCGTTACTGATTGATGTGTTTTTCACTGCCTGAGCGGCACCCGAAAGTAAGCGTGTCTGCTGGGTATGATTGTGTGTGGTAACTCTTACAGTCATGGTGTGAAACTGTGTGAAACTCGTGCGCTATGTAAATCATTATGTTGAAGGGGCGATGATTGGTTGACATAGTTT
>JAFBJS010002618.1:88158-120051 GCA_016785265.1 Paraplagusia blochii | reverse complement strand
CCATGCTCAGGGTATCTCAGCGGTAACTTGGTGGTAGGGGGATTCGAACCGGGGACCTTGCGGACCCAAGTCCGCTTCCTTAACCACTAGGCCACTGCCCTGGTGGCCAAGTGGAAGTAATAGCCAGATGAGGCCAAAAGGAAACATTATTTCTCTGCGGCCCGGCACCAATTCACCCATGGACCCGTACTGGTCCCTGGCCCAGTGGTTGGGGACCACTGCTAGCACTCCCTCTTCCCCTCCCCCGAACACATCATCATGTCACCATCCTTCAGAACCTTATCCCCTCATCAGCTATGAATACTCTTTTATTTTATACACCTTGCATTGATGAGCATTGGAATTGGAAAATGGAATGAAACCATAAGCACTTAATGCACCTCTATTCTAAATGCATAGGCTACAGCTAACAATAATCAATAATGTTTAGTTAGGATTTCGTTTTTAGATTGTGTTTTTTTTCCCAAAAAGCTTTTGCAGAATAGAGAACCAATTTCACACTGTGCTTTTCCTTTGTACTGAGAATGTAAAACTGGTTTCACAATAATGGCCTTTCATTTTTTTTCCATGTCGTGCTAACGCAGAAATCCACTCTGGGACCATTTCCCTCAGTACCACAAATCTTTATTTATGGTCTGACTCCTACAAGGACGACTAACAACTATCATACCTTTTTATTTGTGTATTAGTTTTACTTATATTTCCTCCTTTCCTCCTGTCTATTTATGCATTTTCATGTGACAAAATTCCCATGGTTGTGAAGCAGTGCTGCTTCTGCTTCATATTAGTTGTGGTTTCACTTCACAGCCCACAGGAAGCGAAATAAACAGCCTGTAAGGAAACAAGAAAACATTACAGCTGCAATGATTAGTGGACTTTAAGTAATGTGTGAGGATTTGTTCTAGCAATTCTAATAGTATTTAAATGAGACCAGTGTTTTGAAGACAGATGAGTTAAAATTGTACAATATGTGACCACCCTGTATTTTCCATTTCTATAAAAACCTTTTGTCTCTACTGATTTCAAATAGGTTATTAAAGGACGTTTGAGAATTGAACAGACAACTTTGACTTATTTTCATGTATGCAATTAGATCACTGTTGAATCATTCTGCAGTTTCATTTCCCCATGCAGACTTAATGTGGAGTAAATTGCTACAATTTTATAATTTGAAGACTTTCTGTATGTAGTAAATAATGGATGCATCCTTCAAGCAATAATCCTGTGTATTTGGTGCAGGTTTTACTAAGTCACTCTAAGCTGTTTTTTTTTCTTTTGATGTCTCTATCTGTGTCACCCTGTATATATATAATAACCCAATCCTACATTATTTAGCGACAGACTTAGCCAACGGCCAACAGCCAACCAAGATAGACACATACAGTATATCCCAAATATGAGGATAACCCCTGCTGTTTCCAGAGCCTGCTGATCCTCCTGTAATGAAACAAACAGCCTGGAGAATTCTCTTTAATATGTTATATCACTTAAATTATTGTGTAAATCCATGCATTTTCAAACACTCTTCTGACTGCCAAAGGCAATTGAATGCTGACTGATATTCATTAAATGGGGTTATTCACGAACTTATTTCACTTGGCCGTTTTTTTGCATTGCTTTGAAATGTTTGATTACTGAAATGTAAAAGAAACTTCCACTTCTCACTGTTAATCTCAGCCATCAACAGCTGCTAACGTAGGATGTTTGTGGTAGACAAATAAAAAAAACAAAACACTGGACCAATTTAAGTGGCATGAAATGTCCTATTATCCCTCTGAGTGATAACAAGATTCCCCTGATGGAAAACTTGAACAATATCCCTATTTTTGTTTCTCCTCCTCCTCGTCCTCCTCACTCAGCCAACAGATGACACTATGTTATATCCCACACGACCAGACACAATACAACCAGTTGTTACGCAGCCCAAAAAATTAAGATTGCACAGTAAAAACTGCAGATTTGTTTCAGAGAAAACTACTGCGACTCAGAGCGAGTGTATGACTCAAAAATACAGGTGAATCATTGATAACGTGCGGTTTGGTGTCGGAAGAGAAACTTGAGTCAACAATGAACTCTATCAAATTAGATTTACTGTGCATTTTCTGTACTTATTGGACTGCCAGGGGACTTTTAAAGATAAATTTTGTGAATGGAAAATGTAACAGCAGCATTTGCCTTGATTACATTTTTGCACTAAAGTTTGAATTAGTTCAGTTCTTTCCCATTTCGCTGCTTCTCCTCTTTGTTTTCAGCCTGAAACTCATTTATCTTTAAACTTTATTTATCATTTATCTAAAACTTCTTGTTTAATAACTTCTCAAGACCTTACTACTAAATACCTATGAATTGTTTTGATGATGTTTTAAAGCATATGTTTAATTACTGTAAACAAACCAGTTTTTCAAAAATAGGCAATTCAATAAAATATTTACCCAGGTCTTGGTTTGAAACCTTATAAACATAGTTTGTCATGAAATATTGTAGTTCCACCGCCTAACACAAACCAGGATTTAGTTGTTTAAGAACAGATAATGGTGTGGTGATATGAGGGGGAACTTAAGTTTAATCTTAAGATAAACTTACGCTAACAAACGAAAAGATTTTATCTTTCCTTTTTTTTAAATAAATCATTTCACAGGTAAATTAATAGTATTTTTTTTTCTCAAGATTATCATTAAGTGGCAAACATTTTTTTGAAAAGAATAATTAGAGTTTGTGCACTTCTCCCATGGTGGGACAAATATTGAATTTTTATTAATTTGCTTGGCTGTGACCCCCCTTTGCAATAACTCTCTGTCCCATGAGGGGGAGCCTGCCCCCCACTTTGGGAACTACTGCATTATTCTAACAGCAACATTTTAATTTAACTGAAATAATTGGATTGCCAGTGGCCAGGTTGCCATTGAGGTGATCAGAACTTACCACTGTTTCCACTCACATACCTCCCAGTGGGCTCACCATTCAAAGGAAGGCTCACAGTATGGAGCAGTGTGATTGTGTGGCAGTCTACAGATACACAGATGAAAATAAACGAATGACTAATTGGTTTGCCGAAAACCGCTGAACGTTTTGACAGTTACAGATAAAACTTTTTAATTCAATATTTACCCACTTCATTTCTAACAATATTGTTCATTTGTCACCTCTGTGTTTAGGGGCAGTGTATAATCACAGTGCAGCTCAATGATGATGAGCTGGCAGCAGACGCAGAGGGCGTGGACTACTTCCTCCTCTTTGCTGGCACAACACAAAGACACCTGACCAGTACCCAGAGGACCAGTCATGACACCCTGCAGGCAGTGTGTCCTGGTAAGGAACCCCACCCACAAAGGCTGTCTGTTTAGAAAGTTGTCAACACCACTTTTGTTGAGAGTTTTAAGAGTTTTAGCGTTTTAGAGTTAGAGTTTTAAAGTAATACAGACATAAAAAGAAAAACTTATATATCTCAGTGCGCCACAAGAGTTCCTCCAACAGACAACTCTAGTGGCAGCAGATTGTACTGCAGATTACTTTGACATGAGGCCAAGTTGAAAGACGATATAGTGCAGGGAGAAAGATATGGTAATAAATAAAATAGTTTTCCACTGCTTGTCTTGCTCCCTCTACTGTTACCTTGGCTGAGATGTGATTGGCTTTTTATGTTGACTGACAGGTAATACTTAAATACAGGGTCCAGTTTTACTGTTCATGGTTAAGACACAGTGACTATAAGGAACACTTTATAGGCGACGCGCACTGAGAAGTTGGATGTCGACAAAGACAAAAATATTTAAAGAAAATACAAGTTAATTAGACTGCTGAAATATTTACCTTTGTGCAGGGTCTGCCCTTTGGACAGGGAAAGGAAATAGAAAAAATTGACTTTCTTATCTTGTTTTGAGCTCCACTCACTTAAGGCTATTTGAAGAGGGTTAAACATGAAAATAGTTTTTGTTAATATTCTGAAAAACATGTAGATGTTTCTGTTGCTGTCCCGAGTTCAGGGTTCTAGTTCCTGTTGTGAAATGTTACTCATCATTTCCTGAAGGCCGGCCTGTGCCCTGCCTTGGTGAATGAATACTTGGATGTAGTTTATGAGTAAAAGATGTCCTTGAACGAGGAACCCTTTCTTTGAATTTATAGGCAAAGTGGCAAAGAAACATGTTTTGAATAATTCCTTTCATATGGGGATAATTTTCCAAGATGCAGGGGTCGTGCACTGACATTTGCTGCAGTAGTTAAATTGATGAAGTCTTTTATCAGACTTGGCATGTGGTAAGGAAGTAAATTAGAAGACAGTAAATAAGGATTTGTCAACACATTGCATCTACAGTGTTGTCATAATGTCTCAGAGGTCTGTGTTGACACTAGATGTGCACCGCAGCTTATTTATAATGTTGTTAAATATAAAACGTACATGAATTTATAGCGGGTTTTACTGATAAGAGGTGGAGTCAGTTTGTCAGTTTTAATTTGTTGCTGTTGTTGAACTAAGTTAAATTAAGTAGTTTATTTGTAGTTTGTTGATTTATTTATGCAATTTTGAATTGCCTAATCTCGTTTCTTTTTGACTATAATTGATGTCAAGACCAGATGGAAACAAATTAGACATTTCCTGCATTAAGACCTCCTCCATTAGATGACTTTTAATAAACCTCACAGCCTCAACAATGTAATTTGTTTACTTCTTAGCACACTTAACTTATCAGAAGTAGTTGATCATCTTCAGGAGTTTGTCCAAAGTTGGATAAAAGTGATGTTAATGATGCATTTGTTAGGGCTTGTTAATTGGATGAATTCGTTTTTTTTCAATATGTTGATTCATTACTTCTAGTTGTGGTTTATTTAATTTCTTTCTTTTTATTTTGTCACCCTGTTCTGTCTGCATGTCGTCTTATCTTTGTTCTCTTGCAGCTCACGATTGCTGTGAGGAGGTGCTGGTCACATTGTGTTCTGTTTGCATGGACTTCGGTTTCACTCGTGTTGCTCCACTGGCTGAGCATCGATTCTTCTTTGTCCAGGATTTGGCTTTTGACATGGCTCAGTTCTTGGTAAGAAACAGTTATTATTGTAATAATACATATTTTCAGCTTCGGAATTCCGAATCTGAGATGGATCTTTGTGAGAATTCTATTGTAACATCTGATTTTCATGTGAACTGACCCTATAATATTAGTTAATATGATATAATATCATATTCATATCTATAATATACAGAACATTTACAGTTAATGAAATAAATGTTTTGAACAAGGAGGAATTATTAATATCCTCTGTTCACCTGGAAATTTGTTTTTGCAGGGCAGTTTATTTTGACATCTTAACATTGATCTTTGTAATTACCCTCATAACAGGTGAGCACTGCAGGCAGGACTGATGCCCTGGATGGGGCTCTACTTTTGGATGAGTGTCAGATTCCTCTGCAGGAGTGTGAACGCCTCGATGAAAGCCTGGCACTGGCCCTGCACCATCTTGTACTGCCTCCAGGTTGGAGTTTACTGGGCAACAGACAAAACAACAGCACTGGTGAGACTGGGGCCAGCGGGTTGAGAGTGTTGAGCGGATGTTGAAAATGTCTAACTGCAAGACAGGATAAAATTTTGTCATATTAACAAGACTTTTGTTCATTTCTGCGTATTGTTATTCTTGTCACAACAGCTTGAAATGCAGAGTATTGTCTCCTCTCTACTGTGATTAATCAAATCCAGAGAAGAGCCCAGCATCTGTATTAGAGGATAGAACCATCAGAGAATCCATTATACACTTTAATTACAATGCCTGCGCCACAAAAAGATGCTTTTGCGTTATAATTAAACAATTTTAGGAATATATTGTTCTGGCCTGTAATTTTAAAATAATTGAACATCTGTGCTCTGCCAGTTATGTTCAAGGAATAAGGCTGTGCTGCTGCACATTCAGTGGAATGAGATTATTAACACTTGAATCCAACTTAAATCAGTTCAATCATTTTTTTTTGTTTTTACAGCCAAAGCCAGAGTCTCTCAACCAGATTTTGTCCACTGCGAACACAAATGAGAGTAAATCAAAATGCGTATTAAATTTGACCACAATATCAAGATTTCAAGGAGAGGAAAGCAAACTCATTGTCATTGTGACACTGTGATCCACTGCACTGCACACAACAAAATGTCACCTCTGTATGTAACCCATCACCAGAGTGACAGTGGGCAGCTTTGAGCTGTGGTTTTTATTACTTTCAACCCACGTGCAGCTGCTATATAACATTTTTTTTGTTGAATAGAAGTCAACCAATTTGGGAAGTATCAGCAATGAGTTTACAGCAAACTTCTGTTGTTCAGCTGCTGCTGTTTCTGGAGTAATATTTAATGTTTGAATTTGTACTTGTGTATTAACCAACCCTGTGGTATACAACTCACTGAGAGTCTCGCTAATTTTCAAACGTAAAACCATCGCATTATACTTTTTGTTGACATCCCTCTCTGTGTAATTAACATGGAGGCCCTTCACCTACACACTCATAAACACATACAGTATATACTGTATACTATGTAATGATCACAAACATTACTGAACTACAGGAGTTAAACGGTTGTGTTTACCGAATATCCAGCCCTATACCTTGATCTTGTTTGTTTTTGTAGCCATTTTCTTTTGACATATATATTATATTATATATTCCACCCAAAGTCTGCTCTCCAGTTGCGGCTGCAGTAAGTGTCCAGTTGCGATGACTGATGTGTGCTCTAATAGGCCCCGTTTCACAATATGTCAGAGCTTCAATACAGGATGATCAGCTACAGTGAACTTTGCGGAGGATGAGAATTGCGAGTACGCTCTTCATTTATCAGATCTGTCAGCTGATGGATCGCAGCATACTGTTAGGTGGAGGTGACGCTGCTTTATCTCAGTCATTCTTCTTGCCATCCTCCAGCCTGTCACTGATGGCACTATCGCCAGCCACTTCGTTTCCTCGGAAGAAAACCTGAGTGTCATAATGCACTGTTCTGAATTATATAGTGGCTGTGTTTATGAAGATAAATAGAACATTTAGTATTAGTTTGGCCATTGATGGATGAAATGTAATCAGTGTAATTAATGTAGACGGTTTTACCTGTAATGTTTTGAAATGGTATTTTTTTATATAAACTGCACACTCACCTTTCTTTCTACCATCTTTTTACAACCCAAAACCCTTTTATAAATGCATTGAGTCAATAAGGGCAATATTATCTTGCAACTAAAATATTCCTGCAGCTTTTTGCCTGGTTTGACCAAGTAATCCATAAACGTGAAGTGTTGTGTGGTGAACTCATCATCTCTATGCTTAGTTCAAGTTGGCAGGATTCTTTATGAGGATCTAAATAAAGTATTTTATTCAACACAAGGAGTTCTGCATTTTTATACATCCCAATTCAGAAAATTTACTAAAATACTTCCTTTAAAAGACAGAAATTAGGATTGTTTTGTGATAACAAAGAGAGAAACTAGGTTGTCTTTGCAAGAGACGACCTCAGGTTTTATCAGTCTGTAAATGTGTAAAGATCAGTTGTGCACAGCGTCACCATGGATTCTGTCTCTCTCTAATTGGGCAGCGCTGCACTGTTGCCAAGTTCCAGTGACGGTATGTTGTGCAATGCATCACAAGCTGCTCAGACAGTTTCACTCTTTTGACTTTTGCTGCTCTTCTCCCCGTTTGTTGTTTTCTTTTTTCCGTACAGTACTTTTAATTTCTCCTTTCCTTTCGCAGACCTCACCCCTCAGGAGACACTGCTGCACTTCTCAGCTCGTCGAGGTCTCTATCAGGTCACACACTTCTTGCTGAAGCAGCCTGGTGCAAATGAGGCCCTGACATTGGCCAACAGGCAGGGCCACACACCCTCCACCATCGCAGCTTCATGTGGACATGATCATCTGTACGAGCTTCTTAACAAGTAAGTGTCACAATCTTTTAGATTCACCAGTTAATGCGAGCAAAGTTTATTGCTCAAATTATGTGCGATATTCTTATTGTTACAGTTATATTAAAATAAGCAGAGATGTGTTACATTTAGATTATTATCATTATTATTAGTCAGTTATTATTATAAAGATGTTAAGTACCGTGTATTATCATTTGAACATTTTATGTCTTTTCAAAAACAGCTTTTCAACGTGTGCTGTTTTTGTTCCCAGGAGCATAGTTGTAGATTGAAGCAGCTCAGAGTCAGTGAACATTGCCCTTTTCTGTGTACAAACAGACTAATGTCAACATAACAGGGAATAGATGCCAGGATTTCTCCAGGACCTCTGAGGCACAACTGGCAGAATCCCATCATTCACTGATACCTTTGCCAACAGCCCATGTCCTTTAGAACTCAAAATTTGTGGAACGTAGATCAGAGGATTCTAAGGTGGCTTTGAGCTGCTTTTCCACAAGGAGATTTGACCGAAATAAACTTTTCTTAAAGACATCTTTTGTCGTGTCTGCCTGGTGGAAAAAAAGCCGTTTGAGAAAACACCTTAATATCTCTTTACTTTTTGTATCAACAAAGTAAAGAGATATAGCCTATAAGAAAGCAAACTGTTGACTGTTGCTACAATGGAGCGACACCAGAAAACATCATCACCATCAAAAAGCCACATTGCATTACAGCTTAGTGGCCTTCGATCTTTGTTGGTGATGCCAGTATTGTTCCCGTGGAGGCTAATTGATGGACAGGCATCTATTTTCAACACCCGAGCCTTTACATGTTATTTCATGTCTGCTGAACGATGTGTTGTGTTCACTTCATCCCACATGTCGCGGATGCAGCAGTTATACAAGTAAATGTTAGCGTATCTCCTTTACACTCATTGTATTTGTTTTTCTTTTTGGTTTAATGTAAAGATTGCCTCATACTGACGGGTGGGATTGAGGAAAGCACAGGGGAAAAAAGCTGCTGTATGGTAAATGAACTGAGAAACAGTTTCAAGTGGAAATAGACCGTGTTTATGTCTTCTGAGCACTTCACTTATCTGCTGCAGAATACTTTCCATTTTATTCAAAACGAAGATGCCACAAACTGTAACACAGCCACCTCTTAGTGATCTCCTCATACTTGCTAAGCGTGTACTGGAGCTGTTTGACAACTAAGATCCCTTTTTTAAAATATGTGGATAATTACATTTGCCTCATGAAAAGTGAAGTCACTCTTACCCTGGACGGTGACCTCAACACTTAGGCCTCGTAACCAAAGCAATCCACCCATGATTGTGCAAATGTATCTGCCTGACAGGGAGGTGTCTTTCCTTTACAATTTTATCTCCACCAACAAAACACTGCAGATACTTTTACCTTCAACAGTCTCAGCACTTGCAGCAGGGGAAGTTTTCCTGAACAGCTTATCATGTAGGAGTGGTCTCATCCAGTGTACCAAGAGGAAGTTTCTGTTCTCCTTTTTTTTTTTTTGAATGACAGCATCTGGATTATTTCATCATTTACGCGCTAATTATTGCTGGGCAGTACAGACTGTACCACGGAACTTAAGCTTAAGCTCAGAACTCAGCTTTTTCTAATGTGATTTCTTCGTACCAGGGTCGAGCCAGTGGCAGAGGCGTTCACTCACAACATCCACCGAGGCTCTTCTGACGTCTGGGTGGTTTGCAACCTACCCAGATTAAACACACATTCCCTGAGTCTGAGAACACACCCTGGGTGTGAGTTCCTCACCCTAAAGGATAGTGTGGAGCAATTACTCCACCATCTACACGCCAAGGTGAGTCAAATCAGCCTCCCTTATCCTGCTGTCTCCATCATGCCAACCAGGAGCTCTGCTACTGCATTTTCACAGTGTCTTCTCCCTTTTCTAACCTTCAAAGTTAGTTTGTGCAGCCAATGTAACATCTTATGCAATCACTGTGTTGGTTTTTAGATAAAATATGGAGAGCAGGACTGTCGGTCTCTCCCAGGGAAACTTTTATACATCTCTCCTTTTATATTCTGCAGGGAGGTTCTGGGCACGAGCGTCAGTTTGATCATCTGCACACAGCTGCTGAATGCTGTGATGCTGTAGAGACAGAGATAACCTGTGCAGAGGAACTACAGCATCCTGCTGGCGCATCCACGTGTTTGGATATAATAACTGGAGACAGCTGTGCCCAAAAGTGCCTGGTGGCAGGCAGCAATACTGATGTAGGATGTGGTGAGACCGAGAGTGCAGAGAACAACTCCAGTTTACCTGTGAGCGATCCAAATTCTGAAGTACACTCAAAAGAGCTTGGACTCTTCCTCTCTTCAAGGGAACAGGTATGTTTAAGTTTTGAGGAAAGAGAGGACACACCTCAGGAGTTCCTTGTCTTCACCCAGAATTTCAGTGTCTTTGACACAAGTGACGGACCAGAGGTGGGGGCAGAAAGGGCAAACGTCACTCTGGGAGTCCTACCACCAACTGTCTGTGGTAAACAGGCAGTGGAAACTGATAGAGAGGCTGCGATCTGGGAAGTGCAGGAGGCCGTAAAGGGAGAGGACAGATCAGAACAGGAAGAAAAGCTTAGCACAGCCAGGAGGAGGGAGGAGAAGGAGAAGGGGGAGGAGGAGTCCAACTCAGAGTCAACACAGTTAATAACAACCAGTGTTCAACAGAAAGCGTTAGTCATGGGGCAGTCCTCATCTTCAGAGGCTCTAGAGCCGTCTGAAAACTCTGATTCTGAAATCAAGGATTGTTCACAAGAGGAGATGAACCCCGGCGAGGAACGTCGTGATGGACTCCCTTTACATGAGAATGAGGGGTTAACAGACCCTGGGTCAGCCTCAGGGGAGCCTTCCCACCCACGGATGACAGACTGCGGTGATGTAATAGAGCAGCCTGAAGCTGCTTTTTCATGTTTTCTGATAGAAGGACTCCTGGAGGGGGAACCTCCACCAGACACCAACAGCTTGGAACAACACCAGGAAACAGCTGGTTGGGATTATTTGACGGAAGAGCAGGGCTTGGCTGGAGGAGTACATTCTGATAGTACTGGAAAAGGACTAGATGTTCATGACTTAGATCTATCCTTTGACGACAGTGTTGAAAACTCTTCTGTGGCTGTGGTTGACAGCACAGCTGATTCTGAGAATGCAGGTGACATGATGGAAGTGACAGTTGGCGATCTTGATGCTGGGTTTATACCATCAGCTGCAGTTCCACCAAACTCCAGCTGTAGTCGTTCAGAGCAATCAGTGATCCATGGACACTCTAGTGACGAGGATGCCAGTTTCAAATCACTTGGAAGCTCGACAACAGAAATCTTCCATCCAACAGAAGATAATGTCAGAGTGGATGAGCAGTATGTGATTTATGCTGAGATGGAACAGCGGAACGTAGCGAGATCAACAACGAAGGAGACAAATGGCGTGGGTTCGTCCGAAAATGAAGTCTTTGTAGAAACTGAAAACACTGGGATTTTATTTGTCTCTGATGGATCTCACCCTGAACCACAACTGGAATCATTACAGTCCTTCAACGCAGAAAGGACAAAACTTTCCAATGTGGATCCTTCTGATGACAGGACTTTTTCAATTGTGGACGCCACCCCTGATGTATTACAACCAGTGGAGTATTTGTCATCAGAGATCGGGAGTGGGGCTCCTATAGAACTTGATAATTCTGAGAATAGCTTTGTTGAAGATAAAAGTTTTGCTGCTGTGGTGGCCTCAGAGAGCGACCACGAACAGGAACAACCTGTGGAGACGTCCCTTGCTGAAAGGCCACTGTATCAAGGCTTGGATGGTTGTACCATCAATCCTTCATCCAAAGGTATCAACGCAGTCTCAGAATCCGCCAAGGTAGAAGCTTCTTCTTTAGCCACAGAAGCAACAAGAAAGTCTACATACGAAAATGACAAGTTCGACGCAGTGGACGGGGCCTGGGAAGGAGACACTAGTCCAGTCCATGGTGAGCAAATTCTGATTTATCTCAGTTTTACCCCTTTCGGTTTTGTGCTCCACAGTCACATACATCACACGTCAGTCTTATAGATGAAACTTGTGCCAAGTCAGATTCAGGCTTTCTTGTGTGAAGAATGGTACCAGCAGCTGAAAAGATGAATGTGATGTCACCCAGTGCTGTTGTGCTCATGGGAAATTGTGATTTTCATGTGACACCCGGTTGTTTAATGTTCCTGTTTTGAAAATGTGTTTATTCGTATTATAAACAGTCAATTTGGTTCAAATGTGACAGTCACACAGTAGTTTAGCTGCAGCGGTGCGTGATGACTCTGAAGGATACACAGCCACATGTTATATAACAGACAAACACTGAGTAATCTTGTATCTTCTCTGCCCTGGGCCAAGTGCAGTCTGTCAAAACACCACATATTATTCGGATGGTGACTGTCAAGTACAGAAACACCAGTGTAGACTGCACTAAATGTTTATCAGCAGGCACAGTCATATTACAGAAGCATATGACCGAGTCATAGAGCCAGAGTTCTGCAGAACAAACAGACACAGAGCAGCTGATATAAACACTGAACGGGAAGTACAAAGTCTACTTCCAGCACTTGTCTGTGGGCAGTTTTCTAGAATCATGAATGCCCTAGTTTTCATTCTATTAGAGGGAGTCCCAAGGTGAAGGCCAAGACTGTGTCTTTATAATTAGGCTGAGAGGGGGGGTGTGTTTACAGCCTGAGAGTGACCTGGTGTCAGGTCATCTGTCTGAGAATCCTGATTTTAGTTTTCTGTTTTGATAATTTTTTTTTCAACAAAAAGGCCTTAAAATAGTTCAGGATCTTATAGAGTTTTAAGCTTTATAAGATTTAATAAAGAAAACCAGTGCAGATCAATTCAATTTATTTAATTCACTCTTTCTCTTATAGACTTATATTACATCCTCAAAGACCTGTTAAAATTTAGTATTTGACAAGTTACACATTTCTGTTTTTTAAGCTCCAGTACATAAAATCAGGTCATAGAGCTCCACTGACCTTTTGCCCAAGATGAAAGTGTAGCTCTCCATTCTCATGACAAAGTATAACAGACCATTTTGATGCACTGGCGGGGGGTGTTCAGAATAATTGATTTCCTCCCAGTAGTTCTTGATGGAACGGCAAAACAGACAAAAGACTTTATCTCAGGTTTTTAACGATTTTTAAGGAAGCGTAATAACTTCACTGGAAATTGAGTTTTTTGAAACATCATTACAAGAATGTGGTGTTAGTGGTCCTGCTATTAAAAAAGCACATTTCCTCAGCGATACATGTGAGTGTTTTTGTTTTGATGTTATTAGTTAATCATTAGACTCCCAGCTATTATCATTATAGAACCCAGTGTCTTCCTTATCCGTGTGTCTGCAGGGACAACAGAAATTTCTAACCTCTTTTTTTTTTTAAGCTCCTGTTATTGATTCCGTTGGGTTTGAATACTTGGTCTTTGGACTGATTGCATTTTGTTGTGTGCGTTTCTCCAGAGGGAGATGTCGTCAAATCTGAAGTCACAGTAATTACTGCATGGGAGGAAGAAAATCACATGGCAGAGGAAACAGACTTCTCCACGGTAAGCTTAAAGTCTTCTGTGTTCGTCAGCTAACAAGTCCGGCTTTGTCGTCTTGCAGGTTGTGCTAGGAGATGAGTCATGTTTACTGAGACTTAAAGACATGCTTTTGGCTTTAAGACATAAAACAACCTGTAACCAGTTTGCTGAGGTCTTTCATAACCCTCGTTCAAAATGTATATAAACTAGGGTAGATCAAATGTTTGCGTTCATACTTTGAGTTAACATTTTTCTTCTTAATCAAATGTTGGTGATATGTTGAACACAGCCCTCAAAATGGCTGCATATGAGCTTTTCATTTTCCTCCAATGCTGGGACATGGTGTTCTTCCTCATACGTGAGAACTCACGCGAATCAGCCACACTGATGCCACACCTAAGCGAGTCAAACAGGGTGTTTAATAAAATTACAGTATTACAAATCCAAAAGGAGTTTCTTTTGAAGCAGCAGCAGCGTAACTGTAACCGTCATCTGCAGTGCATGTACCAAACTCAAGGACTATGGACCAAATGTGGCACGCAGTCATTCTGTGTGGCCGGCGGATGCTTGTTTTTTTAATTGCTGCTAAATTTGTTTAACCTTAAAAAGTCACAGAAACATTTATTGATGCATAAGAAGTTACATTCATACAATCTGTCAGTTACAACTGGAAAAAATGCATTTTTCGATGTGTTCCCCCCTGGTTAAAATGAGTGTCACACCTGATCTACTCCATATAAACCTACAGTAATATATCATTAATCCTCTTTCAAACATCTAGACCTAAACACCACAATAGGTTCAGATGTATTCAGAACTGCTCAATGGCAAAGACATATTCTCAGACAAGCCTCCCTCAGTTCTGATGAAATGGTTAACTCTCTGTTTGTGGCTACAGTAACACTAACACGTATATGATGAAACTTGATGCTAGGACATAGTGCAGTTCTTTTAAAATTTTGACATTTTAAAATAACCCTCTTGTGGATACAAAATATACATCACAGACTTAGATCTCAAGTTCACAGCCAGAAAAACAAGTTTTGCATAATAAATTGAGAACCGCGCTCTGTTTACACAGCTACTTAATGCCACATGAAATCTGCATGAAAAACAGGTTCTGCACTTCACACACAACGTGTCAGTGAAAAAAGGTGGGATTTTATTGTTTATATAGAGACAAAGGAGGTGTGTGTTCGTTTTTAGTCTGGCATGCAAACCAGTTCCATAAAATCATTTATCAAAAGTTTACTGATAAGTAGTTTACCAGTGAAAGTCTTTCTTGCAGATTACCTTGGATTTGGAAAACAATTTGCGCACTTCTACAGCTCTTATAAAACACTTGTAAATGATGTGTGACACACGAGCGCCCCTTTTTTCCAGAGCACGTCTCGGAGATTATGAATACTGCTTCTTTAAAAGACACAGGATTTGACAAGGATTTGGTGCAGTGCCCACATGATGTGGATTTGATGGAAAAATTTGCCGGTGTGGCTGCTGAATTTTTCTGTATCCTGTTACCGTCACCCTCCTTGAAAAGCTCAGTAGGTCAACAGCAAACTAAACATTTTCCTAAGCAAAGCACATCTGTTGGAAAAAAAAAAAAAATAGGTAACTGAAGTGACTGCTTCTGTCTCTGCTTTTGAACCAGCAGACAATGACAAGACAAAGTAGATAAAACATAACTGTGCTCCAGCAGAGACATTTGACATTTCCCAAATGCAACACACTTTACAGTTTGGTTACAGAAGCTGTTAATAGGAATATGTCTTGCATAAAGAAATGAGCAAGAAATCTATGTCTAAAATTTTCCTCTGTGATCAAAAGCTTATTCAGCGTTTTCTTTCTTCAACTGAAATATAGAACCTCCTGCTATTTCCTTAGATGACTCCCACATTCAATCCAACCCGTTGTCCTATACAGTCATGCAGTGCAGTTCTCAGCACTGAGCACATGGATGTGATCTTCCGCGAACGGGACTCCACTATCAAATGTTGCTGACGGATGGATTCCTCAGCATCCTTAGACTGGGGAGCTCTGCTTATTCCTGGGTTGTGGTCAGGGTCAGTGGCTTATTCTGAATACCAGATGTTTGACTATGGTGTTGCAGGATGGCACTGTTGCCAGCAGAGGGCACTGCAGCATCAAAGGCGTCCTTGGAGTTTTGCCCTTTTGACCACAAAAAGAATGAGCTTTTTTTTTTCTCACCGTGGTAAAATCTTCTGCACTTTCCATGAGCAGCAGCGTTAAACTGTGTTGTTGCTAGTAATGTACTGTAGGGGGAGCTGAAGAGTAGAGATGGGGTGTCCTGATAGTTTACTTGTTATGTGTCATTTTTGTCCGGCCCTTTCATGGAAAGCTTTTACTCTAAGGGAGATTTTGTATTCTTGGTAACATCCGGTGTCCCTTGTGTCTTTATTGTCTCAGGACATATTTCCTGTCTATGTCATGGAATTGAACTTAGAGTTCCCCTTTTTTTGAAATGATCCTACTCTAGCTTGATTTCACTTATGGAGATCAGATGGAGGCAATTACTTCAGAGTGAAAAGCTCTAACATTGACGCAGCTTGAAATTTTTTGAGAGACCCAACTGTCATAAAAGCAAACAAGTAAAATACACAAACCAAATCTGGCTGTCAGGAGCGGCATGTCAGTTTTATATTTAATAATAGAGTATCAAAGCAACTGTCAGACTAGAAAAGCTTTTTGAACAATGTGAGAGGTATTTATAAAGATGAATTAGCAGGCCATGTATGCAGGGAAGCTTTTTATAGCTAGAAGAAAAGAAACACTGTCCACAGTGGAAAGACATAATCAGCACAGATCAAAATTAGAGGTTTTCCTGTCTGCTGCCATTCTTCACACCAAAAGGGTTGAAAACACAAGTTTGATGGTAACTTGAATTGGTTTATTATTTTTGTTTGTTTTCCCTAAAGTCCTTGAAAACCCTTCCAGAAGGTCGTGGCAAAGACAAGAAAGTACTGGTCTTGTCAAATGAGTTAGAAGTAAACACATCTGGTCACTGCTGTGGATGTTTATTTATCTGCAGAGTGGCTACATTCACAGACCTGCCGTAAACCAAGGCCGTAGGCTGCAGTACCCTTGCAAACCATGGTTACATGCACAATCCCTGTACCTGTGTCCAGATTATAAATTAGATTTTTTAGCAATCACTTCTAAAAGTGTTTATTTATTGCACATTGTTTTTTTTTAAATAATTGAATTGCAAACACAAAATCCAAAGCTCCCACTTTGTGAACTCCCGGAATGTGGCCAACAGTAGATGTCGATAATTATTCATCCCCTGTTGAATGAGGAAGAGAGTTTAAAGAATACAGGGTCAGTAGTTTAATTACACATTATTTGTTGGCTGCAGTTGGTTTTATTTGTTCTAGCACCCAGTAAATGAGAATGAATAAAGTGCGACCTGTGTTTAGAAGAGGTTCAATGGTACGGAAATCCAGGCCAAAATATTTTATTTGCGTCTTTTCCAAGGTGCAGTAAATACAGTTGCATCAGTGATAGTAGTGGTCGCCAAGACATTTGAATAGAAAAACCGTCACTGATGATAATTCCTGTGTTTGCTACAGTTGTGAGTGTCAAGGTTTGAGAACAATTGTGTTTATCACCCATTTCCTTTTCAGACAATGTTTAAATTCGAAGTTAGACAGAGAGTAGATTTTACAACTCATTGTACTTTGTGGTAATTTTCTTTTCTTCTCAACAAGTGTCCCTTCTCAGATCTTATATATTTCCTTTGCAAGAATATCATATTTTTAAGAAATATAAACCATTGCAGTATTTCCAGGGACAAAAGAAAAAAACAATCTTTTGTAAAGGTTACAGTTTGACTTCTATTTGACTGTGGGAATTCACGGCTTTGTAATAATGGCCAGCTGTGGCCGAAAACTGATGCATCATCAGGTCTTCATATCAATACCAGCAGCGGGGATAAACCCTCGGGTCTAAATTTTCCTTATCCCAGAGCTGCGTGGAGAATCTAATAAACTGAAGGTTATATGATTGATTCTGGTTGTACTAGCAGTGCTGTTTAATCTGGCTACAGTACTGTGGTCTTCTGGTTTATGAACTCTTGAAAAGTAAATGTTCATCTTTTTTATAAGATTATCATGTGTGGTAGGTGAAGCAGAAAGAAGGGAAGCTGCACATGAGCCTTTCTTATACTGTCAGATGGAGGTAGCTGTTCACATGCAGGCTACATGTACAGACATGCATTTATAGTCCCTATTCAAACACAAAGTATATTTTCTACATCCTACTTGTTGGTCTGAATACACATGCAACTCAATAACTCACTGTGCCTGCTCGTTCTCAAAGCCTGAAGTATCTTTTCTAACCGTTCTAAAGGTTTACACTTGTTATTTACTTAACATTAACATTATAAGTGTGCATCACCTCGCACTCTGTAACATTAAAGACTTTTTTAAAGACTTTTTTTAGTTTTCCAGCAGGAAGATGTATATTTCCCGATTTATTTACATGTGGGAAAAAGCATTCACTTATTTTTTTTTAATTCACTTCTTATTGCGATTGAGATATTTCCAGGATTATCTCATTTTACACAGCTTAAACTTTATATTGCTAAAAAATTAGAAACATGAGGTCTGCTCAGAGATTCTCTGTTTTTTTTTTTTTTTATTTAAGTCTTGTATTAAGTTTTAAGTGCTTTACAAAGTTGGCTTATTTTTTGCCTCTCTGGATTTACATAATGTCCCTCAATATACACATTAAAAAGCATATATTATAGCTCTTATCAGTTACTGTTTTTTAGAAACCAAACTTTGGGCACTTTTTCTTTACTCCAAAGAATTTTTAGTGAAGTCTCAATTTTCAACAGTAAGTCCCAAACACGACTCCAAGGCACAACCAGAGGTGGTGTGTAGAACAGTATATCCTTGGCCAGTAGGGGGTATTGAATTTCGACAGCATAAATCCCCAACACAGACGTATTAACTGAAGTAATTATGGCCGCTGTTCCGCCATCCTGCTGTGACAATGAAGTGCTTTGGATGTCACAAGATGAGAGGACATTCAAAGACACAGAGAGAAGAACGGTCACATTGAGAGAAAGGGTGGGGGGGTCAGAAGAACGAGTCAGGCAGTGAGGAGAGCAGTCATGAGGCATCAGACGGAAAAGAAAAAAGAGAGGGAGGGAAGAAGGAGGGAGAGAGGGAGGGAGCAGAGCTGGTGTGTGGTGGAGGGCTGCCTCTGTGACCAGATGTGAAGTTAGGAACTCTGCTCCGGCTTTCCCTAACAGTTCCTCCCTCGGATTTAAACTTTTCCTCAATAAAATCTATTCTGGATATTTGACCTAAAGATGTATGAACGGCATAAGCGGAGGTACAGTCTTTGTGCCAAAGGAGAGAGAACAGTAAACGTGGTTTTAATTAAGGTAGGCGTCCTTCTCAGACTTTGCCACAAAGTTGTTTTCTTTCGTAACTTAGTTCAACTGAAGTATTAACAGGCAATGTTTTTAGAAAATTTGTTTGAATTGCTTTAAAACGCCTAACGAAATGTCAATGTTCATATAAAGTCTGAAAAGTAAAACTGTAAAACTGACCCAGTGAAGTGATTTTTTTTTAGTTCAAATCAATGACATGTGTAAAATTAAACATGGATATGTGAAGTTATTCAGCAGCTTGGATCACGGCTGCGTTGTTGGAACATTCAAGTCAGTCGCCTTCTTCAGAAAAGTTCCGTTTGTAGCGCAACCTAATCATAACTGTCACTAAGTGCTTCAATGTGCTTTGGCAAACCTGTCCACCGGGGGTGTTGTGACTGTTTAGCTCTGTTGCTCCACTATCAACAGCCATGATTGCATGGTTGTTGATAGTTGCCTTCCAGGCACACAGTGCTGATTATATTGGGGTGGAGTGTGTCCTCTCGTTCTCTTTGCATTTCCACTGCACGCTCTAAGTACCACGAAGACACACGCCTGCCCTCCATTCATCTCAGTGGAATAACTGTGTATGAAACTTAATGAGGCCGAGACCGCTTAAAGGCTTTTAGGAGGGTTATTTGGTGGAGGTGGTGGGTCCGTCTCTGACAAACTATAAAGCTAACTCAGAAAAGCAGTCCTCTGATGCTCTCTGAATAACTTGCCGCGCTGCAAAGTTAGTACCTGGGCTTCCCCAAGTACCTGTTACTGTGCCATAAACCTCTGTGTCCATATGAACTATTTAGAGATTTTCTAAATTCATTTTACAAGATGGAAAAAGGAATCTCTGTCTAAGCTCAGTTTTTATAGGACTTTGTGTCGATTCCGTGAATAATTACTTACTCCAAAGTTAGTTCCAGGACTTCCACAGTAGCAGTTACTGTAAAAAGACATGCCTGTTTAATATGGATGGTTTAGAGTTTCTTTCCAAATTGATTTTAAAGCAAAGGAATGCTATTTGAAGGTGTGTCTCAGTAAAAAAGCTGTCCTTCAGTAGTTTATTGGAAAGATAATAGTGAAGTCTTGTTTTTTTTTGTTTTACACGCAGGGTAAAATATGGCAACAGGGGAATTCTGCTCATATAGGATAAAAACAGTTTATCTTCTGATGCATTTAACGAGATCATACCTCTGCCCATACATTTGTTATCTGCATCAAATCCAGGACTGCAAAAGGTCTGCATTTCATTTTTATCATAGAAAACGTATAATGTTAAAAAAGTGTGATTGTAACTGGACATACAGATTAACTGGACATACAGATTATTTGTTTTTATTTCAGCAATTCCTGCTTAACGGGACATTTCCTAGAAAAAACTTCACTTTAAGTAGCCAAACAAAACTCTTCTACTTTGACTATGACTTGAATGATTGAGAATTTTCATTGACAAAAAGACTTAATGTTTAACTCAGGACAGATCTCAAAACACTGAACATCTAAACACCCATCTTAACTCCACCTTTCTGGAGTACAGTTTAATTTGACCGTCTAACACAACACACCGAGGATAGCACACTGGGAGGTATGAAGAGAAAATATCTGTGAAGTGCTCTGCTCTGGCGAATGTAACTTGTCCCTCCGCTCTATTGTCACTTTCTAAACTTGTTCTTGATGTCATCGCCTCGCTTTACACAGGAGTATGTGGTGTGGTCTTAGTGGCAGTGAGAGAGAGGGAAGAGGGAAAGTGAGAAAGAGATGGGGTTGTGTGGGAAAAAGGCAGCGCTGGGCTCACGGTTTCCTCTAGCCTCAGATGGAAACAGGCGTGTGGCCAAATGACTTCATTCCAGCCAGCGTTTCACATCCCAGCATCTCTCCAGACTGTAAGTCACACAACACACTATTACTCTGCCTACCAAGAACAGTAACTGTGAATTAGTCAAGTTTGGCCCCGTCCTAACTTCTATAGTATGACCACAGATTTAAGCAAAGCACAGTAAACAACAACACAAAGTACAAAAAAAAAAAACAACCATGTCTGCATCACGTGTCAGTTTTGTTCGGAAAAACTGAACTATTGACTCTCCACAACTGAGCTCCAAAGGTTTAGTGATTTTTACAGAGCGACAGTGTGACATAAACATGCCTGGAAAGAAACAGTCATTTTCTCAGAGATGACATCCCTGATGCCGCGTCACCTCTCTCTGTGGTCGTCGGCCTGTTTTGAAACAAGGAAGAAGTTGAGGTCCTGCAGGTCTGGCCTGTTGCTACACACACTCGCTCTGTTCTGCTGTTTTATTTTTATTCCAGATGTGTTTTTACTGGGCACACGTTGGAATCCCGCAGAACTGCAAATATGCACCGAGCTCTTCTGACTGCAGCATAGGCAGCTTCCAATAGAGGCAGTGGGATAAGTTTCCCCCTCAATGGCTGAATGACCTCCTCATAGAACTGCTCAAACTTTGATTAGCTGTCTGGATCTAACCCTACTTACACTCTTTCTTTTCTGCGTTTTGGACTTCAATAATACTTATTAGCACATTGTTCTTTTTTTTCCTCACATTTCCACTACCGTAAAATTTCTTGTCATCCAGGAAGATTATTTCAGAATTAAAGGCTTTAGTAAAGTTGTATTGTTTTAGAAATCGACTCTTTGACTTTTGTGTTTTTATTTCCTACCACTTCCTTTCTTATTCCTTTATGAACCCGAGCAGCGAATCGCTCCTCAGATACTGTTACACTAGGCGTCTCCATGTCCTTCTTCACCATGTCCATTATTCTACTCTGGGGTCTCCCGTCTTTCTCAACTCTGGCAACTCCAGAGTATGCAATGAAGATATTTGTTGCAAAAAAGAAAAATCTCTCAATATTAGAGAAAAAAAAAACCCTCACGCCCTCCCCCTGTTGTTGCTTTCTTCCAAGCAAAGCTTCCAGACACAGGGAGGTGTTGTCTGGAACAGAGTTGGGAATTTGGCGTGGGCTTTTTGTAATTTTTCAATGGGTGGCTTTTGTCTTCAGTGATTTACTGGAACCCTTACTAATAATGATATATGAGAGCACTGAGAGAGCAGACACTGGGAAGATAAGTCGGATTAGTATTACAGGAAAAAAACATAATCAAGTGTTGCCATGTTTAGATTCATTCTTTGGTTTTCTGATCAGTAAGAGTCCCATTTGTTGAGTGTGTAAGAATAATTGGTAGCATTGATTTTAACATTGCTGTATTGTCATTACGTATATATCCTATATCCTGCCGTGACGCTTCTTCATCGCAATTTTTGGCTAAACTCTTAGTCAGTGTTTCAGTCTCTGCCGAAGTGTCTCCTGTGTTTCCCTGTGGACGGTCTCTGAAAATCCCAGCTGTTTCTTTGGTTTTGCTCCATTCTGCATTTCATTCTAGATTCTATTTCTGTGTTAGCAATTCAGCTGTCAATGCTGCCCTTATGTCGTCATTTGTAAGTTGTTGCAATCAGCCGCAATCTCGGCTCACGTGTGAGGGTTTGTCTGCGCCTCCCAGCATCCCCTGCGACCAGCTAATCTTTACTTGTCAGCGTGTTTGTTCTATCTCAGTGGGCTCTGTTTGATATTTGAGCACAGCTGTGAGGAGAGTAGGCCCGTGTGTGTGTTTCCTGTCTGTTCAGGCAACTGTGCTGCTGTGTGAACTTGAATCCCGATGAGTGAAATGAAGAAACACCAGAGAGTGTTTGTGAGATGGGAATGTGTACTGGACACTGGGGGCTGATGAAGGAGCATCTGCCCATCCCAGAGCCAAATGATTAGACTCAGCTCAAAGGCTTTACTGTAAACCATACGCCAAGTATTATGTTAATTGCTTAGGGAGGCAAACAGATGTTTTTTGACAAAATGTCGGCAGTTTGAAACATACTGTAGAATAATTTAAACAAATTTCCCTTATTCGTTGCACAATGCGATTGAGATTATTATTATTTTTTTGTCTGTCTTGTATCATGTTTCCCAATAGTTCATGGTCATTGAAACAGCTGTCTGCATCCAACCTCAAAATATCTGTCCATTTAAGAGCTCTGACTGTGGGTATGTCTCTGTTATTGTATATAGTGAATGATAAATTATAGCCTATGTTTTTATTGTTGTTATTCTGTCATGTCTTTCTGCACGATATACAAAAGCGTAATAAAGCACTGCTGGCCTCTAATGCATTGCCAGACTTGATCAACATTCAAACTCAATTAAAACTTGCAAAGTTGTTGCACAAGACAAGATCATTTGGAATTAAGAGCAGGCCCCCGCTTCTAGAAATCCCAAGTCTCTGTGTATATGGCTGTATAAGACTTGTATGGCAAAGGTTTACGACTTTTAAGTGCAGTAACATGTGGGGAACACTGTTCTTGGGGTCAAACCCAGGACTTTTGTATTTGTGGCAGGTGTGATATTATATCACATATTTGATATCTTTGCGGGCCTTGTTAGGTGCTAAAATTTCAGGAGCAGGTATTTGGAGCATGTGTGTGAACAAAGATAAATTATAAGATAAAAGTCATGCAATAAAGGCAAACATTTAAATGCTTTAAGTCTTTTCTGTGCTATAAATTCGGGAAAATATGGCCAAACGTCGGTATAATCATAATAGGGGCAGTTGGTGGCATAGTGGGTAAGGAAACAGTGGTATCGTCCCCACACACTGCTCCCTGGGCGTTGGCTCAGCTAGCTGCCCACTGCTTACTATGGTGATGGGTTAATGGCAGAGGCAAGATTTTCCCCCTAAAAACTTGGAATGAACTACAATTATTAATTATTATACAATACTATTATTATACTAATAATGAATAGTATAATTAGTAGGGGTGTGACGATTCACTCACATAACGATCCGATTCATATCTCGATTCACAGGCTACGATCCGATTCAGGAGCGATTCATAAAAAATATTAAATGATCGATCAGGTCGATCCGATTTGGTTCAGTTTGATCCAAACCGATCCAAAACGATTAATTTGCACACCCCTAATATATATATAGTGTATATCAGGCGTGTGACGATTCACTCACATAACGATCTGATTCATATCTCGATTCACAGGCTACAATCCGATTCAGGAACGATTCATGAAAAACGATCGATCCAGTTCTATCCAAACCGAACCAAAACGATTAATTTGCACACCTCTAATAATTAGAGAAGTTTGTCAGGCAAAATACCAAACAGGCCATATCCAGCCATCTTTTGTCCAGGTCTGTTATGACCTCAATATTTTGACAGGTCTATCCTTGATTTTGTGAGAATCAGTTTCAAGTGAGAAATAACCGAGAAGGGAAGGGGCAAGCCCAAACAGGAAGTGTGTCTGTTGATAGTGGATAGACCATAAAGAGACATTTTCTACTTGACTTGATGCAGCCACAATTCAGAAATCACTTGAGCCCAGAACACAAAAGTCCTGTTTTAAGCCGCCTAGGCCGCTATGGTGTTGATGAGTAGCTGAGCCTGAGCAGTCGGCCTTTGTTAATAGATTATTAATCCTTCTCCAGTTCACTTGGTTCATATGAGAGACACATTTAAAGTCAAAGCTCATCATCTTTATCCGTGTCTCATTGATGGAGCTCATTAAAGCACAATAAGCTTCATCCGAGTTGCAGTTAGCTGCACATTCAGACCTGTCAATCATGTCTGCACAGATTGAGCTAAACTGCCGAGCTTTTCTATTAGCTGCAGGCGAAGGGGAGGGGTCGAGGGGCCTTTGGCTTAGCTGCTAAAACTAGCAACCTCACTAACACACACACAGCTGCTTTATATACGTTCAGACCACAGAGGAAGCAGAGCGTCAGAGCCATGTGTGTTTACAGTGTTTGACTTGGTGTCATTGTGACTGTTAATTGCGAAAGCTGAAAACAGACCAAAGTTAGATCTTTGCAAACAGTTCCACCAGGAGTCGGAGCGTAGCTGCTAAATCCTGTGAGTACCCACGAGCCTGCGTGTACAAAGGAGGTCTGATGTCGCCTCCTATCCTGCCTGCAAAGCAACACTTCCTAAAAATGTGTCAGTCTGCATCATTATCTCTTGGAGGGTGATAATCACATGTTGCTGTGGCTGATTCAGTGTCTTCCTGTTTCTTTATAGATTCACCGAGACAAAGAGGCGTCGTTCCATCAGCCGTGCAACTCTCTGCACTCAGGTAAGAGTCAATAAAACTCTATAAAGTTTGTTTTTTTAAAGTAGTTAATTCTATAAAATTTAAAGGCAAATCTGTTATTAATTTAGCTTTTGTTTGTTTGCTTCTGCCATGGATGATGATTTACGTGTGTTGCTATTACATGCAAGGATGACTTTGGCATCAGTGACAAATGTGTTACCCTGGGGTCATTCATGCATTAATGTTTATGGAAGATGTTTATGCCCCTTGTCTCACTCAGCCCATTTGTTTGAAGTGGTGGTAAATTTATGTCTGGCCCAGTGACTGTTCAAACAGTCTGCTTGAATGTCACTGACGCAAAGCAGTGACACTTGTACCGTTTCAGCTTCTGCATTTTCTCAACAGTCTTTTCAATCGTGTTCAGTACTTTAGCCTTATGGCCTCTGCGTGTCAGTGAGAGGTTTACGATCAGCAGACAACCTCGATGTCAGAGGAAACTGAGATGATGAGAATTAGGTCTTATCTGATCTCTTTATTAGGTATTTTTATGAACCTCTATCATTTTATTGAGTTCTGCCAAAAAAAAAAAACCCAAGGTTTAAAGCCCTTCCCCTGTTTTTCTTTGTGTGTTTTCATGTCCAACTGGCAATTTGGAGTTTTGTAGAAAACATGTAGCTGTTGCTCGTGTCAGTTTAGAAAATGTGACTCAGTGACAGCGGCAACAACAGCAGGAACCGTTCTGTAAAACACACAGTTTCCAGCTCAGGAAGAAAATCTACAGTCTGGGTAATTCTTGAGGTTCAGGCTTTCAAATGTTAGACTTTTGTTAGACTGTGAGTTTGGTTTAGAGATTACTTTATTACTTTTACTTTTATATTTTCCCCGGGGTCAGAAGGGCTAGCTCTCCCTCAGCAGGCTTTTCGATTGGCTCACATTAGCGAAAACAGAAATAGATTCAAGGCTTCATCAATAAGTGATTGGCTGACCATTTAACAAAAAAATCTAAAGCCACCAGGCATTGTATATTTTCCTCTGATTTGCAATGTACTCATAACAAAATTGATAAAGATGATGCTGCCTGTACTTAGATGTAGAAGTGCAAATAAAAGTTTATGTTGAATTACAGCTAAAAGTCCAGTCGCATCTGTTTTAATCCAAACAGGATGTGAGAGGGAGCCGAGTCACAGAGACTCTGTCTTTTAGAACTAAAACGGTTGCTCTCGTCCTTCTTTCACCTTTGAACACACATATTTCAGTACATGTTGTCATTTGATGAACAAACTGGTGATCATCTTTGGTCCGGCTCTAACCCTTATATTTGTATATCATTCCAATACTGTGGTTATTTTTAACTCTTATCCTTCAGACCAAAGAAATGACCAACTGAAAGACGGATGAAGCCTCGCACTTCATCTAAAAGTTGCTGCTGCAGCTGTGAATGCATTTCTGTCAGTGTATGCGTAATAACCCTTGGTTGTTGACGCATAGTCTTTATGTCTACGCTAAGGAAACATTTCCAGAAACATTTCACTGCAGCAGTAGTGCAGGGATTTTGAATTTAAAATTTATATCAAAACCCTATTTAGTCATCGTGCTGCTATCTTTTGTGTTTAAAGCAAAACATATGGAAAGAAGTTGAAAATAGGTGAACGTAAACCTTCAGATTTGTTACAAATTTCCTGTAAGAAAATTATTGCTCATTATAGAGGAGGAAAATTCACCAAAGCTGTCATCTGCATAGTGACATAGAGATGAGTTTTTGTGCCATTTGTTGGTCTGGGCACAGAACAACAAATGCATGAAGTTGTATGGTTCTACATATATTCTCTAAATGGAAGTTCTAGTGCTCCATCACTCCAGCCAAGTGCTGCAGAAAAATGTGATAAATTGTCCAAAAATGCAAATGAATTGGGTTGTTGTAGATTTTAACTTCCAACCACCCACTGACTCATCAGAGTGTTCCACCTGTTCTGGCTGCCACTTCACTCTGCCCATGTGTGTTTGAGGAGAGAGGGTGGGAGACAGCTGACAAAGCTCACAGCCCTCTTCTAGTTTTGTTGCACAGGTGTGAGGGGGTGGGTTCTGAGCGAAAATAAAATGATTAAAAAAAAAAAACTCTGTTGCTGCTCTGTTGCAGTAAGACCAACGGTCTTATGAAGAACTAATGAAGAGCAGAGGTTAATGTGTTTACAAATGAAATCCCCTGGTTTGGTTTCTCTACTGTGATCAGCACAGAACTGCAGGTTAGTGGATCTTTCCATGTTTACAGTGTAGTCGTATCCACTGTAATTTGTAGAAAAACCTACTTAGGTTGCATTTTATTTAATAAATATAACATGTTACACAGACACCTCTGCACTTCCTGATTAGTTTGAAAGGTTACTGTGCGGTAATTAAACTTCTGCCCTTTCTATTCGAGAGAGAAGTCAACATAAATAGTTTTGTGTTTGCTTCGCTGCAGTCAGATCTTCACTGCCTTAAATAAAATCATCAACTAGTCAACATTTTAATTTGCTTGAATTGTTTAATTATGTCTTAATGTGAATTCCGTCTATTGTAGTGTGCTTTGGTCTCGGATTAGAAATAATTTAGTGTCTTTAATTTTTGCATTGGTTGAATTTAAGGATGATATGAAATCTTTGTAAAGGAACGGAAATATGTAGTTTGCGTGTCACAGGAAGTCTCTTGGTTGCACTAATTCCTAATGGCTCATTAATGCAAAGGTAGAAGTACGTTGTGATGTTTGTCCGTGGTGGACCACCCAGTCCAGCCTGTCCCCCCACTAATGACCTCTTCCTGTCTTTGTATTAGCAGATTTGGTTTCTCGACCTGTTGTAAAGAAGTGCTTTACTTAATCTTTATTTATTTTCTATTTATTCTAACGATAGTCCTAATAGTTTAGATTAAGGTGGTTTGGACATGTCCAGAGGAGGACCAGTGGTTATATTGGAATTAGAAGAACGCTAGAGATGGAGCCATCGGGTTGATGGACAAAGAGGAGATTGATGGACATGGAGGTAGTTGGAGTTAGAGTTGGAAGATACAGAGGACAGGGTGAGTTGGAAATCCTAGACTCGTTGATATTTTTATTTTAACACCCATTTCGTGGTTGTCACCTGAGGACAACTTTGTACAGACTTTATAGAACAAATAAATTCCTTTGATGCAAAAACTCTAGTCTGACACTGATAAGAAACCAAAACCAAGTGATTCTGCACCATTAAAGCTTCAAAGGAAAATGGTACAGCATTTTTGTGTTTACAGCGTTACAGTTGATTCTGTTAAAATGAACAAAGGAACGTCTGTATTATCCCACTGCCATACTTGAATATGTCATTCTTTACTAGATTTGAGGTTGTGTATATACTGTGTATATATATATATATATATATATATATATATTTTTTTTTTTTTTTTTGACCTGAGAATGCATTATAATTAAAGCAGCTGAGGTGCCTTCTCCCGACACAGTTACATGGCTTACATGAGCTGCAGTCAGCTTAAATTGTTCCCCAGGGATAAAGTACGACTTCCTTTTTTCAGGCAGAAAATAGACATAAGAAATGATGCAAGATAACAAGATCGGATGAATGATCTCACCCACTCGTTCTTGGCTTCTGGCTAAAGTAAGCCTTCTGCTATAGAGAACATTTGTGTCTCAGTACAAGCTTCCTCTTTTAGTCTGGCCTGGGACATTGTCAGTACATGTCCTTACATGTACAAAGAAGTAGCAGTAGCAAAACTTGTTGCAGAAGTGATGGTGGTTTATTATTTAGTACCAAAGGGCTTTAAGATATGGCTGTGACACAGTGTGTGTGCAGACTGGGCTACATTTTTGGAGCTTTGCTGCTTCACTAGGAGAGGGGAGAAGTGTTAAATATTGAATGACCATTTCTATCAGACGCGTTTCCTTTAAAGCTGGGGTGTCCACACTTTTTTGTCTTGTGAACTACTTTTCAAATGACCAGGCTAAAGTGGTCTACATAGATTGAAAACTCTAAATATATTTATTTATATAAACCTATGCTATACTATCTGACCCAATACATATATTATTCTCACTTTAGCCCAGTGATAGGCATCTTGTAATAGAATTATATCTACTGGTAGATCCCTATCTACTACCCCTGCTTTAACGGATGCAAAATTGACCCAGTCAGATATTTAGCACACATTTTTATACTTTAGCCAAATATTGCCAAATGTAGTCTCTCAAAATTAGCAAAATTTGACCCGTTTTATGAAGATTGCATAATATTAATTTCCATAAAATAATATGACAGGTTATATTTAAATATTAACAGAAAGGAAATAACTTAACCTGTTGATTGGTGACATACCTAATCATAGAATGCTGTTTGTAAACAGTTTTACTCACGCATAAATATTGAATTGTATTTATGAAGTACTAACTTCTGCCCTTCTGAAAGAGTCGGGCCGATGCCACTCAAATTCCACCGTGATGAAGAATAACTTCTTGGGCTTGAATTGGCTCAAGATGCTCGTTGACTCAGTATCAGAGCTGTCAAAACAAAGAAGGTCTGATCCCTTTGTTACACTCCAGTGTTTTTTGTTATTTTAAAGCTCATCCAACTGTAGTGTTCAGGTCATTTCCGTCTTAAATTTACAAACAATAAAAGAAATGGTGGAATTATTTTGTATTTGTGAATAGATTTAACTGCAGGTGTGGCCAACATTCAACAGTGGAGTCAAGAATTCACACAGACTATTATCATATTTCTGTGTCTATAGACCAGGGGTCTCAAGCTGAAATAAGTTGAGGGCCACCACCCACACTATCATGTCACAGAAGGGCAGTGTCAGCTTTCAGTGTTCAATGCAAAAGAAAAAAAAAGTAAAGATGAGTTTCTGTGTAATACAACATTGAACCAGAGGGAGGCGGTGGATCAGGGTTTTGAGAACGATAGGATTTACCAGAAAATGTGGAGAACAAATCTATAAAATATTATTATAAATTAATCTTTCACATCAAGGTGGGGGCCGCAAAATATCCTTCCATGGGCTGCTAACAGCCCACGGGCCATGAGTTTGGGACCCCTGGTAAAGATAGAACTATTCTTAATTTCTTAGAAGTTGTCTGATAATTGTGAAGGACAGTTTTAATCAGAAACCACAAAAGATTGTCAACAAATATTATATTATATAATAATAATGATTTTATATATATATATATATGTATATATATATGTTGATATAGTTTTCTGAAGTATAGACTTGTTATTTAAGTTCTGTCTGTCAGTATAAAACATTCCGACCGGGGCATTTTTCGGGTGTGAAGCAGATTTGCAGCTGTCGAATAAAAATATTTTGCCAACCCAAGTGGAAACTGTATTGCCACAGTTTAAGGCCTTTATGTATTTTATGCACTAAAAGGTGCTATAAAGTCAATGACATCTGCACAGAATTTAAATGTCAGTCCTTGTGTTTGAGATTGTAAGTGATAAACTGTAGATACTCCAGCCTTACAGTCCTGCCAAAATCCTGCCTTGCTCTCAAACCTTATCTATATTTCCTGGATCTGCTGTTGCATCGAGGGAAAATCTTAACCTCGGCCAAAAATGGTCAACTTTAACGTTACACTGCTAAATTTCAAACCTCGTCTTCCTTAATAGACATGCTTAATGTCTTTTTCAAAGTTTTATCTAGTGTTGACCTTTTGATGACCCACCTCTGACATTCTGACATATTTTCTTTCATTATTAAGGCCTCAGTGAAGGCCTCTTTTCCTTCACTCTTGCCCCCAGACCTGGTGAAAGAGACAATGAGAAATTGTTTACTTTTGTGATCCAACACACAGACCCAGGCTGTAGGTAGGACAGTTGGCCATTGATCCTCCAGGCTTTTCACACCTTCTTAAATTCCTGCACTGCAATGTCTAACAGTGACACTTGTGTTTGAGAGCAGAGGATGGAAAAAACTATTTTGGAAACTGAGGGTTTCACCAGAAGAGTGTTTTCACAGAGAAAACACTACAGTTTAAATCGTTTAAACCCTCTGCTCTGATTCTCTGCATGTTTATAAGCCGCCGTTCTGTCGTCTGTTTACACTGTAATTTATTTCACATTTGATTAATTTTTTTTTTTTTGGTCTTTTTCAGAATCACCACCAGCGACAGTGTTTCCTAGTTTGCCCAGTAGGACCAGCAGCGCCACCAGTTCTCTTACCACAGCTAACAGAGATTCTGGCTGTGACGTAGAGAGCTACTTGAACACAGAGCCAGGATATGACAGCCTGTTTAAAAAGGTTTGTTCCTCTGCTTGTGGATCCTATATATATATATATCTATATATTTTTTATCACCAGCCCAAAAAAAAAACATATTGGTCAGCAGCAAGTGTTAAGGGAAACTGTATTCAAACTTTGACGTGATGTGTAAATGTCATGAAAAAAATAACATTTAAATTTTTTCCTTTATTTTTATTAATGTTTACATAGATGATTTTTCAATAAATCAAATCAGTGAAACTAAATGAAACTTCTGAATGAAATGCACATGGATTTATGTTCTTAACAAAGAAGTATTCCCAGAAATGCTTAGGACTTTCTGGATCTTTTAAAGGTTCTTCTTCTTGAATCTGCAGTGCAACCCACCCCAAACTATCTCAATAGTTTGATAGATCAGTTTGACCCCAATTGAGAAGGATTTGACATCAATAATGTCAATCAAGCTGTACAATAGTCATGAAAATAAAAGTTACTTCTTTGCAAAGGAAAATTCACAAAAATGTGGCTTATTTACACTGAATTTTGTTGTCTGTAGTTCATAAAGACAATAAAGCGCCTCAGCCACCAGCTTTATGTTGAAGTTAGAAAGTCCTGTGCATGAAGGATGTGGCTGATTGACTCCTTTTAGGGAATGTGCTGAACTGTGGAGGACAAAATAAAATTTAACATTGTGCATTTTAAGCATGGTTATAAAAAAAGTAAAAAAAGAGGAAGT
>JAFBJS010002618.1:30000-87653 GCA_016785265.1 Paraplagusia blochii | reverse complement strand
GATGTGTATAAGAGACAGGTGTGTGTGTGTGTGTGTGTGTGTGTAAACAGGAGTCAGTTCCCACAAGGCCCATCCCAATTATCAGTATTATTACTTTTTATTGTATCATTGAGCCTTGTTACACAGATGTCAGTCATCGACAACACAACATATTTTTGTCCATGTACATTTCACTGTAGGAATCACTAGAAATGCATTTTCAGCATAGCTTTTTTACACTGGGACTGAACTTAAAGCACAGCTGAGTTGAAATTGGCTGAGTCGAGTATGCATAATCATTTTTTATTTTTACGCAGTAGTACCAAGATTTTTTTTTTTTTTGGAAAAACATCAAACATGGATACACACTGTCACCCTACTTTTTCTTTCGGCTTGTTCCATTTTCAGGGGTTGCCACAGCAAATCAACATTTCCATCTTAACCTGTCCTGGTAGCTCCATCTCTAGGATCATTGTCCTTCCAATGTAATCACTGTCAACCACAGGGGTTTGTTGAAGACATTATTGTTCTTCGTCTTTCGGCTTGTCCCCGTTCTCAGGCGTGGCCACAGCGAGTCAACAATTTCCATCTCACCCTGTCCTCCACATCCTCAACTCCAACTCCAACCACCTCCATGTCCTCCCTCACTGCATCCATCAATCTCCTCTTTGTCTCCTACCTGGTAGCTCCATCTCTAGGATCATTCTTCTACCAATTTATCCACTGTCCCTCCTCTGAACCTGTCTCTTATACCTTCCTGTCTGTGTTGTCCCTCTAATCACCTCATTCCTGATCCTGTCCATCCTTGTCTCTCCTAAAGAGAATCTCAGCATCTTTAACTCCTCCACCTCCAGCCCTGTCCCCTGTCTTCTACCTATTCCTAGTGTCTCTAACCCATCCATTATGACTGGTCTGACAACTGTCCTGTAAACCTTTCCATTCACCTTTGCTGACTGTCTTCTATCTTGACCAAATCAATAGTTATAATTAACATTCAAGTTTTTAACAACCAGCAAAAATAACTAGGAACTCCCAGGAAAAAATTATGCCAGATGACCCAATCATGTCCATGTGGTTTCCATCCTCAACTACCTCTGTAATTTTCTCTAACACAGACGGAAACAATAATATTAGTCAAAACTCAAAAATGGTAGAACAAGGAATCACCACCTGAAGGCAGCTTTTCTGGTTTCAGAAACGTGTCAAAAAAGTAGCAGCTGGTGGAAATGCAAACCTCCATCTCACCTCCTTCATTAATTCATATCATTTATCCCCATGGCTGTTATTGTGGATTTGATGCTAATTTTCTAATTTGTTAAACAGTGCATTGAAAAGGACTAATTTCCTCTCTGGAAAACTGGAGCCCTGCTCATTTTGCAGTTTGCAGCCTCTTTTTCCAGACATAGATAATGGCTAATAATGACTAACAAGTATCTTGATTTGTTTTTTTGCAGAGTGATGAAGCAGTGACGGGAGGTGACAGTACCAGCGAGGTTTCTGTCTCCTGCTCCTCCACAGACGACACCACCAGTGTGGGTCCCTCCAGCTCTAGCCTTGAGAGCAGCCAGGGCCTGAGCTGCAGCTGGAGCACAGAGGAGGGCATCCAGACTGGGGCAGCCCCCTCTGGAAGCCTGGATGGTGGTGGTGGCGTTGGAGGAGGAGGGGGAACGGGAGAAGCTGATGAAGAAGCCAAAGACAGAGTGACCGAAGTGCCGCTGCGCTCCTGTCTGTTTCGGAACAGCTTACGATCTCTTTCTCCTCCCCGTCGCCACAGCTGGGGTCCTGGAAAAAACAACGCAGTGGACGCAGAGATGAACCAGAGGAGGTGAGACTGGCTGGGGGGTCAGGGTGTATTCCGTTCTTATTAATATTTAGTAAATTAAACTTTTGACCAACCTGTTTCGGTCTAGCACTCATGGTAGTGAGTGGCTGTCAGTAGATCTGATGAGTGCAGGGAAATGATATTATCAGGCATCGTTGATGTCACTTCCTCTCCGCCTACGAGTCTCCCCTCCTGCTGTGAACAGCTGGGTTTCTTTTTGTGTGATGTTAGTGGGGAGCTGCCAAAATTGTACACACACAAACACACACACACTTCTGATTCGCACTTGCTTATGCTGAGAGCAGAATGTGCACTGGTCTTTAGTTAACACATGCTACTGTGCTTTACGCTCATGTTATCACTCAGCACAGGCGCAGCAACAGAGTGTGTGTCTCACTGTGTCTGATAATGTCTGTGAGACAGCTATGTACATGATCCTCATGTTATGTATGATGGGTCATTTAATATCTAAGAAATAATTAAATTAACAATTTGGTTAATTGCTGATTTTCTAATTATGACATTGTTCTGATTGTGTATCTGTTTGTCTGTCCCCTGTCCATTCATCTAGCTATCTATGTCTGTCTGTCTGTCTGTCTGTCTGTCTATCTATCTGTCTGTTTCCCTCCTTCTATTCATTCATCCATCTGTCTGTCCGTCCATTCATCTATCTATCTGTCTATCCGTTTGTCTGTCCCTCTGTCCGTCCATTCATCTATGTGTCTGTTGTCTGTCTGTTTGTCCCTACATCTGTCTATTCATTTATCTATCCACCCTTCCATCCATCCATCCTCCGTCTGTCTGTGTGTCCCTCCCTCTGTCCATTCATTTACTGTATCTATCCGTCTATGGATGGATATATATCAATGCATTTTGCAATTGTGCACCTACTACTACTACTTTTATAGTAGTACTTTTATAGTAGTAGTAGTAGTAGGTGCTACTACAGGTGCTACTTATAGTAGTAGTAGGTGCTACTTGTTTTACTTATATTTTTATTTTGTATTTCATGTTTTTGGCCACAAAACATTATGCCATTTATAACCACTGCTCTGGGTTCTTTTTTTTTCTAATACACATGGTTTGTTGGTAGATGTGTTTGTTGCACAGAGAAGGGCAGTTTAACTGTTTCTTTTATTTCTCTGCTTCAATGTCCCATATAATGCTGACAGATTCTTGAATCGATTATTTTGTCAAAGCTGTTGGCGAAGAAAGAGACGTGATTCACCTCCGTGTGTTGTCCCGTTTACTTGATGAAAGTCATCGCTGTGACTCTCTCCACATCTTTTATGGGTGTTTGCCTCACAGATGTGCTCACTGAAGACTATATACCATGATTATGTGGAATTGATTGTTCACTCATTGATTCTGCTCTTAATAACCTGCCACCCCTCTCAAATCCCCTCTCATCTCACACATCATCTGTTCTCTGTCCCTGTGCCATTGATCATCTCCAGTTACATCCGTAGTCCGGGTGAGGGGAAGACGACCTTTCACAGAAGAAGGTATAATAAATCACATTCATCAATTTTCGACTGCCTTGTTGCTAGGTGATGTGTAGTAGCACATTTCCTGTTGGTATGGCTTCAGCTTCTCTGTCGCCCTTTTAATGTATGCAGGCTGAACTGCTGCTGCACTCTGGTCTTTCCCTGCAGGCTGACATTCTGAGAATGCTTGCTTTTTTTACCTGGAGGAATTTACAGGATGTGCTGTGGCTACTCTGTGTTTTAGTTTAGCACTGTCTTGATATAAGGAGCAGGCACGAAGAAAGAATAAGGAAACACAGACCTAGAAGCTAACAGGACTGCATTAGCCAGACTCCAAACAGTGTTTCTGTGTTCACATTTTCATCCACAGGGAATTTTAGAGGTAGAAACAGTAAAATTTCTGCAAGGTGCGTCAAAAAATGTTATTTGTATCTTGGCCAATGCCTCAATCCATTAATATGGATTTGGATTTTTAATATTAAGTCTTTTTTATCATGTACCTCATTTGATAGAAAGTAAGAAGGCATAAAGATATTTAAAAACAACAATACCTTAGGCTAAGTGTTAACATTTATAGATGCAACTATATGAAGAAATTACAGTCTAAAAAAAAAGAAACATGCACAGGATGCTGTCAAAGCTTAGAAATAACTTCACAGTGCTCTTCCTTATCTGAGGCATTTAGATCTGCTTAGGTTGGCAGTTGAAGAATAAAAATAATTCCTTGTATTTATTAATTAGTTCATATATTTCCTTCAGTGTGCGTTTTAAGTCGGTGAAGTACCTCTGAACACAGAGATGGTCCCCAGTACTGAATTTGTCCTCTGATTCTCTGTCTTTATGCCCAAATGCATTCATTCTATCTCCTTTTCTATCTATCTGTCTTCCTGTCATGTTACCATCACTCTACAGGAAGTGCTGACATTTGATTTTCACCGCAATTTATGCCAGTAAAGTTGTCAGACTTCCTGGTTACTGTTGATCACTGTGATTGTTTAATCATCCATCCTTCTGATCACTGCTTGTTTTTTTCTGCTCACTAACCTCAACACTTCTGTTAGCATCAGCTGGGGTCCTACTGATGCAGCTTACCGTCACAGTGTGGCAGTAGTTAGTTCACTCAGGTAAAGCATGTGTGTTTATGTGGGTTTGTCTCGCAAAGAAGGAGTGGCCTATTTTGGTTTGGCCTGTCGGCCTTTGCCTGATTTAAATATGTCGTTCCTTCCTGTCCAGTCAGTCACTCACATTCTCCCTGTAGGCCAGTGAGCTAAGAATGGCTGGTTTTATTTATTTCATGGTGCTTGGGAATATCTGGCTGTACAGCAGAGTATGTTGTAATACTCTGAGGGTGGATGTCTTAATAGAACAAATATAGTCGTCTGTGTTCACAGCCCTCTGGTGAGGTGAATGCTGTTTCCGGCTGGTCACTGGTAATCACTCAGCCATGATCCTTAAGGTTCAGTCCAGGTTAGGGATGTTAGGACGTATGGAAGTGATGCTTTGCCTGATAATAGAGAGCCGAAGTGAGGCAAAGGCTGGAGAGAGGAGAGATTTACTGCTGGGGCTTTAACTATCACAGAATCTGTCCTGAAGTGAATGGAGCTGCAGCTGTGTGGCGTAGCTCATCCTGAAATGTAGCTGTAGTTTACTTCTCCATAATCATTGGATTGGATTTTTCAAGGCCTCTTATTTCCAGTCATAGATCGATGTAATTGGGTTTGTAAATCACAGCTGCACAGCTCTCTATGTTGATGCTAATGTTGAAAATCATTTGTACCTGCACCAGCTGTAAATCTGCTCCGGGCCCGGGTGATAACTCAGCAGACTAAACGCTATGTAGCAAACTGCTGTGTCTTTGTCAACAGGTGCACGTGCAAATGTCTGCGTGTGGTTCGTGCAGTGGTAATTGTTTTTCAGAAAAATGCAGTAGTTTGCTTGTTTGTTTGTTTTTTTTTAAAGCTAATTTCATCTGCCTTTTCATTCGTTCAATAGCTACAGCCTAGAGGGTCTCAGTAGGGTGCAGGAAGAAATCAGGGCTTCGATCAACCAAGGAGCCAGGATCCCAGAGTCTGTAAGGATGCCCAGACATGACAGCGACGACCGGGGCTCGCTGGTGTCTCTCACAGAAGAGCAGGAGGATCTGGAAGACAACGGAAGACCGATCGATCTGGTATGAAGTCACGGGACAAACTCAATATATATTGAGAAATTAACTATAAATGTGCATGTTTTCCCTTCTGTCCGGATATAAAATAGTGTTTTTTTTCATGTGGATTCACTGAATCTGGAACAGCTAAAGCTTAATGTTATTAACATATGAGAAATTGTAATAGAAACAATTCACACATCATCGGTATTTGTTTCTTATTCAATCTCGTTGTTGTCTTTTCAGATCATTTTCAATGTAAATTGTTCTTTACATAACAAAGTGTATGTGCTATAACAAAAAGCAGGTATTATTAATATAACACATTTGTTTAGACACTATGTAACGTCTACATACTGGTGGACCAACTGTAGTACACATTTAATTTTATCTCGTGGGCCAAAAATAATTACACTGTGGGCCAGATTTGCCCCCCGGACCAGAATTTGACCCCTGTAAAGAAGAGAATTTCACTTCGCACAATGTGTTTAATACAGTTGGCATTTGGACTATATACAACGTATGGAATTAAGCAACTGTACTCACTGATGGTAGTCGTGGCCAGATATGTTTGTCCTGTATTTATATCCTTCATCCCACGGTGAGATTCTCACAAACTTCTGCTTCAAGTGAGAAGGAATGGACTTTTTTTCAGCTTGTGAATCAACCATTAAAAGAAATTGAAGACTCTTTTGAGTTTGTAGATAAGTGGAATGGAATGAAAAAAATATCCCCTTCAGACAGCTTCACTTTGCTCTCATTCAATATAAATCTGAAACCCAGGGAGTTCATCATCCCTGTTTTCTTTAATCATTGTCAAATAACCTCACCTTTTTGTTCTGTCCTAGAAATCGAGTCGCTATCGTCCTCTGCAGAACAGCTCTTCTTCTATGACGCTGCCTCTCACAAAGTCTGTGTCCATGCTTGCGATTAGCCAGAGAGATATAGACGGTAAGTGACCGATGGTTTTGACTGAATTGTACATTAACTTTCCTATGGTAACAAAGTTAGGCTACAGAAATGGTTGGATGTTTCTATGTTAAAAAAATGTATATAATTAACTATATATTCACAATATGTAAATATTATTTATATTGCTAATTATGTAAAATACTGTTGTTTACTAAAAATGTTTTTCATTTTACCTTGTGACAACAAATACTAGTGCATACATAAGTACTTGGACAAGTTTTGCTGCATATATTACTTCTTCACTAAGTACATTATCTTTGCATTTATCTCTGGCAGATGTTACCTTAGATCATTTAGCCAAGGAATTTAAATAAGTCTTGCAAGAGAAGGTCATCGACTAAATCTTAAAGTCTGAACCATTTTTCATATTTCTTCTCTATTACTGTACTGTCCTCAACTGACAGGCATGATGTGCCAAGGCAACTTATATCTGAATCAGTCAGTCATTCCCAGACAAATGAGAGTGAAAAAAAGTATCTTTAATTCTTTTAATTCCGCAGCAAGGCTGTGGAATCGTGAGGAAAAATAATTGTAGGATTAAAGGATTTCTTTATTTCTTCGCCGTTTAATTACATTTAACTTTTTTTTCCTCCCTCAATGCTTCACTGTTACTAATAATTATTAACTGCTCTGATCGTGCTCTGTTTCTCCTTTCCCCACTCCTTCTCCATCTTTCTCTGCCAAGGGGTGGGATTTCTGAGACATAAGAAGCGAATTTCCTTCTCTTTCAACCTTTCCCCAATCCTCAGCAAATATAAGTCTCACTTCATTTCTGGGGATTCTTCTTCTAGTGATGATGAAGATACCATAAGTGAGTACTGTGAATGTGGCTGCAGTAGTTGTGGTTTCTGTCTTCGCTCTGCAAAGATTAGAATTATAATATTCAAGTACTCTACATGGAAAATGTCCCCAAAAGCCTAGCTTTTGTATTAATTAAGGCCCACTCATCTCTAGTGGTGTCATTAAGGCAGCTGTGGTCACCACCAAGGTCAGTGTAATGTGAGGAGACCACAGAGAAGAGAACACACACAATAAGTGCAATTAAATATTTAGCTGAATTGTATAAATATGCAACCCCAATATAAGCGTGACCTTTTCGATAGTTAAAGTGATTCAGGAGGTGAGAGCTCAATGTAGCATTAATGCCCTGGCTGTAATATCCTTCTATCCTTCTCCGAGGCCTCTGAGCAACGAGATGCGGAAAATAGATGGAGCCCTAAAGGTTACGCGCAGCAAACTTTTCACTTGGAAATTGCTCATTACCGCCTCTGTTTAGCCGCCTCAATTGTTAGTAATTTGTCGTTAGCAATTAGTTTTGCAGCAAAGTCACCAGTGTAGAAAAGCACCTTTCACATCAGCAGCGGGTTTTGTGTTTATCAACACAGCCGCCAGCATTAAATAAAAGACCCCGTCTTGTCCCTTGTCCAGCCTCTTTAGCTGACCTTTTCTCAAATTAGACGTTTGTGTTTTTGCTGCTGCAAAACAGTGATACACAATCAGCAGGGAAAGATGAATGAAAGAGTTATAAACCCTGCAGGTGAGTTGAATAGAGACTTTTTATTCCATGCAGATATATGTAAGCCTGACAACTCCTCTTAGATGCTGAGCCATGTCTTCCTTTTTCTTATCTTTGAGATTTTTCCAAAAGTCTTCTCTGTTTCCCTGACTGTGTTGCTACCAACACAGACAGGCCAAAACTTTGGCCTCATTATTCTGTTTTGGAGTTGACTTTCTGATACAGAGCAGACAGCCATCCTTTGCAGAATGCGCTCTGATAGCACGTACTGGATAATCCACTGCATTGCAAACAGCGCCGAGAGAAAAAAGGAAATGTGTCTGTGTTTTCTTAGCTTAAGTGTTCAGCTTTCTCATTGTTGTAACAATACATAGTTGTATTGTTATTCATCTTTACTTGAACTGTATATAATGATTGGAGTTGTGAAAATGTATGAATTAATAACGGTATGTCATCTGTGAAACTGCTCTCATTACATTTTTATGGAATTTTAATGCCAAGACAAAATGGTGTGTATTGTAGATCCAGTTAATGTAGAGCCAGTACGTATTTTGATACACGGAAACCTTTTGTTTTACCAAAGCAGCGTTGGCCTGAAATACTAGGTCAATACATGTTTTTGCAGGCTACTACATCAGGTCAAAGCCAATGCTTTGCCTCAGCCTCAGAGCTGTAAGTAAGTCTACGGTTGACAGGACGACTGGAAAAATTTGCCAAATGGATTGCAAAGGGACTGAAGACAAATTAACGAGGCTGAGGCCAAGAGCTCTATGAAAGTGTTGAAAGGTTCGACCTGTTCTACAAGGCACCGCCAGGAAGCAGCGAGAGTAATGACTAAAATGAATCAAGTTTATGAGGCAAAAAATTTGAGATGTACTCACTTGCGTTTTCCTCTTGATCTTTTTCCAAGCAAATACATAATTTGAATTAGTCCCCAAAAAAAAAAAACAGGTGTCGAACAGATACCCACCTTCTGTTATTTGTTATTTTGTTCCAGCATAACACAGAAAACAAATCGAGTTGTTTGTGTCTCATTTAATCCTAACTAATGATAATTTATTATATTTTCAGTTAGTTGTGATTAATTTTGCTAATCAGAGTCTGCCATGAGAATAATTAGATCCAAATTATTTGTAATTAGTTGACAGCCCAGGTATGATTTTAATACTGCTTATTTTACGCATATAAAACAATTTTTTTTTAAAGCTTGAGTTCATGATCTTCAGCCACAGAGGTTTGGAGCCAATACCCTGCGGCCATAAGTGGCAGTCAATCTGAAAGCAGAGCTGGCTTCAACTTTTGGCCCTTTTCTCCCCTCACAGACAGCATGAGTGCCAATGCTATTTTGTTGTCAGCCTCTAGACAGACTTGACGAAGGCTGCTAAAGGTGAAGTACATTGCTCAGGAGCATTTTTCTGTCACCTATCCAGATCTTATAACTGCAACGTGATCTCACAGACTTTTGGACTCACAGACACATTTTCGTTTTCTCCCTCTTGGACCAGTGAGGTTGTTCAGTCACATTCGTTACCTAACAAACCAGGATGAGTTGGTCATCCCTGCATAGAAAGAAGAATGCATTGGTGAACACCACCCTGAATCATTGTCTTAAAACTCTTTTACTTTCATTCCAGGTATGAGGTCATTTTGTAGCACCTCTGGGTCCCTAGCCTACAGGTCAGTCCTCCGCAGGGTTATAATACCTGTCACCTTTTTAGTTCAAGAGAGAAGACAATAAAATCATTGGACTTGTAAATACTGCTCCTGAAGAGTACTCTTGTGTTGTAGTATATCAGAGGAAGAGCCCGGACCTCTGCGGACAGACACCGAGGAGAAGAGCGTGACCAAAGTCAGCCGAACCTTCAGCTACCTCAAAAACAAGATGTACAAGAAGACCAGGGTAAGAGAAAGTGGAGAAAGTTTATGTATAGGTTACACTCACACAACCAACCATCCATCCATTCATTCATCTTCTTCCACTTGTCCATCGTTGGGCCGCAGGGGCAGCAATCTCCACGACTGCCACCTAAACCACACAGCCCCATTCTGTAAGCCTTCATGTAGGTGGTTAACCCACTGGAAGTGTGGGTTGGGGTGGTGTTATACTCGGAGAACCTCAGTGGCAACCTGACAGCTGGTGTACAAGAACCTGTAGTTAAGGAAGTGGGATGCTAATACATTAGTGGGCTTTTATTTTCTTAAAAAATAATGTTCTTTGATTCAATACTTAATGCAAGCTTGTTTAGCAGAGATTTGAACTGTTCAAACATTAAGCCCAACATATTTATTTCTCCTACTTTAAGATAGTTAATTTGTTTAATCGAGGATGTTGTGAACATGAATCTGCTTTTCAGTCTGCCTGTGTATCCTTAATAATTATATTATACCAAATTATATTTTTAAGTATCATTAAATGAACACAAATTCCATACATAATGCAGATTTCTTACAAATGCTGGTGGACTCTAGGCACATTTAGAGTAGTGTGTTGTGCAAATCTACACTGATGTTGATGGAGATGAGGAAGTAAAACGAACGGAAGTCAGGGGTAACAGAGTTTGTGTTTATTTCTACACCTACTGTGTTTGTTGGTTTGGTTCTAAAGTGATGGGATTCTGAAGCAGCTCATTTGCTGCTGCTGCTGCTGCTCCCCCTGAAGGTCAGAACGCTCTTTCATGTTGTGGTCTGATGCGGTGGAATCCAAGACAATTAGGAAAATGTTGATGTTCAATTTCACTCTGGCTGCAGTAAATCTCATTAGTACTTTTGGATTGCATCCATAATTGAGAAATATATTCAGTGAAAATTACAGTGGTAGCCTCAGCAGGCATTTCAACAAATTGACTTCATCACTATAGCAAATGATTTTTCTTTCTGGACATATTGACTGGATGCTGATTCGGTTGAGCAAAGTGTTGTCATAGTGTTTGTACCAGACGAGGGGGTCATTGCATAAATAGCACCTCCGGTGGCTGTCCAGTCACTTCCTCATTGAGGCTTCGGCTTAAATGGTGGCGTCTGCTCGTCAGCCAACAGCAGCGATGGTAAACAAAAGATCCAGACGGAGCCTTGGCTTGTCAAATAGATGGAAACATTGGCTAGAGGTAGGCAAACTGTAGAGTGTAAGGTTGATTAGGCGAATTAACGTGGAAATAAACAACTGATGTGTCTGAAAGACCGCATGTTCACGAATGTCTTCTTCCTCTGAAATGGTTGCCTGTTTCATCATGTTTCTATGTAGTGTCGTCTCTTGAAATCTAAGGTTTTGATTTGAATTTGAATTTGACAAAACTGTAATCCATCAAATATTCATCAAACATGGTGCTCTCCTGGTAAATTTTAATGTTTGTCCGTTTTTCATTTACTTTTCTTATTTTATAAAATGTTTCTTTGATGTTTTTAGAGCCGTTCGACACGTACAGTGTTTTCTGCTTCGTCTGTCTCAACATATAGTGAGTTCTAAACTTTCCAGATGAAACAACCAGAAATGTGTGGGTTTTTTTTAATTATTTCCGTACAGCACACAGCCTAAAAGGCTATGTGAGCAGTGGTTACTTGTTTACAGTTGCCCAATGGAACAACATTTATGAACATGTCAACATCATCCATGGCAGCTTCAGTAGAGAATATCTCATTTGTTGTGACGACTGTAAATATATACATTACCTCAGACTCCTTAGTCCAGTGAGATTTCCCCATTGTGCGTCAGTGCAGGTTAAACAGCCTTTTGTTCAGAAAGTGAAAACATATGAAACACTTGGGACTAAGTGTGTAATGGTAGTCAACATGTAGATTTGCTGTGGTCTCGTCAGGCGCATGGCATCCTGAGTTGTATAAAGCAAATAAGCTCCAGTATGTCAGAGCTTTGTGGTGCCCTTAAACCAAGAGGCCCAGAGCTGGTCATTAAAAGGAGCTGGAAACTCCATTTACTATTTCCTCTGGGTTTGGGTGGAGGCTGTGTGATGTAAATCCAAGAGAACAAGAGCGCTGTTCTTCTCTGCATCACTTTATAGGATTGTGATTCAGCTCAGACTACAGATATGACCAACAGCTGTAGATGCCCTTGTCTAATAATGCCAGGGCTGCAGAAAGAGCGCCCTGTTGTGGAAAGGTCAAAGATTTGATTCCCAGACTACTTGTCTCTGTCAGTAGTCACAGATCTTCCCGCGGTGCCTCTCTCCCCCATCTTTAGACAGTTTTGAAGATTAGTTTTGACGTAGCAGTAGGAAAAATTTCTGTTGCGTTAAAAAAAAAAAAAAAAACATCTTCCCTCAAACCCTCAGAATCTTAAATGAGAAACAAAACAATATTAAATTATTCAAATAATTTCCGTGGTTAAAGTAAATCAAATACATTTATTTGTAGTTGGATGCACAGCTTGAAAAAAATAAACACATTTTAATGAGACAATTTGTCATCAGCATTAATAATGCATCACTTACATCGCAACGCCCCCTGCTGTGTTGAACATCAGAATAATATTGTTGCACAGCTGGAACTTTAACATACACAACTGGCTTAAAACCCATGTCTTTGGTAGATGAGTCCATTTTTAATTTGGGTCTTATCATGTGTTATTACACAACACATCAAGCTGGCTGGGTTAAACACGGAGGTAGTTACATAAAAAAGAAGAAAAAAAACAACTCTATTTTAACCATTACCATCTCATCTTGACAGGAAAAGGACCGAGAGAAGAAGGAAAAAGACAAAGATGGCAAGGAAAAGGACAAGAAGACTATCAACGGTCATTTGTTTACATCGGGCCCCTCTGACCACACAGCTCACTGTTCCCAGTGCAATAAGACACTCACCAGCAAAGAGGCTTTTCACTGCGCATGTAAGAACAATTGTTTTCTAAGAATCCTTGTTTTAAACATTATTCTCTGAAGGTCAGGATTTCTCCCTTCACTTCCTACACCCTCTCCATCATTAACTCATTTCTTATCCTTGAATAAACTTGAGTTCTTGGGATCATCAGTGAAGACGTACAGAAGCCCGAAATGTAGGCGCAGCCCACAACACTTATAGAGGCATTTCACTGCAAGTCAACAATGCTGAAAATGTTCATGTTGGATGCACTTAGTGGTGAACTCTGCTGTCGATCAATAAGAGTATTACAATGGAGACTTTCCTTCATTATTCATATTTACTTTCATCCTACATTTTCTCATTGATGGACAAGAGTTGCATTGTGTGCTTTCCCAGTAAATACATGGAAAGATTTTATATTTAACAAAACAGTTTTTTGGATTTGGAATTTGGAATTTTTTTGGTAAACCCTATGGTTCTCAAACCCTGATCCACAGTCTCATTTTGGTTCATATTCTTTTGTCTTGTTGTTTTCCCTTTCATTTGAAGTTTTGTGTTACACCCAATCTGTGGGAAACCATAAAATAATATATATATATATATAAACATATATATATATATATATATATATATTTTTTTTTTTTCTTTCCAATTGAACATTTTTAGCCCTTTTTTGAAATAACAGTGAGCGCAGTGGCCCCTTAACTTGGATAATGACAATGTCCTAAATTTTGACACCTCACTAAATTTTAGTTGGCGATGTAAATTCATCTGGATTGTACCTACCTGTAAAATCTTTCTGCCCGGATTAACTGTGCATGCACACAACAAGCATTTCTCAAGTTCACACAGTCTATAATTTTCTGCTACCAGACAAGTATAAAAAGTTAGAATCTTGTAACAATGACTCTGCGTCTTTTTAAGTTTATTGTTTATTGTGAAAATATTTCTTCAATCAAATATAGTTGCATTATTGATGATGGAATCCTAGCCATTCTATTGGTCAGTTCTTTTGTTGATATGGGTATGGATCAAGTGGAAGTAATAGCCAGATGGGGCCAAAAGGAAACATTATTTCTCTGAGGCCCGGCACCAATTCACCCACGGACCGGTACTGGTCCCCGGCCCAGTGATTGGGGACCACTGTGATAAGGTGAAGGGAAAAGTGTACAGGACACTTGTGAGACCGGCCATGATGCATGGATGAAAGACACTAGGAATAGGTAAAAGACAGGAAAAAAAGGGATAATGACAATGTCCTAAATTTTGACACCTCACTAAATTTTAGTTGGCGATGTAAATTCATCTGGATTGTACCTACCTGTAAAATCTTTCTGCCCGGATTAACTGTGCATGCACACAAGCATTTCTCAAGTTTACACAGTCTATAATTTTCTGCTGCCAGACAAGTATAAAAAGTTAGAATCTTGTAACAATGACTCTGCATTTTGAGTTTGCTGTTCATTGAGAAAATATTTCTTCAATCAAATGCAGTAGCATTATTGATGATGAAATCCTAGCCATTCCATTGGTCAGTTCTTTTGTTGATATGGGTATGGATCAAGTGGAAGTAATAGCCAGATGGGGCCAAAAGGAAACATTATTCCTCTGAGGCCCGGCACCAATTCACCCACGGACCGGTACTGGTCCCCGGCCCAGTGGTTGCGGACCACTTTGCTAAATAATTGCAATATTAATAATAGTGAGTCAACATTGAATCCCAAGCTCAGATATTTTAAATAAAAACAAGTAAACAATAAGTGTATTGTAACTCTTTTACAGTTCAGTTAGCCACCAGTGACCCACACCATCTGTCTGCAGCAGACCTTTGATCTGTGTGAAGCAGTGAAGCTCACCAAAGGCCATTGCTAATTTCCCAGTCAGGCTTTCATTAGAAGCAGCTTAACAGTTTTGCATTCAGTTTCCACTGATGCATCCGAAGCCCTAAAGAGGATGTAATTTATTGCACAAGCTTTTGGCGGATTCCCAGAATGAGAAAAAAAAAAAACAAAAAAAAAGCAGAACCAAGATCTGCAGTAGATGACAGTCACACAGAGACTTTCTCTCCCATCTATAGCTGCCTTAGATACTGAGATTCAGACAGACACGTACAGCAGTTGTTTGTTTGTGTTTTTAACTTGAAGTCCAGTTGGTCCTTCGTTGTTGGGTTTATGAACTTCAGTATTAACAGATGTCTGGCTCAGGTCTATTCATTTGAGAAACAACAAACAGTGATTCTTTGTTGCAAATTAGTCAGACTCCTGTGAAAAGGGCAAAATATCACTAACAAAGACCAGACAAGAACAGTTCTGCTTTAAAAACTAGTGGAGTTTTTTTTACCTAAACATGTTTTTTCTGTCCATGACGTAGTGTGTTGATGAAATACCTGGTGCAGTTAAGACATTCGAAGAAATGCGTCATGTGTCTGTGACTTTCATGTGTAAAAACCATTTGTATGGATGAGTTATATCTGCTAAGAAGAGCCTTCTGAAGGTGCTGAACCCAACAAATCCATTAGTCTTGACCACAGTTGCGGCTCCACTGTGGTACTAAAGTGTTTATTCGAATGTTGGACAGATATGTTTCTTTCCTGGTGCTTCAACAGAAGAAAACCGTCTGGGTTTTGAAGGAAAGTTTAAGTCTGAAGGATCAGAAAAGAGATGGGAACATTTCGTTAAGACTCCTACATAATGATCATTTTACAAGATGAAGGGTTTTGGGAAAGTTTACATAATTGACATGTTTCCATGCAACTTATACACTGGTGTGTCATTCCCTTCTCCCCCTCCTTCGTCCATGAGAAGTATTACCTCCTGGTTGCATCACATTCTCAGCTCTAGTCTGGCTTTCATTAGTGGGCTGGTTGACTTTCCTGGCCAGCTATGAAAACCAGTCAGAATTTCTTGCCTCCACCTTTCCACAAACCCTAAACACCCCCACCCCTGTCACCAGGCTTATGGCTTTTACTGAGCTCCGTCTTTTCTGTTTTTTTTTTTTTTTTCCCTTTTCTAGATTGTAATTCTTCCGTCCATAAGGGCTGCAGGGATAACCTGCCAGTGTGTTCCAAGGTGAAGATGAAGGTACGGTGTCTCCTTAGAGTAACTTCATCATTAACTCAGTGCCTCACTGTTGTCTGGTGGTAATTATTGATTTGGACTCATCATCATATTCCTTTCTGCTCTATTTGTCTCTGGCCAGTTTCCCAAGCAGCCGACTGCAGCACCAGATTCAAGCTCTATCCCTACAGTCACAATGAGGAACAAGTGTGAGTGTTAAAAAAAAAGAAAAAGGTCTGCACTTTGGACCATAACCATTTACAGAGCCATTGTTGTAACAGTTTAACTGTTATTTGCACACTTTACGAGATTTAATAAAAGTTAAGCTGTATTCACACTGCAGAGAACAGAATAGGAAGAGTCAATGGGATGATATAATCAGGTGGACAGTTTCACCTGTTGGTTAAAAGACCATTATCTCTCAGTTTGATTTTGTTCTGCAGATATTGTGTCGTACCGATTCTTTGTAATGTCCTTTTGTTATTGTCCAGCTGGAGGTACCAGAGAGCGACCCTGGTCTGCCATCCTGTCCCCTGAGGATCATTCATCACTCATGATCCCGTCTTCACGGAGACCAACCAGTATAATGCCCTTTCATGGAAACAACTTGTCCAAAAGTCTGTCCATAAGCAACATCGCTGGGTGAGAGAAAGAGATTTTTAACCTTATTCTCCATTAATAATTATTTTCCATTTATGATAATATGTTTGGTCACTACAACAACCTAGCCATCAGGGATGTAACGATTAATCGTGATTGAACAATGCGTAAAATGTTTAAAATACAAAATTAAATTAGTCCACAACTGTTTTAAGAGGCAATAATGGTGATATTTTCAGTTCTATTATTTTAGATACCATTTCAATTGGTAATAGTATTTTGAATAATGAATAAAGGACTTTTTATTTGGACAAAATTATTCTGCAGCTCATATTGTTGTAAAGAAAAGTGATACAATAGTATCATGAAAAAAAGATCACAAATCATATCAAGATCATCCCTAATAATCTGTTTTTTGATCATTTCTGTATTCAGTCCAGTGTTTGATGAGATGCCCATCAAAGGCCTACGTTATCTCTCCCAGTCCACTGACTCCCTCAACAGAACCAACCAGGTCACAGAGTCCATGGAATCGCTCACTGATGAAGGTAGCGCGAAAAAAAAAAAAATCAATATTTTAAATTTGACATTGACCTTTAAAATAATATGTCACATTATATACGAGTGGATATTGTGTTGTGCCACTAAGGTACAGAAATGATGGACGGGCAGCTGATGGGGGAGTTTGAGTGTGAAGCCAAAGAACTGGAAGCTGATTCGTGGAGTCTGTGTGTGGAGCAGCAGTACCTGCAGCACCTGGACCGGGAGGTGGTGAAGAGACAAGACGTCATCTATGGTACATTTGATCGTAACATCAACCCAAAAATGAAAATTTTGGAAAAATAACAACGACCTGTAGTTTATAATGATCTTCAACCAGTTATATTACCCAAACTTCATTTCATGTCCACGTCCACTTCCCAATGTGTCTACCAGAGTTGATGCAGACTGAGATGCATCACATCAGGACGTTGCGCATCATGTCAGAGGTCTACAGTAAAGGCCTCCAGAAGGAGTTGCAGCTGGAACTTCAGACTTTGGAGAAACTGTTCCCAGCTTTAGATGAGCTTCTAGAGATCCACACGCAGCACCTCCTGCGCCTCCTGGAGAGGAAAAGAGAGTGCCAGCTGGAGAATGGTAGTCTGGAGGGAGCTGTTGTTATCAACAGGATAGGAGACATCCTTATCAGCCAGGTGAGAAGAGAAAATGTATTAGAGGAGACTTAGAGGAGCGTTTTTGCAATTTACTTGTTTCTTTTTGTTTCCATCTTTTTTGTGTTCTTTTGTGCTACGTTCTATGCGGACTTGTTTATAACGTCTTCCAGTTACATCTGAAACTTTTGTCTGTGCTGGTGTTAGTTTTAAATGGTGTTTGTCAAACTCTGTTCTAGTTTTCAGGGACAAATGGTGAAAGTATGAGGAGGATTTACGGCAGATTCTGCAGCCGCCACAATGAAGCCGTCAACTTTTACAAGGACCTCATCACTAAAGACAAGCGTTTCAAAGCTTTTATAAAAGTAAGTCTTTTATTTAACACTTGTTTTCTTACTTAACATAAGTGCCATTACTTAACAAGCCAACTCATGCCGTGCTTTTGTTCTATTTTAAATGCTTTAACACTTGAACGCTTTGGTCTTATGAAGTCATTAGAGCGACTACATACTGTTTAAGGCTTCTTTTTAGTTTTACATCCTTTTCCTTAACACATGTAAGTTGTTGCATAAATTTCGCTTGTTGTAAGTGTATTAAAATGTCACGTTACATTGATTGTAAGGTTTATAGAAACTTTATAGAAGGTTTTTTTGTGTATTATAAACATGATTTATTCCAAGCATACCTTTGCGCTAACCTTCTCTTTTGTGTGTGTTTCGATTTGTTCTTTTTGTACAGAAAAAGATGAGCAGCAGCATTGTTCGGAGGTTGAGTATCCCAGAATGCATTCTGCTGGTGACGCAGAGGATAACAAAGTACCCCGTGTTGGTGCAGAGAATGTTACAGCACACAGCAGGTTAGCACATAGGATGTTGTGTACAGTTTCTTTCTTTCTTTCAATACACTAACTACAGACTAGGAACAAATAGATTTGTGCAATGCAATTGTGTAAACTAAAATGAATGACGGGTAAAAGTCATGTGAGAGGGCTAAAATTCTATAAGTCTTCTCTACGCCATCTATAGGAAAAAGTGGGCATTACAGTGAATAGGCAGAAGTACACTCAAAACCCATTGTATAATTTTAAGACGTTTAGATTACAAAGTGTGAGGAACTGCATCCGGTCCTTGGGCCGTAGTTTGCCCATGCCCTATATCATACGTGTCAAACTCGAGGCCCGGGGGTCAAATCCTGCCTGCAAAAGCATTTGGTACGGCCCGCAGAAGCTTGACAAGGTTTTTTAAATTGTCTGTAGTTGTCTGAAGTTCTGTTACGTATAACTGTTATTAATTAATAATGAACTGCAGTAACATGTATTAATATGTTATGGAGTAGTCACATCTGCACAGTATTCCATTTACAACCTGGTAAAAATGAGTTTGGCACTTGTGTCTTATATAAAACCTGGTAGGACGTCTATTAACAAACAGACCTGAAATACTAAAAAATCATTGATCTCAAACTTCATCCATTTAACATGCAAACCCAACTATTTAAATCTTAGATTATTTTCCACAATTCCCCCATCCACTTTATGCCCCCCATAAACATGAGACGCCCCCAAGATCAATGCGATATTCTAATAATATAAGAAGTATAATTTAACCAATAATAAAACGAGTGTAAAACTAAAGGTTCATTTTGCAGCCAAACAACAGAGGAAGTCAGCCAAGGAGACAGTCTCTCATGCATCTTAAGGACAGCATGTGTTATAGAGAATGGCCGCGCGTGTCCTGAAGTGACCTCCACTAATGCTCTTTGTGATAAATTACGTCGGCACATTAAGGGAGAATTTAAAGCAATCAGAAATCTGCTCAGCTCTCAGGACAGATGTCCGGATGGGTCGAAGTCGAGGTCAGAAGATGGTGTAATAACTGAAATTATTCTCTTCCCTCATCAATGGTTTGGACAATTACCTCTGAATATAATTTAGTTCAATACATACACCATGTGACGGGAAGCAGAAGAAAAAAAAGAATCCTCGAGCTGCAGAAACATTTCATCGTAGTCATTCATCAGGGTCCATTGTTCAGCTTTGTTACTTTTCACGTCCTCAAATCCTATTAACAGCTGTAGAATGGACCTTTTTAGGATGACGGAAAGTATTCTTTAAAGACTTGAGGGAAGAAGATATCTTTCAGATAATATTGTAATTAGGAAAATTTAATAAACAGTTGGTGACAATGCAGATACCAGATACCGTACGAATGAGCAGCACCTTGTGAGATGGATGAAGAGGGAAGTGAATGTTTCTCAGACACAGTAATCCGGCTTAAGAGGAACGTCTGCTTCCCTCTCAAGAGGCCGCAATGATGGAGGGCAAACAATTGTTCCTAATGCCGTGACCTCAAGTGCATCTGAGAAACAACTCAATCTGAGCCCCACTGCAATGTTTTTTGTAAGGGTTTTATTTTCGTGTGTGAGAAAAATAAAAGTGCAAGATCTACTGAAATGCACGATAAACGTCTCTGACAAAACATAAAAACAAAGCTTTCGCTTCTCTCTGCATACAAGTGAAAATTAGCTAAGTGTCAATTGTGAACCTTCTCTTCTGCATGAAGTGTGAGTGTCACTTCCCCAATCTGCTTCTATTCTGATTCAACATCTTCTTCCTCCTTTAGATTGTGTTAAAAAGCTTTTTTTTTCCAATCAGCAGGTGATAGATGTTAATTCTGGTTTTGTATGAAAGTGAGACATAAGTTCTTGCTTTTTCACCCAATGACAGAGAGTGAAGAAGATTACGACGACCTGACGGAGGCCATCAGGCTGGTGAAGGAGGTCATAGCAGCGGTGGACAGCAAGGTGAACGAGCACGAGAAAAAACAGCGGCTGAAAGACTTCCACAGCCGAATGGACAGCAAGTCCATCATGATGATGAAAAATGGTCAGATCTTTGCCAGAGAGGATATGCTGAGGAGAAGGCTGATCCACGATGGAACGCTGCAACTGAAAAACATCCAGGGGAGATTGAAGGGTAAGGAGGTCCATTGATGATGATGATGAGATGGATGGAGTAATGTTTGTGAGGCAAAAATCTGGAAGGAATTGAGCCATGTGACAGTAAAGAGTCAAAAGCAGACGCTAACACTGAAGTAGGACATTGTCTTTAAATGTCATTGTCACTCCCAGATGGGACTCTTGACATTGACTGTCAACGTAAACGGACTTCTCACCACAGTGGGTCAATGTGATGAGAAACTCAGCCCCGAAAAAGACGCCTTTGATTACAGACTCAACAGCTTTATTTTATTTCAACATATGCTGCAACCAGAAGAACACGGAGCAAATGGACAATGTTTCTGTCCTAAAGAATTGTGCATGAGGTTTTATAGACCACAGTGATTGCTAGGAAATTCTAAACCATATATTAAATTGAAGGGACACGTTGTAAAGATTGGCTCCTTATGGTTGGGAGGGAAAAACAGCAGGACGGATTCATTTAGAACATTTTTTGTATTTGTCACAGTGCTAAATTAACACAGACTTTTTTTTTCTTTGTTCATTGAAAAGAGCTGGTTCGACTTAATTAAATTTTTTTTTGTAATGATCCATATGGTTGTTCGAACTTGCAACCCGTGGGCCATTTGTGCCCATGGAACCAAATTTTGTGGATCTGATATGAAAGTCTTACGTTAGCACGGCCCAGAAGATTTAACTGCAAGTCAACAATGTCGAAAATGACCATTTTGGATGAACTCGGTGGTAAAAACTGTAAACACAGCTCAGGATGAACGGGATTATGGAAATGGAGACCTTGCTTTGTTGCAGTATTCACTTTCAACCAACACGGTTTTCTCATTAATGGAGACCAGCGTTGATCGACTGCTGGGTTGATAATGTGCTGCTGACGCCTGTTCACCAGGAAATACATTTACTGTTTTGATCTGAATTTCAGTTCATCACAATAAATGTTTGACTCACAGATACTTTACTTTACTTTATAGATGTACTGAAAATATATGATGACATTTTCTCTCTTCTCCAGATGTCCATGCTTTGCTCCTGTCAGATGTGTTTGTCTTCCTTCAAGAGAAAGACCAAAAATATGTCTATGCAATGCTGGTAGGAACCCACTATCACCTACAACCGTCTTTCTTACCATACTCCGTCACTGTCTCTTTTATTTCTTTACTTTCTGTTATTTCACCTCCTCATGAGATGCGGCACACTTTTTCCTCTTCCATATGTGTTCCTCTTTTTCTAACTTGGAAGCACTGGCAGAGATCTTCTCGTAAATTTTTCCTATCCCACTGTTGTTAATGATCAAAAAATCTGTGCCTTTTTGTTGGTGTTCCTGATGTTGCCCTAAATCTACGTCTAGTTTTTAAGATTCACATATTAAAAGCTGATTTGGTCCCGGGCATCCAGTCCAACTGTGAGGAATAATTTATTCCACATTTACAGGCCCCTGTCTTTGCCCCTTTATCTGATCTCTGTCTTCTCCACACTGTCTCACTCCTTTTTCCTTTCTGTCTCCCTTCCCCTCCATCACCATCTCTCTCCTCTCTCTCTTACCATCCTGTAATAATTGAACCAACACATCACGGCGCCTGTTGCAGCATGTTCTCATAACTTGACCCCATTTTTACAAGATTGATTTTTTTTTGTGCTTTTACTTAAAGTTATAACCCTCAAGTAACATTGAGTTCAGGATTGTATCTCACCGAGATTTATTCGACTTGGATTTAACAAATCCTGCCGAGGTTTCTATCTTCGAACCACAGACAGGAAAAACATCGGGTTGTGGTTCCATTTTCAGTGTCTCACTGGTCAGAAATTAAACAGTGGTTTGGGATAGAGCTGCACTGGAGGATGTTGAGTTTGCTGATATCCTGTAGGTCAGCTGATGGCGGCAGACCAAGCACAATCTGTTCTTGTATTCATTTTATCCTTTTTTATTAAACTCTGTTTCTTTCTGTCGATCCAACATTTAACTCTACATTTTTCTTCTCCTGTGGTATACACCTCCTTCCTCCTTCTCCTCTTGTCCTTGTGTTTCACTCACCCCCCTGCCTTTGCATTGCTTGTCCTGCTCATGTCCTTTTGCGGCACTCTCCTCCCACTCTCCTCCCTGACTCTCCTACTGTCATCTTTCTTGTGCCTTGTCCATCTCCCCCTGGTCTCCATTAACCCCTCCCCATCTTTCCAGGATCAGCGCTCCACTGTCATCTCCCTCCAGAAGTTGATCATCAGGGAGGTTGCCAACGAAGAGCGCGGCCTCTTCCTCATCACGGCAGGCATTGAGAAGCCGGAGATGATCGAGGTCCTGGCCAGCTCCAAGGACGAACGCAACACCTGGATGCAGCTAATCCAGAACGCCATGCACTCAATGTAAGTAGTTGGTTCTTTCATTTTTTATTTATTTTCTTTAAATTGTTGTTATTCTTAATGTTACATTGAGGTTTGACCTTCTAAACTCTCCCAACAGTACACTCCTGTTGTTGCGCAGGAATTAGTCAGAGCCAAAGTCTCTGGATAGTAATATCCCATAATCTGTGGCAGAGCTCTGTGCTCTCAGGAGGATTAGCTCTGCTCTACCTGTGGAAGGGATGCAGGGAGACAGTCTAACGCTGCCTTGGCTCCAAGGGCATGCCACCATAAGCAGCAGATTATTCTACTACAGCCGCTAGAAGGGAAAGAGATGTAGTATCGTAGTACTCCGTGTGGTTCCATGTGTTTTAAGCCAATCGTGCTGTTGGCTGCGCATTGAGAAAAAAAATGTTAATGATATTGTAATTATTATTATTATTATATAGAAAAGAAATTGATTGAATTTGAGGTCGACTATTTGAATTTGCTTTAGAGAAAGATATCATCATCCATTTTCAATCTATTTTATTTTTACTGAATATTTTGTCCTAGTATTTTTGTTTTCGTTTAAAGTTAGTCAATTAAACTTTAGTGACATCAAACTTAAAGTAAAACACAAATTAAAATATTTTTACATTTGTTGCAATATAATAGGATGCTGTGTTTTTTTTCCCATCATGATGATAATCATTAACATAAAATAATAGTTATTATTAATATTTTATACTGTATGCAGCTCTAGAAAAATGGATGTGCTAAGGAAGTTGACTTCAGAGTTTAGTCTGTAAATGTCACACCTTCCTAAAAAACTTTGCTCTGATTGGTTCTCATCCTATCCACTTAAATGCCAAAAGATGTCAATAGTTGACTTTGGTTATTATCATTTAACCCCTTCAGGCTCATCACCAGTTTTTGTCTTATTGACTCAAAGTTAAAGATTATGATTTGACGATATATTTACATAAAGTATTTCTCAAATTAGTAAATTTGTTTAAGTTTATATGTTTTCCCAGCTTCTTTGTTGTCTTTGTCTTATTTTTGGTCTCCTTTGTCGAATAGGGAGAAAGACGAGGATGAAGGGATTCCCAGTGAAAGTGAAGATGACAAGAGACAACTGGAATCCAAAGCCAAGGAGATGAGAGGTGACATAAAAAGTTAAATCTGGGATCAATTTGCTCACATGTTTATCTCAAACCTCATCCTTTCATCTTCCTGTCTGCTGGTCAGATCTGCTGAGGCAGAAGGATACAGAGATCATGTCTCTGTTGGAGGAGAAAGTTCGACTCTTCAGGGGGATGTGGGAGGGTTTAAATTCAACGGCGGAGGCCTGCCTGTCAGTCGAGCCTTTCTTCAGATCAGCCTGTAGCCTGGAGCCAGCCAAGGGGGCCTCCATCATGAAGAATGCCCTGCAGGAAGGTAAGACAAAGGCGGGGAGTGTTTATCGTACCGTATGTGAGTCGGAGATAAATTGCACCTTGAGCAGTCTTTGCAGCAAGACAAAATAAACAGAAATAAATAAAGGAATTCTCTCTCAGCCCAAGTCCTTCCTGCTTCAAGCATGAGGAAAAAAATCCTAAAAGGCCAAATATTTCACAGAATTTTTAAATTCCTGCCTTGAAATGTCTCAAAGACTCACTTCTACATTATTTATGTCATGCGTTAAGTAGATGAAAAAAAATCGTACTCTATTGGAAACAGTTTTAATAAAAAGGAAAAAGGGATTTTATCCTGTGAGTTAAACTAATGTGTTTGCACCTCCATATATCGTTGTCAGTGATTTCTGTGAGATAATTGGCAGAAATAATTTATACACTGCTGGATTTTAGCAGCTGGTTAAAAGAGCGGACGTTTGAGATGCTGCTCGTGTTTGTGGATGATTTAAAAGGAGTATATAGAAAACATTAGGCGAGCCAAAGTGTGTTTTAGGATTTTATTACTGCTCTGTTCGGTGATTCAGCAGCCCGGTTCATCAAATGTGTATGAGCGAAAGGCAGCGTGAGCTGAGAGGTAAATGGTGAGAAATGGCTTCTGTTGTGACAAAGGGAGAATGAATGAGGAGGAAAAGGCTGCGTCCCCTGCATATGAAATCAGCCATAAGTGGCTCTGAAAACTCAGGTTATTCACCACATCTTGACACACCAGTTGTATTTTGAGCCTGAGTGCATCAGAAAGTAAATTTAAAACATTTTTTTCTTGTGTTGTCATAAAAACCTGTCTTTTCAGAAAACCTGACTCTTTGTTATGTGAAAAAGCGATGGGGACAAAAATGGGATTTTGATTCAGAAGATTGGGTTTCGGGGGGTTTTCTTTTTGTCACTGTAGACATTTTTGTCGATGATTTAGTGTCTGAATTAATTTGCAGACAAGTCTGCTACTGTGGAATTTATTTTGTCATTGCTCTGAAACCTAAAGCTGACTTGTTTCAGTGTAAACACAACCCAGAAAATAGACTTCCGCTTACATTCTGAGCTGGTCATTGCATAAGGATCTTTTCAGATTGATTCAGGTTTATTAGAAAGCCACCGAAATCAGAACTGTCTGCAGGAAAAAAATTATGGACAAGTAGTGTAAAACTTTTCCATAGATTAAGTTACTGTAATTCAGAATGCATCTTTCTCTCTGCCTCCCTGTACGCCTCGGGCAGTAATTATTTGATATGTGAAATTGCAGAGGTAATGCCATTTCTTCTGCTGGTTATTGTGTTTTAGCCTGCATTTTCATCCATCAACACTTTTTGCCTATATTTTTTCCTCCTGGAAGGTCAGAGTCCTGCACACTCCATCTCCCTACAAACACAAATGTGTTTCCAAATTCAATATTATCTTGTAAAGTGCAGATTTTTAAACTTTTACTGAAAGAGCTTTGTGGTTCAAACAGATTGTCAATTGTTGCTTAGCAACTGGAGCCTGTTCCAGGTCGAGTGTCTGGTGGGATTCATGAGCACAGAGCTGAACTGTAACACAGTTAGCCGGGATAATTCACTTACTGACCTGCACATTGATGTTCCTCTCATTGTGTGTGTTCCACTGTGTGCGTGTGTTTGTCTACATGTTTGTGTGTGTGACAGTGGAGAAGTTGCAGGCCCTGGTAAATGGCACTCTGGGTGGAGCAATGGCCAGTGCCCAGGAAGGAGTCAGCAGCGTTGGAGGAGGAGGAGGAGGCGGCGGCGGCGTAGGGCCGGTGTGTTTGCCTCGACGGGCTGAGACATTCGGAGGTTTCGACAGTCACCAGATGCACGGCAGTAAAAGTAAGTCGGACGCCTGTTGATGTGTCTGTCTGAGGAGGAGCTGCGTGTTTGGACTCTTGACACCGTCACCCTTTCTCACCTGAAGATGCTTCAGTTCAGGGGCTCAAACTGCTACAAGCCCAGCCAGTAATTTATTTCAGTTTCCCCCTCTTGAACTAATCTTTAGAAATTGCTTCCCACAGCACCCCTGCTCCAGTGCAGTTAGATAAAACATCTTTAGAAGAGCCTTGGATGTTGGAAGTAAAGTTTTCAAAGAGAGACGCAGCCTCGGGCAATACCTCTGCACTGGTGGCTCTCCAAAATAATGCTGAGCAGTTGGCTCTGGTCTGCACTTGTCCATCGATAGAACAGCTTGTGTAGCCGTTTCTGTGACTTCACCAATGAGAGTCAAAGGCAAAATACACTACAGACAGTGCGAAACCTCCTTTTAGCGCCCTCTATGGGTTTAAATGGGTACCTCTTCAAACACTGTAACCCACAGAGTCCCTTACGGCGATGTACGTATGTGGCACCGTTGTTAGGAGAAAAAGAAGAACAAAAAAGGATTCATCATTGTTGTTTCCTGTCTTGACTGACAGACAGACAGACTTAGATATGAGAACATCATAATTAATGGACGCAGCTCGTCAAATTTGTCCAAATTATATTAAAAATTTCCCTATTTGTCCAATAGATGGGGTAGAAAATACTTCAGACCTTTTTGGCCTTTATGCATGTAATTTATCCTTAGGTAACGTTAATTTAACGTACAACATTTCACACAGTAACTAGCTGGCAGTAAGTTTAGAGTTTTTGGTCTAAGGCGTTGTCTGGCCTTCGTGACGTGTCTGTGTCTCTTCAGTCTTCTTAGTAACAGGAAGAAATAAACTAAAAGTACTCCGTAACAGTAAGGTAGATATTACTTGAAATATTTTAAACCTTAGAAGAAATGTATTCATTTATGATGAAATTGGGATGAGGTTATGGATTTATTGATTTATTTGATTTTGCAGCAGGGATGATTGTCCAGAGTTCAACAGCCTAGCGCTCCCTGAATAACAATTATTTTTAAATAAATAACTTGAAAATGTGAGCAGACAGAACAGACTGCACTATAATCACAATGACATTTTTGCTCATAAAATCTCAAATAAGAATGACATGAATGGCTTCAGCTGCTTAATGGTGGAAACATCGGTTTGATCACATCCTATGGGCTCAGTTCAGACAAGCGCTGACCGACTTTCTCTATGTGTAGCCCAGCTTATCTGCCAGCCTGATGTGATTTCTGCTCTTCAAATGATGTAGAATATCAAGACATTCTCCATAAATGGGTTCATTTTCTTTTAAATTACTTTCCAGCACCAAAGAGAAACCCCTGCCTGAATATGAAACGCAGCGTCGTATCAGAAGTCTGAATGATATGAGTTGTCAGCCTCTGTTATATCTCTCGTGCACACCATGTGCACCGTGACACTCCATATTAGAAATTAATTTGACATTTCAATGGAGTTTTCTGGATTGATTTTTTTTTTTTTATCCTTTTGCATGCTATTGACCTGCAGATCCCTCTCCTCATCAATAATTCATCAAGCCACTTGTTAAATTTTCCAATTGTGGAAAAAGAGGTTTTTACACAAATGAATTTCACATGAGATATACAAGTTCTAGTCACCTTCAGCGCATTTCAATCGACCAGCAGCAGTTCATTGTGCTCACTTTACACAGTAGATTCACTTTCTGATATTGATCCGTTTGTTTTTTTGTTTGTACCTCTGCATTCATCGCCTCGCTGATTGTCCCCTCGTCCGATTCAAAGGAATATCAAAGACTGAACCTAGAAAATCGACAGCCGTTTATCACATTTCTTTGGTTTCTTTAACTTCTGTGTACCGCACCCAGTATTTTAGTCTCTTCTGATTACAATTGTACTATGGGAAAATAATGTTCTTCATACAATATGTCTCTGAATGGCATGTTCAAAACTTCTAACACCTGCTGTCTGATTTCATTTCAGGTGGCGACAGAGATGAAGGAGAGGATACGACAGGAGATCTGCGAAGGACAGAGTCTGACGGTGTTTTAAAGAAGGTCAGCATTTTGGCGGCGACGTACACCTGAATCATACCTGCTGTGTCCAAACCCAAAACAGCTTTTAATTCCTGTTCAGACCTTTTTTTTGTGACTTTTGCCCTAAATAACAATTTAAAGCTGACTTATTAAAATATAAACTTAATTCTAGAGATTTTAGTTCATTTTGCTTATTTTAAACTATTTGTAATTATGCTTATCTATTGTTCCTATTATAATGAAAACCTGATAACACAATGTCTGGGTTTGGCCAATTGATGATTGCTCTAGAAATATCTCAATGCCTTGCAGACCAGTCAGATGCCTCAGTGCTGTGCAGAAGTATTACTGAAATACAATTGCAGTAACTTGTAGATTGGTTATTTCTCTTCACACAAGCTTTCACAAAAATTCTCATTTCCTTATAAACACATGCTGTCAACACGTCTGCTCATTCCCTTTCCATTACCTTAAACCAGACCCGGGCAAACTAAGGCCCGGGGGCGGGTTGCGGCCCGTTTGGTGTTATATTCCGGGCCGGCCAGACTTGTCAAAATTATACTTTTAATCTATATTATCGTTATCCTTCTACCTTTTCCCTGCAAAGCCAGCATTTCCCCAATAGGTTTACAACATTTTGCCTTTATTCGATACTTTACTCATCATTTATCTTAGTTCACAGAAATACTCAATCCTTCTGATCCTGACTTGGCCTGTGACTCAAATTTTATTACCACCTGTGGACCGTGAGACAAAATAATTGCCCAGGCCTGCCTTAAAAGATTAACTTTCTAACTGATTAACAGAAATAGCCTTTACTCACTAGATGGCAGCATTGTAGATTATTTCCTTAATGTATGTGGTTACCAGGAACACAAAGATGGAGGAAGTGGGGGGAGATGGAAACTGATATTTCACTTTGGCAATTCCTGAAAAAGGGACACGTTGACGGTGATAACCAGGGCATTGTGTGCAGAATGCTGGTACCAGCAACGCATACATTCGTTTGTACAGATAAATAAATTAGTACTACCAGGGTTCTCCGTAGTAGAACCTTAGTCAGCAGCCGATCTTAACTTATCAGTTTCAGATGATATTGGAATTTTAATGTTTGGTCAATATCCACAAATGTAGATATCAGACATCAACACTTAATTCATATGTCTCAACATAAACCCACAGAATGAAGGCAGTTAAACGGATCAGAGAGACACTCTCTGCTCTGTACGTCTTCACAAACAATGATACAATTTGATTTGCACAGAAGGCTGCCTGCCCACGTTATAATCACATTCCCATTCATCCTCTATGTATACGTAGACACATACATTGCCTTTACGTTGGTGTGTGTTTGTGTGTTTTCTTCATGCACAGGGAGGAAATGCAAACCTTCTCCAGCTGCTGAAGAGGAACAGTGAGGTAACATTGACTTCCCTTCTGTTCTGATAATGGGTTGTTTACATGGAAACTGTCAGGACTGTGTGTCAGTGTCATCATTAGCAGCATCACTAATTGTATTTGCCAAAACAGACATAATAGCAGTGGATGAATCTTTTATCACGGAGGCAGACTTTGATTGAGTAATAATAATAAGCGTGAAAGTGTTCTGAACACCAGAAATTCTGCCGTTTTTTTAATATTGTGGGATTTAAAGGTACACGTCAGCTGCTGTTACAGCATCAGTCAATAACATTGTCTCCACAACAGCCAAACTGGAACATCTGGCGTTTTTGATAACTGCTGTCGGCAGTGTCCTTGAATTGTCCATGTTTTAGTGGAGAAAAGGTCACTCACTGTGTTGGTTCAACTTGGTTAAATGATGGATTAGTCTCGTACTGGTAAAGCCACGTTAGTCCTCGTCCACAGCTATCAATTCTTACACGAGCGTGGGTTGCAAACTCCTCTGTCACAATATTGTGTTTTAACAAGTCAAATCAAATTAGGAGACATGGAGGAGAACCTAACAGAAGGTCTCACTCAGATTAAATAGTTTGTCTTTTCTTTTAAGCAATAAAAACTGAATTGTTTCTTCACTGTTGGCTTTCTGTCTTCCCACAGCATGTCCTGAACAGTGTCACCAACCTGCATGTCCTGCTCAGCACCCTGCAGGTGAGACACTTTCACCTGTTTGACCATATATAGGACATATATAGGACCATATATTTACAGTCGGGGGGAAATTATTAGACTATAATCATTTTTTTCAATTTCAAACAATTGTTTGGACAAAATATAATGATAACAGAAAAAATAGCTCATATTGGGGCAGTTGGTGGCTTAGTGGTTAAGGAAACAGACTTGGGTCCGTAAGGCCCCCGGTGCGAATCCCCCTACTGCTAAGTTACCATGCCCTGAGCATGGCATTGTCCCCACACTGCTCCCCGGGCTCTGGCTCAGCTAGATGCCCCCTGCTCGCTGCAGTGATAGGTTAAATGCAGAGGCAAAACTTTGAAAAAAAACTTGGGATGAACAACAAAATTCTAAAAGTTCAATGTTTCATCCGCTATCTAGTCATTTTCCCTGGTTTTCTGGATAGTAACCACAGTCATGTAAGGTCTTTCGTAAATAATTACGACATTGTGCAGTGCTTTTTTTTTTGTGTTTTCCTGTTTGTTGTTCTCCTCATGTAGTAAATCTTTTGTGCTACCAAGTAAAGTGTTGGTCGGAACCTTGTTTTTCCCATGACTGTATATGAAAGTAAATCTGTCAGTGTGAACGGCTCACAGTGTCCGACCTAATCAGAGTGGGCTGCATGTTTTTTTTTCCCTGTCCAAACCCAGGCAGTGGTGGTGCAGCAGGACAGTTTCATCGAGGAGCAGCGTCAGGCCCTGTGCGAGCGCTCCTCCTCCAGTACGCCGCCGTCACGGCAATCTTCCCGGCCGAGCTCCCTGATCGAACAGGAGAAGCAGCGAAGCCTGGAGAAGCAGCGGCAGGAGTTGGCGTCACTTCAGAGGCAACAGGCGGCTCACGCTGACGAGAAGAGGAGACGAGAGCGAGAGTGGGAGCTGAGAGAGCAGCAGATGACGGAGAGGGAGGCGCTGGTGCACATACAGGTAACTCAGCTGTTCTGAAGAACTCCTCTTCGCTGACACTGTTGGGTTGTTGCTGGTGAGGATTCGAAGCAAAGTTGTAGAAAAAACTGGACAGTAATTTATTTCCTGTGTCTAAAATTACTGTCAGTCGACCAAACTTTTTCAGACTAGAGTTGTTGAACAGTTAAGTAGTAACAGAGAAGGATTAATTGTGATTTATGAACCCGGTTTTTGATAAATATAACTTAAAAAAATAATGCAAATAATGCAAAGTGTTCTCCTACATCTGCTCCTCTTCTTTTCTGTACTATTGTTTCTTATCCTACTGCTAACACCACCTTTGTGACTAGTCAGAAGTCAGTGGTCCTCAACCACTGGGCCGGGGACCAGTATCGGTCTGTGGTTGAATTGGTGCGGGGCCGCAGTGAAATAATGCTTTTTCTTGTTTTTTTTTTTTCTTTTCTTTTCTTTTCTCAGCTGTCCATTACTCTCCCTTGATCCATACCCATATGAACACATAAACTCAACAATACCAGTAGAATGGCTAGGATGATGTCATCAATAATGCAACTATATTTGATTAGGAAATATTTTCTCAGTCAAAACAACAAACTCAAAATAGTCCAGATCAATTTAGAATATTTTCAATGATGTCCCATTGATATAAGTCCCATTGATATACTAACCTTCTATATCGGTCTGGTAGCAGAAAATTATAGGCTGTGTGCACTTGAGAAATCCTTGTTGTGCCCATACACAGTTAATCCAGGTAGGAAGATTTTATAGGTAGGAAAATATTTTAGAACACCAGATATTTAGTTTTATTTAGGCATATTTATCTGACACAACTTAACGACTGGTCCGTGAAAAAAGTATGAGACTTTTAAACCGGTCTGTGGAGCAAAAAGGTTGAGTAACACCGGTTTAAGTAACTGTTGTTGAAATTCAACCACCACACAAATGTGGTACAATAGGTTCCTGCATAATAACGTTTTACGTGACTGTTGACTGTAAAAACCTTCAAATTGCAATTGTCATTTCAAATTCTAAGTTATGGAATTATTAATATGCCAAAGCACCCTTTTATTTGCAAAGACAAAAGTGCTTCAGCTGGAACTGTTCTCTTTACCCTCATCCTATGTTTTTAAATGATCTAACTATCGTATTTTTTCTCAGAAAATGTTATCTGTGGAATCTTTGCTGTCGTTCGGTTGGTGTGTGAGAAACAGTCCTGTTTTTCAAGTGCAACACTGTTTTGTAGTAAAAATTTCTGTGGCCCATATCTGGCACATGTCACATGTTGATTTGGCCCACATATGGCCTGGAATGATTGCACAAGGGCAGTCTTCTTCTCCTTGCCAGTACTTGGCCACAGACTGGCCAAAATGTTGCCATGTGTCAGCCAAAAGTTCTCTAAATATACAGAGCTGACCAGTGTGGGTCATGTTGGGTGACATTTTGATAACAAATTGCCATGAGCAGCATATTTCTGCCAGTGGAAGCTCACATTTGGGACTTGTTTGATTTCCTCTGTAAATGACCACTTTGGTCAGAGCCAATAGGAGCGACTGTTTCACTTCCAGAAATGGTCGACGTCAGCGTTCTTTTTGGGATCAAATTTAAATCTGAATATGTTTGAATGCAGCAGGAGTCACGTGTGACCTTCAACCAAATGTTGTTTGATCCCCTGTAGGAAGAAGAGGTAATGAAGCAGCAGAAGAAGCTGGAGGAGGAGAGGAGAGAGCTGCAGAGTAAGAAGGAAGAGTACCAGAGGGACCTGGAGAGGCTGCGAGATGCACAGAAGAAGCTGGAGAGGGACACGGAGGCAGTGAAGCGGCAGATCGACAGAATGGAGAGCGAGGTGAAATATAAACAACAACAAAATCAATATTATTCTCATTTGATTCATCCTACACATGGTCTCCATGGCTACAATGGCACAACTCTGGATGTTGCTTAAACAATGGTGGAGTTATATTATGCAAAATTGACTTTGTCTCGCCTGTGGTCCACACCGGAGTGTCCCCGGAGTGTCAGCTTAGATAATTGGGTTGGTGTTGAATAACCAGACTAATCTATGAGTTTGTCTAAAAACAAGACGTTTAGTTTCTCTCCCACACTGCACCCTGAGACTCCACCCACACTGTGACATCATCTGGATCCACTGATAACGTTCATTAGATGTGAATGGAGTTCAGCACAGACAACAGCTTCAATACTGTGTGGACAGTCAAGATGACACTTTACACTTTACACTTTACTATACTACTACTACTAATACTATTTCTACTGTTGCTACTGCTACTACAACTAGAACTACTACTGCAGGTGCGACGACTACTACTACTACTACTACTACTGTAGGTGCTACTATTACTTCTACTACTATTACTGCTGCTGCTGCTTCTACTACAACTACTACTACTGTAGGTGCTACTACTACTACTACTACTACTACTACTACTACTACTACTACAATTAGTACTACTACTACTGCTACTACTACTGCTGCTGCTGCCACTGCTTCTTATATTTGTGCTACCACTACTACTACTACTAATACTGCAGGTGATACTACTACCACTACCACTACCACTACTACTACTAGTTGCTACCAGTAGATCTACTACTACTATTACTGCCATTATTGCTGCTTGTGCTGCTACCACCACCACTACTACTGCTACTACTGCTACTACTACTACTACTACTTTCTATTGTAGGTGCTACTAGTACTACTACTACTACTAGTAGTACTACTACTACTACTGCTGCTGCCACTGCTGCTTATACTTGTGCTACCACCACTACTACTACTACTGCTGCTTGTGCTACCACTACTACTACTACTACTACTACTACTACTACTACTACTACTAGTAGTACTACTACCACCAGTACTACTAATGCTACTGCTAGTACTAGTAGAGTACTCTACTAGTACTAGTACAAATGCTACTAAAACATTGCATTACTCTTTGCAGATGCTTTAGTCTGAAGCAACTACTACTACTATTACTGTTATGACTACTATTACCTTTACTACTGCATTCACTACTACTTATATTATAACTTCTATTTCTACTACTTACTTGTACTATTATTACTAACCACAGACGAAGACCCAGGGTCATTATCCGGTTCAACTTCCTCATGGCTCCTCTTGTTCTGGCCTTTTAAGTCAGAGTAACACGAGTTTTATTTTCTAATTTCAATGTTTTTTCTATGCGATTTGACTGAATCTGATGCTAAAATCTAACATTCAAACAAATGTAATGTGATGCTATGGGTGTCTGTGTTATATATATTTCTGTGACTGTAAACTGCCAGAACCCTCAAACACAACAGACTGCAAGAATATTTCCAACTTCTAACAATAAAACAAAACTTTTTTAAAGTAAAATAAATAAACTTTATTTTGACTTTCATACTGTTTTATTTATGCTCATGTTTTATTCACAATCAGTTCGCAAAAACAAACTTTGTACCTTTCTTACATATTCATTTACAGATGTAGTCAGCAGCTGTTCGCCTCTAACTTCCATCGTTTTTTGTTTTTTTCCTCTCTCTTTTTTTGACTTCCAGAGAACTCCCTCTACGACGTCTGATGAATCCCATTTCCTTGGCAGTTCCCAGTCTCTGGAGCCAGACCCGCTGGAATTCTTTTCCACCTCCTGCTCCTCTACCTCCTCATTCCCACCTGGGCTGCAACCCCAGCAGTCAAAGCCCAAAGGAAAGGGTCTGAACCCGTTTACCTTATCCTCCACCAGCACCAACCTCAAAAGCAGTGAAGCCAACAACCAGATCTCAAAGAGTCTGCTGCAGCTGGCCAAGAACAGGAGCAAAGAGGGGAAGGAGAAGAAAAAGAAGAAGGAGAAAGGAGGGAGTTCACAGACAGCAGGTACAGTCAGGAGGCAGGACGGATGCACTTGAGCTCTAATTATTCATTGTCTCAATGAAATGAGTGAAGTTCACCCAAGGACAACATGTAAAGTTTACTCGTAACGTGTCAGATAATGAAGATTGAAGAAATCAGATGTCAAAACCTTTAATATCGACCCGAGACTGTTGCTACAAAGATCTGGTTTTTAAAAGAGCAACATGTTTTCTAAATCAAATTATGGACTTTTGGGTTTTTTTTACCTAATCTTCAATCTATAAATCTACCGTAACCACATAGTCGTTATTTGTTACTAGAAAACCAGATGAACAGAATCCACAGGATAACTGTGCTGCTTCTGAAAAGATTTAAACCCTGTCTATAGAGCCACAGATTTTCACTGAGAGTTTAAAAAAAGGACATTCTTTGGAGTCTTTGTGTTTCAAGAAACTTCGTCTTTGGCTCAACTTAAAAAGACAAGTTGGAAGACATACTATTCCATTTACAAGGTGCAAAAAAAAATAGTCTCAATTCTACATAAACTCTGAATAATTTCCAAAAAAACTGAGGGGAATTGGCTTCAGTTGTGCAGATGATGCAAAGAAACTTGTCGAGGGTTATGATCTCCTGTGAAAGTCAGGTTTCTTAAAAAATGGGGAATTCTTAAATTTGAATTCGAATATTTCTAAGAATCAAACTGTAGATGTCAGATATTATTGTTACGATATGTTAAATTTCTAGAGAAACCATTATTGTTTTTCTCCATCCGATAATAAAACCTGACGCCTGAGTTTTGCCAAGTGTGGCCTAAAATAGTGTTCAGAAAAACAGCAGTATTTTGTAGTAAAATTCACTAGATGGCAGCATTGCAGCTCATTTAATAAATCTATTTTAAAGTCAGGGGATTTTTTTTTAATGCTGGTGCCAGCAACTCGTTGCAACCATAAAATATCTAATTAACCAATAGACCAATAAACCCTAAATAAAGGTGACAACGTTGTCTACAGTATAACAAACAAATCATGGGTGTCTGCAAAAAAGAATAATGAGCCGACAGGAAATTCATTACAATAACAGTAAAAGCTATTAGTCCGCTGTGAATGAAGGCATGGTTTTAAATGCCATTCTAATAAATAAAAAAATGCTGCTGAGTTGTAATTCAACAAGGATTATTATTTTTTAATTCCCTGTGGTTTTCTTTCTCCCGTTGAGGCTCAGAAAAATTGACAGATTGTGATAAGTTTAAAAAAAAAAAAAAAGTAATCCCCTGATGTGTTTTATAATAATTGTAAAAGAAAAACAATCCTTACAGTTAAATATTGAAGATAATCTTCATAAACTCCTGAGTTTTTTTCTTGTCTCTCCTCTTCCTTATCTGCTCTCTGTCAGCCTGTCTGTATTTACTATATTTACTATACACACATGTGTGTATAGTAAATATATAAATATATATATATTTTTTTTCTCTGGAAAATGTGTTTATGCATTGAGCAAACAAAATATATTTTTGTGGTCTTCTATAAAGGATGGAGGTGGAGGAGTTAAAGATGCTGAGGTTCTCTTTAGGAGAGACAAGGATGGACAGGATCAGGAATGAGGTGATTAGAGGGACAACACAGACAGGAAGGTTTGGAGAAAAAGCTGGAGAAGACAGATTGAGATGGTTTGGACATGTTCAGAGGAGGGACAGTGGTAGACGGTTGATCCTAAAGATGGAGCTACCAGGTAGGAGACAAAGAGGAGATTGATGGATGCAGTGAGGGAGGACATGGAGGTAGTTGGAGTTAGAGTTGAAGATACAGAGGACAGGGGGAGATGGAAATTGTTGTCTCGCTGTGGCAACCCCTGAAAAAGGGACAATTTGAAAGGAAAGGAAGAAGAAGAGGACGGAGGTGGTTGTGAGTGAAGTGCTCCAGATGGGGACAGTCCAGAGTTTCTCCATGGTAACAACAACAACAACAACAACAAATAAAGAGTCTCTTCTTAAATTTGCACAGCAAAGCTGATTGCGGTTGCGTCTGCAACGATAATAACCAGGTTTCATGCAGCGTCTGGTCGCTGAGTCAATCAGTCCATTATTAGAACGCCGGGACCATGATGTCCAGAACCACTCAGCTCAGGTCTGATCAATGTGAACCCGTCTCACTGAACCCAGTCTGCAGAACAAATGTTAAAGCAGAGCAGCCATAAGAAAACAGTCAGGATGGAGTCGTCTCCAGTGTTGCTGACGTTCACCCCCGTTCTCCTCTGCTCCTTCCAGACACCCAGCACCGTCAGGAGCCTCCTCTGGACGGAGAGATCTTCTTCTGCTGAAGGCAGGGGCGCAGATTCCTCAGAACTTCTAAAGGCAAAGGGTTGCTGTGAAGCAAACCGACGAGGATGAAACATCAGGTCTTTGACAAACTTTGAGTCAAACAGATCAGCTTCACAGACGTTGCGGTGTTTACCACTTTTTTTTTCTTTCTTTTTTTTTCATCGTGGAAAAAGTGGAATATATGTGGGAGATGGTGTCTCTGAGAGGTGAGACAAACAGCGTCCCGGAGTCATTGAAAATATGGAGGAGCTCATTTATACCCGTCCCTGCACTAAGAAAACGTCTCTGTCCCAAAGAAGCTGTGGTGACAGTTAGTTAAGTGTGTTTTATGGACTTGACTGTCTTCATGGTTTATCATCCAGAGCCACAGAGTTGGAGCGAGTCAAGACTAAAATAAATGCACGAACATCCAAATGCAACAAAAGGCTGTTAAAGTTGCCTTGCCTTACAGTGAGACGATCAATGTTCGATTCCAGTTCATTCCTAATGGAGTTTCTAGTTAAAATAATTCCTGACCCCCAAAATAACCAGAGGTGAATGTGTCATGTCAGGCCCCGGGATAGACAAGTCCAACTGTCCAGGGCGTACAGCGCCCTCTTCTGGGGGATGTTGGGAATGACAATCTGAAAAAAAATATATATATATCAGTGTTGCATTGCATACTGACTTTCAAAGGTTTCGTATATAATTGGATCAATACTGAAGACAAAAACCTGCGTCCAATATTTCGATCTCTATTTTTTTTTGTTCATTTTTATACTTACTGTAACGTTCACCGATGTCTTCATCCCTACTTTGTCCTCCGTTTGCAACCACGCCGCTTGTTGAAGACAACGCTGCACACTCACTGCATCGTGCGTGCGATTCCGTATCACCAGACCTAACTGGATCAAACCGTTTCTCCCTGTGTCTCATGACTTCATTCCCTTCCTTTATTGTCTTTCAGTGCCTTTAATGGACATTAGCTCGATCTTGGCATTATCCGCCGCTCAGCCGGGCCTTTATTCAGCCCTCATCCCTCATCTGAGCACCGACCAGCGCGGCAGCTCCCGTTCGTACTTTTTAATTGCGTGTGACGGTGCAGGTCGCATACTGATGGCCTCCGTCTGTCGAGCGTCCTCAGCTCCTTTGTCCCACCACTGCTAACTGATGGTTAATATTGTTTTTAGGACAAAGCAGCGGGAAATGAGCTAAAACACCAGAGAAACCACTACACTCAACCACCAGGGCCTGACATCATTTCAAACCAGTCAACACCCACCAGTGTCGTTCAGCACTTTGACCAGAATATGTCAAATCTACCAAAGGAGACGTTAAAGCGTTGCTAACAGAGGACACCGATGCTCGTAAAAAAAAAAAAAAAAAAGGCAAAGATGTTCCAAAGCGCTATAATTTGTGAAATGCATAACAGATGCTGCAGTTGGTGTACATTTAAAGTCTAGTTTTTATGAACTGTGTCCAAGGTGACATTTGGACTCGTCTTAAATTTTAAGCCTGTGTGTTTTAGACCCACTGCACCACAGCCGGCCAAACAACTGCCTGCTGGACAGGTAGAAAAGAAAAGAAAATAGTTTCCTTTTTTTTTTTTTCCCACTGAGGAACAGAGCGGCGTCACTGATCCGCTTCTCTGCTGCCTCCTCTGTTCTCACGTTCAAGTGCTTGATTAATCACAACAAACCTGTGGAGGGACATCAACCTCATGTCCCTGCAGGTCGGTAACTTTCTCTGTCTCTGCCAATTAGTTATAACTCTTTGTCCTTTGTTTGTTCAATCCACTGCTAGAAACAGTAGAAAAGAGAGTTCTTTTTTTTTTTTTTTTTTTTCTTCTTTCTCCCTCTTTGTTGCTTTAAATGTCATTTGACCACTAGGGAGCGCTCCACCTATGAGTAAATGAGATTCTACTCCTTATACAACAACAACAAACACCGGGTGATATTTTCGGGTGTTTTTCCTTTTTGTCGTTTTGATCCACTTTCTCCCTACCAGGCATAATTGACTAATTTCTCTCAGCAGGTCACTGCCATACAGAGATAATGTGATGAGCGTAACCTCTCACTCTGACATTTTCTCAACAGCCTTCATAATTGACTTCAGAAACAAATAAGTTGTCAGGGATTGTAATTGGTTATTCAGAGAAAAGAAGCGGCCAGGCATCAGCTTTAACGTTGGAAAGGAAACCCGAAAGAACAGCAAAGCTTTCTCTGAGTGAGGGACAATCAAGTCAGGAGAACGAACTCCTGCCCTGATGATGATAAGCCTGTCCATAAGACGAGTGTGTCCATCAGGCCCAGCCTACGTAGCCTTAAATCTTAACAGTAAAATGCACTAGAGTAGAAACAGGCATCTTCTCGGGAGTGAGAGGAGAGCTTTTATACCTCGGCTTCGAGCGAAGGAAATGTTTGTACTGTAGAAGAGAAACGCGACTATTTTACTCTTCTTATTGTAAAAATAAGAAAAAAAGCTAACGAAGAAAAAAAAAAGGGCAAATGTGTAAATATATAATTTCTGTACAAAAGGAAACAAACCACGTGTAAAAAAACTGAAGACTTATTCCCCTGAAGCAACGTTTTTGTATGAATGTCTTATTTATGTTTTAATCTCACCTGCTGGGCTATGAACAATGTAAAGTCACATTTCTCTCATTATTAAAAAAAAAAAAAATAACTCACTGCTGCGTGATTTTCATTTCCTTCTTTCACTGAATTGTTAAACACATAATTGCAATTGAATTAAATGGTCCTGATCTATATGTGTCGGCAGTGGTGGCCCAGTGGTTAGGGAAGGCGGACTTGGGTCCGCACAGGTTAGGGTTCGAGTCCAACACCTGCCAGGTTGCCACTGAGGTGCTCTGAGCATGGCACCGGCCCGACCCACATCACTTCTGTGGGCTCATCACCAACAGGAAGGCTCACAATATGATGTGATTTGGGTGGAGGCAGCTGCCTCTGCAACGGACAAACAGAAGAAGATGAATGAATGATCTATTTATATCTATTTTGTAGGTTGTATGTGTTTACAAAAACACCTACCGTAATTTCCGGACTATAAGCTGCACCCAAAACATTTTGTAAAGGAAAAAAAAAATTGTACATACATAACCTGCACCTGACTATAACCCGCACGTGTCGCATTCTTTTTGCATTTTCCATAATGAGGGTCAGTTTTTGCTAGTTTTATTCATGTACAAAGCGCGTTACCATACGTTAAACTTCTTCTTCTATGGTGTTTATTTGCGGTTGTGACTTGTCTTCCTCGACGACCTGTCTCACTCTTACCTTTTCTGCTAGAGCAGTTAGAAAAAATGCAGACATTAGCCACATATCTTCATAAGCCGCATGGTTGAAAAGTTGCGGCCTATAGTCTGGAAATTACAGTACATATATTAGTGTATATTGCAGTGGTGGCCTAGTGGTTAAGGAACCGGGGTGGGGTGTGGAGGGCTCCAGGTTAGAATCCACCAACTGCCTCTGAGGTCCACTGAGCATGGCACCGTCCCCGCTCACAGCTCGCGAGGCTTTAGAGCTGCCCACTGTTAACATTGGTTTTCCTTAAGGTTTCCCCTAACTTTCATGCTTTCTTATATCTACATGAACATGTGTCAAACTCAGGCCCGGGGCCCAAATCTGGCCCACACTGTTATTTTTTTTGCCGCTAGATCATATCAAATCATAAAAGATATATCATAAAATATCTTTTTGATGAGAAAAAAAATCAATCAAATCATTTCATAATTGGAGAGAAGGGAAAACCATGCACAATTCCCGTCAGTTTAGCCAACGAATCCACCACAGTTTTCAGTTTGGATCAACTCTATTCTCCTTTCTGTCTTCACCTCCCTTCACTGAGCCTTTGGCTGTTGTCTTTCTCTTCTGCTATCACGCCATCTTGTTGTCTTACCATGTCACCTTGTCCTGTGTCAGGGTGTCACCATGACAACCCATACCATTCTGTCATCTCTGCAGATTGTTAGCAGATCTACTGCAGTGCAACTTTCACGTGCGGGGAAATAATCTGAAAGAGGATAAAGTAAATTTTACAGTAGTTTACTCTGACAAACACGGTGCCGATTTTACCCGAGGAGCCACTGATTCCCAGTTTGGTCTTATCACATTTTGTCTCTGGAGTTTATGTGTTGAATGAGCAAAATGGAGAAACACTTTGAAAGGGGCTGAAAAGCAATCTCATGGTTCAAATGATAAGCTACAGCCGCACAGCAATATGGAGTGATGGGATTGTGACGGAGGCAATGTGATGTACAAGATCCTGCAGCAAAAGAAGATGGAGGGGAAAAAAAGTGTTGACAGAAGTCAAACAGAGAAGGTTTCCCGAGGCGGAATGCTGCAGGGCTGAGCAGCCAGAAGACGGCGTGCAGCACGGAGCGCGGAGATTAAAGCAGATGCTGCTTTATTTATCAGCAGGTACAGTAGGAGAGCTGCTGTGTCTACACCGCTGTCAATCCATCAAGACCGTTGACGCTTCTCTCCTCGGGCACTGATGCTCAAACAGAACACAGTAGCCACTGATGTGAACAGGAAATGGATCCATTAATGCAATTTAGTGACAGGAATTGAAGAGTTTCTGAAGCCCAGAGAAGAACAAATTTAAGAAAATTAGTTTTTTTTTACGGACTTTGAAATATCACTCATTTCACAAACTAATTCCTGTTGGATGAGGCTAAAAAAGACTGAAAATCAGTGGAAAGGAAGTCTGTCTTCCTCTATCTCAGCCACATCCTGATGAAGAACGACGCCAAAATTACTGAATGTAAACTTTGCTTGAACAAAACCCTGACAGAAGAAAGAAAAAAAAAAAAAAATTCTCTGCGTTGGAGCCCACTGTAAAGTTTTCTCCAGAACATTCCACAGATTCTCCATGGACTTGAGGTCTGGACTGAATGGTGGCCAATCATCGTTTGAAAATCTCTCAGGCTCCGTGAACTTTTCTCCAGTCATTTGAGTTTAAACTCTGCTGTTGTGGATGATCAGAAGTAAAAAAAAAAAAAAAAAAGACATGTTTGACAATCTGTGTTGGGCAAGTTACTTTAAAAAAAGTAACTTATTACTTTACTAGTTACTGCTCTGAAAAAGTAACTAGTTATGTTACTGAATTATAAAAGTAACTAATAACTAGTTACTTTACTTTAAATAATAGAAATAAAAACACAATAAAAAAGTTTAGTGTTTTGTTCTGTATCAACTATCATAATGAAATGTAGTGGAACAATAAAAACAAAATAATTTATTTATCGTTATTTTCGTATTTCCCAATAGTATCTATCTATATATCTATCTAAAATAGATGTTATTAGATGCTATTTTGACAGGCATCTTTATTGGAACCTCAACTTGACCCTCGCCATTGTCTTGCGTGTAGGTGTGTGTTTATTTCCCTATAAGGCAAGAAGACCCACCCAGGTCTCTCTCTGATTGGCTTAGCCTGAAATCTTAACCTATGGCAACCAATCATTGCTCCTTTTCAACACATGGGTTCAGTTAGAGTGCACGGCCGTCTTTCACTCATGACTGACAGGCAGCAGACAGACTCCACTGACACACAGTCCTCCCTCCGTGGCCAGGAGAAACCGTCCATTTGGACCACAGATAGTAACGAGTGACGAGACCCTTTACACCACAGTAACAATAACTGCATTACTGAATGCGAAAGGTAACGCGTTACGTTATTAGTTACCCTGAAAAGTAGCATTGTTACGTAACGGCGTTATAAGTAACACGTTAGTCCAAACACTGCTGACAATAAATAAAGAACCATTTAGTGCTGCAGAAAACAGTTTCAAGTTGTGACTTTTTGGGACAGTGCTGGTCAAAGTAATTTTTACAGCCACATGAACAATACAGTTGGGTCCCTCAGACTGGTAGTTTGAGGAGCTCTTGTCTAGAGGATCTACTGCAATCCAAAGTTTTGTATGCAGAAACAAAAAGCCAAGACGCCCTTCCTGTCCCATGGGTTAGGGTTTGCTCTGGGATGTCAAGTAAGAAATCTCCTGTCCAGTCGCCTTCAATTTAACTTTTTTGTTTTTTTTTTTAATTAAATGACCTGGATGACAGAGAATCCTCACAGACTCCTTCCAGCGGTCACACGCAGAAAGACAATTTCAAGAGGTCTGTATTCCACTGATGAAAAATGCTTGAGAAACTTCAGAGATTGAAATAAAAGCATGGGGTTGAGAGGGAATGATCAATGGATATGAAATGTATAACAAACTATAAAAAACACAGGGTGTTTTTTTTTTTTTTTTTTCCACTGCATAAACAGACGAGGTTTCTTCAATTCTGGTTTGTTTTGCTGTCTTTGTTCCTCTGATGACCTCAGGTCTGAGCTGGAAAAACCTGAAAATATAAAAGTAACTTTGAAAACAAATCACTTTCTTAAAGTTTCCTCCAAAAGTGATGAAATGTTCAGACTCTCTCTGTGTGTGTGTGACTCCAGCCTCCTCTTGACCCTGAATAGAAACGGGAACAGAACATGCATAATGAATAATAGTGGCAGGCTAAGTTCTCTCACCTCGCACCACCTTGTTTTTAGAAGTCATGGGATGTAAAGTTCAAGAACAAAGATGTGGTGGATCAGCAGCGGCAGCAGTAGCCGCCCGTGCACAGCTGCATTCTCACACAGTGGATATTTACAGAATGCTGAGCAGATATTATTCCACGGCTCCCGGTGGTTGAAGGGGAACCTCTCTGGGCTCGGAGCAGCGTGGGGAGGGCGGTGTGTCTGCAGCGAGGATGCAGGGCGGGCACAGACTGTGCCAGGTCCTCCATCTTGCTCAGAGATGTGGGGATGATTTAGGAGACCTGTCTCTACCATGGTGTGGGGAGAAGGAGCGGGGTCGAGCAATCCTATTACTCCTCAGTGACCCTGCCTTAATGCGAACACACACTCTAATGTGCGCACGCTCTCACAAAGCCTCACACCGGGCCGAGAGACCACAGAGAAGTTTAAAACCAGCAAGCAGCGTGTTGTTACACTGGAATACAGAAGGGTGGTCTTAAAGTCTCAAGAAGTGTGGACGGCCTCAGAAAAAAAACCAAAAAACAAGTGAAATGGAATATCCTATGTATTTGCCCTAAAAGTGAAACCAAAAAGTCTGTTTTTTTCATTTAAACCGAATATAAATGTGAAAACATGAATAAACAATGATTATCTGATTTGTTTCAAAGTAAAAAATACAATAAATCAATGTAATATACATAATAATAATGATTACTACGTGTTGACCGCAAAGGAACTAAAAAAAGCTTGTGATAGTAGTTTCCTGTGTTTTATTTTGAAATCCGTTCTTCAGTAACATTTCTGTGGATTTTACTTCCTGTTGTCCTCCCCTTGATTGGCTGCTCCACCCTGCTGTCCACCTGTGTTCGGCGCAATCACTTCCGCCTTTCTGGAAGTTTATATTTAAAGTGTTTCACATCAACTTAACGGTTAATAAGTTGTTTTTTCTCAATGTTTGTCCAACGCGCCATGTCCTTGAGTTATGAAACTGTTAAATACAACTTTTTTGTGTAAGTATTTACCGTCACTGTTAAAAAAACAAAACAATTTTCCTATACGTTTTCGAGCTTTTTTACTCGTAATTTCTTGGGCTAAAAAAAATGAAAGAGACATATTTACAGATTCACATAAATATGTTTTCGCAAATTAAATCTTAAATACACTTCCCTACTCCTTATTATTTCAAGCATAATTCACAAAGCAGTAGGAGTTTAATTTAAGGAGTTATAATAATGTTTGGGGTTGTATTACATAATTGTATCAGTGTCTAAACGCTATAATTTTTTACAGTTGAAAGACGTGAAAGAACCAAGGAAACGTGAACCCCAATAATAATAATAAAAGTAAAATAACAGCCACCTCACTGATGCATCATTAAACCTTTTTTTTTAAAGAATTTCTGATTAAATCTGAAACGCAGTACAATAAGAATCAAAGATTGCCTGAATGTCGAGGGTGGAAAGTGTTTTCAAAGGCTGTTTTTCGTAGGGAATTGCCGTCTGTTTCAGTCCCAGCAGAAGACGGCACAGAAAGTGTATCATGAAATGATAGGTTTACTGATTTCTGTTAAATTATGCTGATTGTGTCACATCTCCTGACTAGGAGAGAGCAGAGGAGATGAACTACTGACAGATGAGCCACCAGTGGAGGAGCAACTCCAGAAGAGTGGAGCATCAGACAGACAGATGGTGAGTAGACGCCCCGCTGCTGCACCAATGTGATTGTTCTGCTTGGTCGTGACTAAGAGGTTTAGCAGCAGTGTGGTGGGGGTCTTCCTCACCCTCTCGCTCCCTCTCCTTACCTGTTAACACCAAGTCTCCAGGATGCCCTGAGAGGGTCTGGAGAACTCCTATTTTAGTCGCTGCTGTTGACTGTTGCCGTGGTAACGGCTACCTTCTCTGTTATTTAACCGGAATTTTGATGGCCTGCATGCTGCTTATTAGGCATTGGTCAGCGTGACCACTGTCAAAGTCACTCCCCGGGTTTTTATCAGACAAAAAGCTTTTTTTGTCTCGTCTGGGTCACTGGGAAAAAAAGAGAAGGTTTTGGACTTTTATGACTGAAGATTTTGGATTTTAATCGAGTATTAAACAAGTTCTAAACCAACTTTTTTACTTGGAATGTTCAGTGGAGAGCCTATCCAAAAGATTTGATTTAATTGATAAAATGCTGACTTTAATTTACTTCTTTTCCTTTTGGCTTGTCCCTTTTTTCAGGGGTTGCCACAGCGACAACATTTTCCATCTCCCCCTGTCCTCTGTATCTTCCACTCTGACTCCAACTACCTCCATGTCCTCCCTCACTGCATCCATCCATCTCCTCTTCGTCTCCGTCCTGGTAGCTCCATCTCCAGGATCATTCTTCCACTGTCCCTCCTCTGAACATGTCCAAACCATCTCAATCTGTCTCTAGCTTTTTCTCCAAACCTTCCTGGCTGTGTTGTCCCTCTAATCATCTCATTCCTGGTCCTGTCCATCCTTGTCTCTCCTAAAGGACAACATCTTTAACTCTGCAGACCTTAATTAAAAAACCCACCTTAAGGAGTTTTGCCGCTTTAGGTACAAACTATAGAACAAAGTGATTCTTGGTGATGCGTGTGTTTAGGTTAAATATAAAAAAGAAAGTTTTGATTTTATACATTTCGTCAATTCTCCCTATTGTACTGCTGTCAGATCTTTGCTGCTCCCCTTTTTATATTCAGACCATTTCTGCTGTCATCTCCGCTCGGATACTGTGCCACAACTCTGATCCAAGGGCCATATCTGGTCTTTTTAAAATACAATTTCGAGGCATTTAGTTTAATGTTGGCATTTTGGAAGCTGAGGAGAGTAGACGCAGGAGAGGATTGTGCTGATCTTCAGCGCCGTGATGGATAAATGTCAGCAAGTCTCCCAAAGGGCAACAATGAGTTATGATCCTCACATTTTTTTTATTATATACTCTCAATCATTTCAAACTTTGTCTATCCTTTAATGATGAGGATAGATGGCGCAGGTGTAATAAATATTCACGGTCCTTAAAAATAATGTATTATAAAAAAAAGAAAAAAACACCCAGTAAATTATAGCCTTCCTAATGTGTTGTGCTTCTTCGGATTGAAAGCATAACCTAAAACTCTGGCCAAAGTGTCCTCCAGGCAATTAGTTACTTTAATTAAATCATCATAAAAAACAAACACAGAGCCTTGAGGATAATTATTTTCCCATAGTACTGGAGTATAGAGTCCTTCTCCTCTGTACTCCATATTCTCTTGGCAATTCCTCAAATTGGCATTAGTTCAGCACAAAAGTTTTATGACGTTGATGATGAAAATCTCATTAGGAAGATCAAAGTGTAGGTTGTATACGGCACCGTCACTAGGTGGGTGTCAAACCTGTGGTTTAAGAGCTCTGAACGGACCTTGTAAAAGTAGCGTTGATGTCGTCTGACTATTTCACTTATTTTGCTTTGATCAAAGTCCGGTCGACAAGTCATTAATGAAGTGATGGCATCGACAGTCAAAGGAACACAGGTCTAATAATGTAAAAATAAATCAGTGGCGGGCCGTGCATTTCAACCGTAGGCTTTCAGTGATGTCATAGTTGTGTGACGTCAAATGAATGCGCCTCATAATAACATTTTTACACTATTCTTGGTATTTTTGACATTTAACTGTGCTGGTAACGATTTGTTACGTCCCCACTAGGTGCCAGCCTAGCGACGTTAAAAAATCTTATAAACCGTTACGGATTGTCAAAGTGCGAAAGCGTCCAAAACACGTGAATTGTTACTTTGACGCCAGCTAGATGGCCCTAGCTAGCTAGATTGGTCTGAGCGCTGTAAACTGAACAGGCTGTGACCGTTCACTTCCAGCAGGCGGAGCCCTCACTTTTGATTCTGAAGGTTGTGGCAGATTTCATGGAACCTGACAACACTAGCTAGCTGACAACGTTCTGAAGTAGCTGAAGTAGCTAGTTAGCTGAAGTATGAGCGCATAAAAGTTTTTTGTCCAACGTTTTAAATGTAAAAAAACCTATGAATAAATGTGTTTTTCTGAGTATGTTTAGGCCAGCAGAGAAGGCTTTGATGGCCCTGAAGGCCCACCACTGATAAATACACTGCGTTTGTAGTTGTTGCAGATGGAGAAAACTGAAAAGCAACCGATACTTTGTTTATCTCCCGAATCCTTTTATTTACTCATATCTTTGTGGCAGTGATAGTTGTAACATCACCACTGATTTTTATGACTGATTATGTCTAGTAATTAAGTTAATGATAAATATCAGAAGTAAACAGTGTGCTGAAATGTTAAAAAATGTTAAATGACCGGCTCCTTGCAGTCATTATGAATTACACTGTTCTTATCCCCAAAATACACCGGACCACGAACATTTACTGTAGCGTCCAGAATTGTCGTTGTACCATCAGGTCCTGTTTGACATGATTCATTGGAGTCCGGTCAAAGTGCCAGGACCCCATGTGGGTGTCCAGCATATTTGCGGAGACTGTAGCTCTGCAAAGGTTGTTGATATTGGGCCAATGGTATCGGTGGGTCGATATTATCGGCCGTCCCCGAATTACAACTTTTTTACTTTTCAGTTTCTTGTCCAGATTTGTCCAATATGGTCATCAGCGTAATGTCATTTAATGACGGCTGCTCAGTTTTTGAATCATACCACATGAGTTGATACTTCATCTTTTTAAAGGCCAAATATCGAGGCTTCTGTTACCATTTCATGTGTCGGTCATTCTAAACAACCTGGCTGCTCATGCTAACATGTGTTTAGCCCTAATGGACCCTTGTCCCTTTGGTAATTAGTCTGATATTTTTTTTTTTAAACATATCCTACTAAACACAACAAGAAGGCCTGGACACAAGGCTCTTAGTGCCAGAGCAGGACGAAGTCCGAAGTTGGCTCTCATTCTGCCATTTAATGGAGCTAACAAGGTCCAGAGGGAGGGAAACGGCAAAGCATTTGATGTCAGCTTAGAATAGTTAAGAAGTCCTGATAGTGCTGCAGGAATTTCCCAGTGGCCCAATGCTGCTGTTCTTCTACCGCAAAGGTGATCAGAGCTGGACTGGAGTCCCCCGGGCTTTTCCTCTGACTTGAAGAGAAAATGGCTTTTAATGGCGCGTTGTCCTAAAATCATTAGCACGGCATCTGCAAATGGATTCTCTTTGAAGAGTTAATCAGCCAGAGACTTTCCGTCAGTGTTGCTTATTGTCATGTCAGTCAGGGTCTGAGCTGAGTTTGGTGTAACCAGGTCCTGTCAGAGGAATGGTGAGACACTTTGACTGAAGTCATTGTTGTGTTCAGACAAAGGGATTTTTACCCACTGAAAAATTCTGAGCTGCGGGCGTTCTTGACATTTGCATGTGATTATGCCAAAGTCAGACTTCAGGTCAGAGAGTTAGTTAAAACCACAGTGCACATGTAGGCATGGACTGGCATTGTCAAATATTTCCCTTGTTGCTGAAAAAAAAAAAATAGGTCAAAGACAGAGTTTAATTGAGTTCCTCTTCTACAAGGTAGGTCCGTCTGCCAGGAGTTTCTGGGGGCAATGTAAGAGTCATTTTTTATGTTTTTTTTCTTTTAAAAAATGGTCTTTTGAAAGTTCCTGGCACCTGGACTGCCACTCTTAATTATTCAAGCGATCCCACTCGGGAATTAACACACTGTAATTTCCAGGCAGAGCTGAGAATTAAAGACTGAGTGTGAACAAATCCTGTTATTTTTTTTATAGTATAATTATACGTGTCCACAATTTATACCGGAAACCATTCAAAACATAATTTTATAAAAGCTCTTTTATGCCATTGTACTATTCCACTATATTCAGATGTAATATTTGATACTTTAAAGTGGAAAAACCTTCACTATTAATGGAGGAGACCTTTGGCAGCTGTGTGAACACCATCAGAATTTCACTTTTTTAAACCGTGACTTTGCGGAAACTGAACCTCAAGTAGGAGACAAAGTCAATGTCCTGGATTAAAAATGCTTGTTGTTCCCATCTTACATCCCAATACTTTCATCCGGACCTTTCTAACAGACTGAACACCATTGTATGTGAGCATCAATGGTAATATGTGTCCTGTATGTCAGTGTTCCCCAAAACTACTTTTTTACCGCACTGGCCATTAAGTTGTGGCAGATAAATACCAATTATTTAAATTAAATTTCCAGTGTTCTGAATTTTTTTCCTACCTATAAAATCTTCCTACCCGAATTAACTGTGCATGGGCACAAAAAGGATTTCTCAAGTGCACACAGCCTATAAAGGAAACATTATTAAAAATGACGCAGAGTCATTGATACAAGATTCTAACTTTTTATACCAGTCTGGTAGCAGAAATTTATAGGCTGTGTGCACCTGAGAAATCCTTGTTGTGCCCATGCACAGTTAATTCAGGTAGGAAGATTTTATAGGTAGGAAAATATTTCACAACACCGGGAATGCATTTTTATTAAGTCGAATTTATCTGCCACTACTTGATGACCAGTCCGGTAAATAGTTCGAGATATTAAACTGGTCCGTGGCGCAAAAAAAGGTTGGTGGACCACTGCTGTCATGGCTTTGACGTCACAAATGTGTTCTTTTGTATTAATAAAAGAGAAAGTTATCTCAAACTTATTAGTTAACAGTTGTGTTTTTACCATTTTCCACTTTCATGACATTCAAGCGAGCGTTTAATATAAACTGTTAATTTCTTTATTGTGGAAATAGTTGGGAAACTCTTTCAATTTTATATACGCGCTGGGAACCACATCATTATCCCTGCCTTTGGTTAAAAATCTCCGCCGTAAAGATTAGAGAGGCAGACGAGTAACAAGGCGACTGCTGCAAATCCCTGATAAATTAGCGAAGCCTTTTCAAGCCTCAGAAGTGAACGCCCTTCTCCTATAGGCACAGGGACTCACTTCTCCAGTATGGCTGCTTTGTGGCCCGACAGGTGCAGCCTGTGGATATCTAGCAGCTTGAGTGTGAGTGTATAGCAGAGAGATGCTGACAAACAGCATGAAGCTCAGCTGATTCTCCCTGAATAATTACAGTCTGCTCTGAAAGAGAATGTGAGCGCGAGGACTGCAGCGGTGGTTTATCTGTGCCTCTCTGCGACGCCTCCTCCCTTCAGCCTGCCATCTGTTTGTGCATGAAGTCGGCTTCAGCGCTACAGTTCTGAGTAAACATGTGTATCTTCTCCCATTCAGCAGTTTATGCAGTCGCCGGGTATTTTTAAAGCCTCTCCTCTGTCACACACAGGCAGCCTGAAGAATTATTTTGTGGCAGAGTTTTATTTTGAAAATTGGTTATTGCCAGTGGGCAGAACCAAAGATAAAACACTTATCAGATGTGGACATTGAAGAGAAACGGAGAGAGTCTGTCTCAGGGCTCCCACCGAGACTTTAAAAAGATCTGAAGCGCTAAACAGAGACCACTGGAAGGATGGAGCCCAGGAATTTGGGGTGGGGGGGTATTTGACCAGGCCAAACATGTGGTTCGTGGGCCAGATGGCACCAACCAACTCTAATGCCTTGTTGGTGCAGAAGGCATCAAATGTCCCAAATAATCTTTGAAAGGTCTGAATTTTTACATTTTGGACTGTAATTTTGGGATAGTGGTGGCCTACTGGCTAAGGAACTGGATTTGGGTCTGGAGGGTTCCAGGTTCGAATCCACCAGCTGTGAGTTTACCACTGAAATGCACCGAGCATAGTTCGGTTCTCACACAGGACTCAGGGCTGCCCACTGTTCTCTTTGGTGATTGGTTGAATGCTAAGGTCACATTTCGTTTGATTTCACCGGCTGCCAGATTATTACTGATGAACACTAGGTGCTTCAAGCAACTTCAAGCAACCCCCCTGCTGGCGAAACACCATAAATGCCAATAATCATCTTTCAAAGTTTTAGTATAAAAACCAATCCATTGTAAAAATAGGGAAAACACATTTTCCCAAGGTTACCTGGAATGTCCAACAGCAATAAATGTTTTGCGTTTAATAAACTTAATCTTAATAATGTCAATTGTTGTGCTGTGAATACATTTGTCAAGAGACATTTGCGGTGGATTAGTATTGCAGGAGAAGCACTTGGCTCTTGGGTATTTTTATATTATTGAATCACAATGCTAGGAAAACATAAAAAAAATATAATTTAATTGATAGAGAGCATTGCACAGGGGCATTCTTCTGCACATTTAGAAAACTTTTGTTTTCATTTTACAATATGTTGTGGACTCGATGTTGACTTTGCTGCTCTCACTTGTACAGCTTCTTGTTCTTAGTTATTTAAGACATAAGTAAAAAAACCTGCTTAAAATATGAGCAATTTTTCATGTAAAAGAAAACAAAACCAAACAAGGAAATTTTAAACTTTAAAACAAATCAGTTACTTTTGGACATTATGACACTGATTCCAGAAAATATGAATATTTATAGAATTTTTTTCCATTAACTTCCATTAAACAGCATTTACCTGTCAGTTGTGTGATAATGCACAGGCTGCGTGTGTGTGTTTTTTTTTTTTAACAAAATGCAAATCACCCTTATTTACATTAGAACGAGAACAGTCTTTGTCTCCATGTGAAGTTAATTGCCGTGTTGTAAAGGAAATGGCGACAGATTACTGCAGAGACCTTCTGTTCCCCGCAGACTGCAGGGAAGTTGGACGCTGTCCACATGAACCTGCTGATGGTTAGGAACACGGAGAGCAGTGGAGGAGGTGAAGGAGAACAGAGAAGTCATCTGTTAAAGCTCTGCTCATTTCACCATCAGCTCTGCTCTCAGGAATTACATCTAATTTGAAAGTGGAAAATCAAAAATATATAATATTAGAATAAGATATATAACTTTAGGTTGCATTTTAAGGTTTATGAAATTTTATGAGTAGGAACTAATTGGTATTGGTATTGGATAAAGCAATATGTATGGATGAATTTAATAGAGAAACACCAAATTAAGGTGTGATTTTTGTTGGGAAAGTTAATATAGGATTTAAGAAAAAATGGGGTCTCTTTATGGGTTCCTCAGTTAAACTTTACTATTTTGTAAATATAGTTAAAAGGGGACTTTCGGGACATATTATGCAAAAATGACTTAGTCAGGGTTTTGGAACACACACAGTGTTTGCAACTCTGGAGTGTCTCTCTACTCCCTAAGTGGCTGTTTCAACAGCTAAGTAGATTTTTATAATCTGCTTGAATCTGGAAATACGTGTTGAAACTAGCCATTGAGATTTTATTAGCCTGTTGTAATTAAGGTCCAACCCACACACTGAATCGCACCACCCGCACTACCACAACCTACCTGTGTGAGGCTCCACCATTTCCTCTACTCACTGACGTTAGTACAGGGCTAAATGTTTGTAAACATGTGAGATACTCAGTATCAGTCACCTGTCACAACACTGAGGAGGAAGACACTGATGCCAGACAATCACTATTAGTCTACTGCACATTATTACATATAGTTACCCAAGGCAACCTTTCAACTTAGTGATTTGTTGCCATTGAAAGGTGAAGGAAATTAAACCACATATACCAGCAAAGCTGTTTGTTTGACTGGAGCCGGTTCCTAATTTTACAATTGGACATTGCCAATTTTTGACCAAACCAAGAGGTGCTTGAGGCCTAGGCCACTAGGGGGCCTGAGCTAGAAAACAGTTTTTGCTTTATGCGCTGTTAGAGTGGGGCCTCACTGATATCTTGCTCGGAGCCCCAATAAACCCTAGCGCCCATCCTGTTGACCATCTTCATATACACGATGGTCCATTCAACCAATTTCTTCGCATATCTGCTACCAGGTCATGAGAATGCGGATGGTGGGACCAGTGGAAGTCAACTGTCCCAACTGGGATTGGAACTTTCCCAGGAGTTGAACCCCTAGGTTTTACACCAATGACAGAGATATTGTCTCTGGGCCTCCATATAGGCCTACACTGTAGTCTTCTTTCTTCTTCTTTTCCTTTCGCCTTGTCCCTTTTTTCAGGGGTTGCCACAGCGAGTCAACAATTTCCATCTCCCCCTGTCCTCTGTATCCTCAACATTAACTCCATGTCCTTCCTCACTCTATCCATCAATCTCCTCTTTGTCTCCTACCTGGTAGCTCCATCTTCAGGATCATTCTTCTACCAATGTATCCACTGTCCCTCCTCTGAACATGTCCATTTCAATCTGTCTTCTCTAGCTTTTTCTCCAAACTTTCCTGTCTGTGTTGTCCCTCTAATCACCTGATACTGTCCATCCTTGTCTCTCCTAAAGAGAACCTCAGCATCTTTAACTCCTTCACCTCCAGCTCTGTCTCCTGTCTTCTACCTATTCCTAGTGTCTCTAATCCTAGAGATTAGAGACACTAGATTGAGAGCTAAACCCAATGTGGGGCGACATGCAGGCCAAGGCAGGCGGGCCTGGAGAAAAGCTTGATACTTCATCTTAGTAGTTGCCGTCAAGCTGTTGATGACGGATTGTGCATCGGGACTTTTACCATTCACGTCCTGTGTTTTAGAATCAAAGTGTGCTCTGCCTTGACAGGCAGAATCAATCACTCCAGTCTCAAGGACTAGTCTGACTCTGGATGTGCAGAGTCTTAGAGGACATCAAGCTGCCAGAGGGTATTTGGACGGCCTTGTCATTATCGGACTTTAAATCTTTTATGAATATTTTCTCTTACATGTCCTCATATTAGGTTTATTACTGAAGACGACGCAAAGCAATACAACAAACCAACATTCTGTGTGCGTGTGCAATAGGGGTTAGAACCAACACTTGACTGGATTTAATTTCATTTCGCCTCAGAAGTAACTGGAAGTGAACTTTGTGTTTTTACCATTTCACTGCCCAGTCTGTATTTTTATTTTCCATTTTTTATTTATCTTGAAGGCTGCACTGTACTGACCCCCTCCTCCGCTCCACCAACACTTGGTAGCAGGCTGACAGGAGCAGGGAGCAGACTCCTTGCCTGGGGATGTTGGCCCGAGTCTGTCATGTTTGTCAAGAAAGACTCGAGCATGAATTCTGGGAACATATGCTCAGTTTAGCCATATGTCCATTCTGCTGCTGCTGCTGCTGCTGCTGCTGTTTTCCCAACAAGCACCTCACTTCAGCACGTCCTCATCTGGCGAGCCCCTTTGAAGAAGTATTAATGTGGACATGTGGCTTAGTAATAAAGCCTAGGAGGCAGAGGTTAAAGGATGCTGCAAGTCCAAATGTAAAATGTGCAGCTGTTTTGTCTAGAGACGATGACATTGTGACACAAGCAGAGTTTAAAGTCCTGCAGAATTTCAGTGACAGTTAGTTTGAGCTCTTACTGTGGACGGAGAAATCCCTCACCAATTTCATTTTTAACTTTTTATACATTGGAGCATATCTGAGTAAACTATGGCTCTGGAACCAGATGTTGGCCCAAGTTACCTACCAGACTTGATTAAATTAAACTTATTTTTCTCCTTTTCCTTTGCCACAGCTAGTCAACAATGTCTATCTCCCCCTGTCCTCTGTATCTTCTATTCTAACTCCAGCTACCTCCATGTCCTCCCTCACTGCATCCATCAATCTCCTCTTTATCTCCCACCTGGTAGCTCCATCTCTCGGATCATTCTTCTACCAGTATAACCACTGTCCCTCCTCTGAACATGTCCAAACCATCTCAACCTGTCTTCTCTGTCTTTTTCTCCAAACCTTCCTGTCTGTGTTGTCCCTCTAATCACCTCATTCCTGATCCTGTCCATCCTTGTCTCTCCTAAAGAGAACCTCAGCATCTTTAACTCCTCCACCTCCAGCTCTGTCTCATGTCTTCTGCCTATTCCTAGTGTCTCTAATCCATACATCATAGCTGGTCTCACAACTGTCCTGTAAACTTGATCAAATTAAACTATTTATTTATATTATCATTATACTTCTGTATACTTTTTCCTCACTATAATTTACATACAGTACATACAGTCACTATTATAATAATTATTTTACCTGCAATGCCCTAATTTTCCAAAAAAATTGCATAAAAGGCTGAGACATTTTTACATTTTAACATTTATACCTACCATCTATCTTCTATAGTCCCGACCCCCATAGCCTGAGTAAACGCCTCCTTGGATCCATAAGTCAGTAGATCCAGTCTGAATCAATGTTCATGGTAAACGTTAGTCCATTCATTTGTGAATCTCTCATTCTCAGTGTTTTCAACACGGATTCACACTCACTTTTTCTCAGCCTCCTCCCGCAGCCTGCAAATACTTTACATGGAAGACTGGAGGCTGAATATGTTCCATCTCACTTGTGCACAGTCACATCCCACTATCATGTAAAGCTGTTTTCTATCAAACGCAGCCCTGAAATTGAGTATGCATGAGTGTGGCTGCACGGGCTGCCAAACACTTGGCAAGAAAATCTCTTCTCATATTTCGGGGGGCTGCCATTCTGAAGAGTAATGCCCGCTTCACATGTCGATAAAGTCTTCGCCAGTAGGGGTCACTGTGACTTTGTGGCAGGTTTTTGTGCATCCTGTTGCTTTCCCTCCAGCAGTGGCTGAGTGGATTGTGGTCTCAGCTACATTATATCTGTCTCCTCTCGGGGGCTTTCGTTGCTTTGAGAAAATCACTGTGTTTGCTGATGATAATGCAATTAATTAAAGAGCCAATCATTTTTGTCTGGCACATCTAAATTTGAAAGGAACTTGCGACGTATTGCTGTGTGTGTTGCACATGTTGATGTCAGTCTGTCTCTGCTCGCCATCCACCAAACGTATTCTTTTCACTTCTTCGTGAGCGACCGCTCTGATGATGAAAGCCGTGATTATTGGAATTTTGAAAATCTAGGTGATGCATAAAAAAGAAAAGAGAGAGAGAGAAAAAAAAAAGCTCAGTCATCTCCTTCCACTGTGTTTGCATGCTACTTTCTAAATTGGATTCTATGTCCCTCTTTCTCTGAGAATATAGGAGGAAGATAATGTAGGTCTGTGTGTGTGTGTGTGTGTGTGTGTGTGTGTGTGTGTGTGTACCGTGGCCGGGGGGCAGCTCTGTAGATGAGATCCTGTTCCCCTGCCAGATAAAGGCCTCTGCTTCCATTAGTGTTGTAGTGGAGTTTGGGAGGTTGCTCACTCACTGCACTGACTTGCCAGAAAAGAGACAGGAGAGGAAGGAGACATGCAGAGTGGAAGGCAGAGACTTTAACCAGTGTCGGGGGCTTCGCTGCCAGATTGAAGCAACCAATGAAGACAGTTTGTTCCCAGTCCTCCTGTAGCGCCCCCTCCACTGTGCTGCGTGCTGTTAGGAGACACGTAGAGAGACACGTACATCTCATGCATCTGTGTTGACAGGTTATTTGCGATCATTGGCGCTGACGCATTTTCAGTCACTCAACAATGTTGAATGGTTTCCCGGTAAAATAAAAATGTTCTCTGATGTAGGAACAGAGATAAAGGAGGAGTCAAACAAGGAAAAAAAAAACAATACAAGTGTTTTTTTTTTTTCTGTGCTCTTGTTTTTTCTTTTCTGCCCTTTTCCTTCATCGCTCTTGATGCTCTGGCAGCATTGTTAGCCTGACATTTATGCCAGTAAAGCATAATGAATTGAATAAATTAGATGTTCAGAGCAAGAACGATGCTACAGGACCTTTATTAGCTGTTGCACTATACAATTGTGCTCCTCCTGGGTCCTGAGGGGCAGGATGGGATTGAGGTAATACTATTAGAAATACTGCTGTTTAAAAGAGAAAAAAAAATGAGACTCTCTCTGAGCTAGCAGAAATAAACACATCATGTAACCTAGTCTATTGTATTTCCTTGTCTGATTGGCTCAA
>JAFBJS010002618.1:0-27500 GCA_016785265.1 Paraplagusia blochii | reverse complement strand
AACAAGCAAACTCCTTGTCATTGTGACATAGTGATTCACACAACCAAATGTGACCTCTGTATTTTACCTATTACCAAAGTGAACTGTTGGCACCTTCGAGTGCCCGGGGAGAAGCGAGTGGGGACGGTGCCTTGCTCAGTGGTAACTTGGCAGTTGGTGGATTCGAACCTTGAGCTCTCCTGACCCATGTCTGGTTCCTGAACCACTAGGCCACCACTGCCCCAATAGCAAATAACAAAGTTTTGCAAGAATAATAGCAAATAAATAACACACAGTTTATGTTCATGATTATTTTTGCATTTTGGCAAACTGTAGCAACACCAGCTTTGAATCATTGTCTCTAGTCTCAGGACAACATAGTTGAATGTCAGTTTGTGTCGTTCTGTTTGTGGTGTCATCTTGTGTGGAGCAGAAAAGCTCAGCGTAGGTTGTGTGACACACTGACAGGCTCTCACTCCCTGGGCATCGTCAAAGTTAAGATCAAAATTATTGTTTTTGATTTTAGTGGCAATCAACTAATGTCTGTAGTTTTACAATTCCTTGTGACTCACGTCACTTATGGTAATTAATTACCTGTGGACGGACATGTTAATCTTCCTGTCCTCCTACTGTCCATCAACGGTTTGAAACTAAACCCTTTTAATCATAAAATGTATAAACAATAATCAAATGGACTGGCAACAAAGAAATGAAGATGCATTGACTGTTAAGGTGAAGCGTGAAGAACTGTCTCCAGGGACCAGACATTCAGGTAGAAATTACAGTCTTAACACATTTTTATCCACACATACGTTCCACTCTTGTCTCACTAGTCCAAGTAAGTTTCCTACTCCTGTGCTCTCTTAGCTCCACTGTGTTCTACCAAGCCATAATATTCTCATTAGAGAGGCTGAAGCAGAGAAAACACCCACAGATATAGATATTTTATACTGTAATGGCTGGTTTCCCCTGCTGGCAGTATCAGGCTGCAATAAATGTGCTTTTAAACAAAAAACAAAACAAAAAAAAAAGAAATTAACAAGTATAAAAAAATGCGACATGTTCACGGGGAGAATATTTTTGTGCTTGGTTTTTAAAAAAAGGTCAACGCAACACAATTAGATGAAGAACTAATTTACGGCTGCTTAGGTTTCATAGCTGGCAAAATGACCACATGTCCATTAAGGAGGCATATAAAGACAAAACTATCAGGAAAATTGGAACCACAATGGACGTCTTCTTGTGAAAATGTCAACTGCTTTCATCCACTTGGCGTGAGTGCGTCGGCTTTACTTTCCAGCCGCAAAAATTGCTCTGAAAACGCGCCTCATCACCTCAGGTTGATATGGCTCCGACTTTGCAGGCACCGTGTCAGAAATGGCACGCTGTTGTGCCCATAAACACAGCTGGAGACACTCCGAGACTTCTATGGATGATACAATTTTCCATAATAAGGAAAATTGGACATCTCACTTATTTAGTACCTCTGCAGACATGGGGTTTGGAAAGGTGCGACGTCTGACGAGGTCTACTCTGAATGACTTAAGTGGCTCCATCGTATATATCTATATGTCAATGCGAGTGTAGCTCAGTCTTTGACAAACTGAAATTGCGAAGCCATTTAGAGCCACCTCTTCCCCTCATTACATATGTTTTTATTTCAGTAGCTTCTCTTTTCTTGCCGTCTGCTAGCGTCACTTGCTGCGTATCCGTGTGCATCCATAGCATGAACATCTCAAACCTGCTGTCCACTACAATACTGCAGCCAGAAGGAGAGAAAACCCATGACTGGCAAAACTATCAACTACACTCCAGAGCTTGGAGGGGACAACTGTTTTGCTCACTGGTCAAATGAGGTTTACTTTATTACAGTGCATCCATTGTGATACATGAGACAGAAGGATTGACATCTGTCTTTGGCGTACATCATAGTGTTTGGCATGTTGGATTACTGCAGTGATTCTCAATTATTTTCTGTTACGCCCCCCCCTAGCAAGAAGAAATCAATTCACTCGCCCCCCGACCCCTGACCCCCACCACCCACTCTCCACCGCAACTATAAATAATAGCCTTTGTCTATAAAATAGTTCTAGCTACACCTCTGCATGACATCGTATCCTTGTTAACATAAAGAAAACAAAAAGAGATATAGTGCAACTTAAAAGGAGGTGCAATTACACTTTATTGTGGTACGGCGGAAAAAAAGCATGTTCCCCAGGGTCACACGTGCCGCCCTCAGCATTGCACCCCGCCCCACTATTTGAGAAGCACTGCAGAAGCCTTAGTTTGCCCAGATCTTATGAAATACATCCAGTGGACACACCTAACCACCCTGCAATCATTATACTTTTAATTTTAGAAATTATAACTTAACTCATATTAAATGTACTCTGAAATGTTCTATCTCAATGACTTACAGTTTACAGGCAATTAAAAATTTACATAAAAAACACATTCTCAGTACATTTGGAAAGTAGACCTGCAGTATCTGGACTAAAATGTCCGGTGGATAATTAATCCAACACATCTCACGTTGGATTAATTACACACATTTATAGCTCACAAATTTCCAACTGTATGTCTACATGCTGACAACGATTAGGAATTCTAATTGAAATATATAAAAAACGAATGCAATGAATAATGTGCGCAAATGTAATGATGTGCGGCCCCAGCTCCATCAGTCACCGTTTGTTTTATGGTGCGGCTGCAAGATCCGGTTCTCCTACAATCTGTCATGTATAGAAACAACAGAAGCTCCTATAAAAGTATAAAGTGCTGACACTGGAACTTTTCCACACATTAAGTCTACTGGCTGAGTTTCATTTGTTCAACTAAAGGCAGAGTAGTTGGTGAACATGACATAAACTCCTTCTATTTTTTAAAAATATCCACAATAACCCTTATATATAGAAATGTTCCTTTAACAGTTAAAGCTCTAGATTATCTGGTCTTTGTGACTGTTATTATCAGACTACATTCACCCACAACTCATTAGAAAGTCTTGTCAGTCAACTTGTCACCATCAACATGTCATGCATTTTTTTCTCCCTATAGTGTTATGAGATGTCAATGTCAATGATGCAAAAGTAAAAATTGAAATTGTAAAACTGCAAAAGACAGATATAAAAAAAAAAATCTGAGAGTGAGAGTTTTGGCAACTTTTTGGCAAGGATCAACTTGCAAAAAGGCGGCTGAAGATTGCAATCGATTCTGGTTGGAAAGGTCATTAAAGCTATTTTTGGCTTTGGTCAACTTTGGGTTATTCACACTAGTTTAACTAAACGTCCAGCAGTAAATGGCCCTCATGCCCTTTTTCCCAAGTTTCATATTCATTTTTAAGAAATTTGATAATTTTTGGAGAATATTTCAGGCAGATTTTCCCAGATTCAATAGAGGTTTGAAAACTTCTTTGAGTCATCATCTGTATGCACCAACCTGTAACCTGATGTTATGCCTTATCACGATGAAATATCTGGGTAGAGAAACTTAGAATGCAATAAAATCAAGAGGCAGTTACTCAGCTTTAGCAAAGCCAACACTTTTTTAAAGCTACAGAGACAAATCTCAACATGTTTTGTTGTTGAATCCTCCTACGAATGGCAGACATTATTAATCTGGGGTAAATATACGTATAACTTAGAAGATATCTATCCAGCAAAAACAAATTTCCAAGGTAGGACAAGTATTAACCCACGTCCCAAGATGCAAATGAAAAACTGGGGAAATAGAAACTAAAAGTAGTTTTGTTTTCATCGTAGACCAGCATCATCGTTGTCATATTTTCAAGTAGACCACAGTTATAAGTTATAACAGTTAATCAAAACAAACCAAAACAAATTATATTTTTTTGCTTCAATGTCAATATTTAAGACATAAGTCTTTTAGAGCTTCTCAAACTGAAATAATTATTTCTGAAATTGTCTTCCGTCCATGCAGAGGCTGAACAGCTGCTTAACAGTCGCACTATCCTTCCATTAAAGGTCTCAGGAGAAATTTCCTGGAAGGAAATATTAAGACTTAACAAGACACCAGGCTTGTTTTGACAAATGACAACACTGATGCACTCAGTAGAGCTTCAACAGACCAATAACTCATTAGTAGGACGTTTGAACATTGGCTTCAAAAGGATGTTTTGATGCCAACCAAAAATGTAAAAATAAAGTTGGCATTTCATTCGTAAATATTGAATCCAGTGACTGTGTCCTTGATAAAACACGGTGGAACACACAACTTGAATGCATTTCATAGTATTACTTGAAGGCCACACTGCTCCAGGATCTTTTTTTTTGTCTATAAGTTATAATTAAATTGAGGTGATTTGTGAAAATGTATTCAGAAAAGAACAGAAGAACAGAACAGAACAGAACATACAGAAGTTAAATGTGGCTCTGAACACATTAATAAAAGCTAATGCTACTGGGAAAATGATTGTAATAATTAATATATGGTCACAATTCTTTCATAATTGTTTGTTTTAATTATATTAATTATTATAAATCTTACATCTTAATCAAATAACAAGAGAATCTCAGTCTGACTCAGATGTTTTACGTTGAGGTGGGTTCAAGTCCTGCAGTCACACTTAGAAACTCTTCTTCTTTTCCTTTTAGCTTGTCCTTTTTTTCAGGGGTTGCCACAGGGAGTCAACAATTTCCTTCTCGCCCTGTCCTCTGTGTCCTCAACTCTAACTCCAACTACCTCCATGTCCTCCCTCACTGTATCCATAAACCTCCTCTTTGTCTCCTACCTGGTAGCTCCATCTCTAGGATCATTCTCCTACCACTGTCCCTCCTCTGAACATGTCCAAACCGTCTCAATCACACTTAAAAAGTGTAAAGTGCTGTAATGTACCTGACATCACACATATCACCTTGAAAGACCTTTTCCAAAAACAAATTTGAACAGATTTCAAAGAACTCTCCAACACTGCTCGTCTACATTTGTCAGGATTTCAGGCCATTGTTTTGACACCAGAGCTGTAACACTGATGATGATGTTATCAGACACGTGTGTGCTTTACATTTTCAACATCTGCCTCTATTTACCTGCAACAGGATCAGTGGGTTTCTAAGACGGCAGACACAATCCTGTCGCTTTTAGACACAAGGCGTTATTTTATAACCGAGCCTGACAATAGTTTCCACAGGGCATTAGATGTGTTAAACAGTTCACTGCTTTCCAAGTATTTCATCATATCAGTTGGAGGAGCTATGTTTTTAAACTAGCAGACACAGAATGAACCGTGATGCATGCCCGGAATACTAACATAATAGACAAGGGATTTATTTTCTCGTTTGTTTGTTTCTTTTGTGTGTTATTTGATAGCATTAGTTTAAATCAATAATCGGCCTAATAATAATAATAATATACAGTATATTTTTAGAAGTGCCTTTTAAAAGACACAAAGACACTATACAGGATAAACATAGAAAAAACCACTACAAAGGCAAAATAAAATAATAAAAGCAAAAGGATGTAAACAAAAGATGGAGAGAGACGAGAGCAGAATTGAAGTTACGGTGAATATGCAAGTTGGAACTGATGGGTTTTGATTTAAGGGAAAAGAGTCAATACTGCGAATGTCTGGGGGAAGTGCATTCCAGAGTTGGGGAGCAGGACAACTGAAAGCTCTACTCCCCATAGTTCTGAGACGGGCAGAGGGGACAGTGAGGAGGAAAAAAGGCAGCGGACGGTGAGGAGACTGGACAGATATGGAGGGGTGAGAGTGTGGATGGCCTTACATGTGAGGAGGAGTATTTTACTATTGATTCTGTATTTGATGAGAAGCCAATGGAGATGCTGTTGTGCAGGAGTAGACAGACGGGGTTTTGGTGATGATGCGGGTGATGCAGCAGAGTTCTGGACCAGTTGGAGTTTACGGAGGGACTTTTGAGGGAGACCAAAGAGGAGAGAGTCACAGTAATCTAAGCCACAGGTGACGAGACTGTGTTCAAGAATAGAGATGGAGTTGGAAGTGAGTGAGGGTGAGGGCGGAGTAATATCATCTAATCCAGAATCATTCAGAAGCATGTGAAGAAACAACCCTAAAATAAGGCTTTTTTTTTTACAGTACACTGACACAAACAAGCTAATCTAATCAACCGTCTCCATGCTGTGATCTATGCCATTCAATATAGTCATCAGGATTGATGTGCAGTGTGAGCAGAACTGTGATGATTAACACTTTATTCAGGTTAAAACCAAAGCATTTTGACTTTATCACAGCATTTCTCTTTATGCAGTTCCTGCTTTCCTCTTCATGTTTACTGATTATGTTCTCAGTGTTTGGCACTATATCCCAGTCATTGCTGTACCATCCATATCACCATGTTGTCATGGTTTATATGGCCCTCTCTGGACTGCCTTCTCCCTTTATCTTTATCTCACCTGCATGACTAAAATGGATTTAACGGCTAAATCAATCTGGGATCAGAGTTTTCTCCAGGATTCACCTGAGCAGGCTGATTGATGGAGACACGAGCTGCGCCCGATATTCTCATATTTTGTCCACACTGTAGAATTGCCCTGCCCAGACCTCACTGCTGCTCTCTGTGCTGAGTGAATTTAGTCTTGGGTGATGGATGTTCGCAGCTTCTAAATAGAAAGGAAAAAAACTGAGGACAGATGAGCAGGGAAGAAGAGGAAGAAAAGGAAGAAAACCAAAGGAGTAAGCGAAGATGGAACTAGGAAGAAGAGAGGAAATGCTGAACCAGCAGTTTTCATACATGCATGGGTGCGTCGTGCGCGTGTGTGTTTGTGTCTAATGAAATGTTGGCCAGCACCTGGAAGCGGCTAGAACCTCCTCATCCCAGCACAGCAAAGGAACCACCCTCTAACTCCCCCATCGGGCTGATTAATAGTGAGGAGAGGCAGCTGCATCCCTCTCCAGAGGTCAGACATATGGCAGAATTATCACATCAAACCTGGTCATTCAAACACACAAGGAGCTCGGCACCTTAGCGGCTGATTCTGGGAAGTAATATGAAGATCAAGGCGCGCGAGCTCTACTGTAGGTCCAACTGGTTCAGAGGTGTTTCTTTGTAGCCAGACTGTTTGAAAGCTGAAAGGCCATTCTGTCTCCCGCACATTTCCGTCCTCACTGTCCAAGATGTAAATTATTCAATAGAGCATCGGGGCCAATTTCCCAATGCTTAAGACTTTAAACCCTGAGGCATTGTCTTGACCCGGTTCTACTGTGCAGTCCAGGCCAGTGTGCAGACACATTGGATATAAAACCACTTATAGAAGTGTCGTCTCGTGTTTTATTTCTAGGTTTTTCTGTAGCATCTCTCAGCATTCATCGTGGGTCATGTGTAAGTGCTTTTCATATTCAGCCGATGTAAGGGTAAACTGCAGAGCTGAGATGGATGTGGCCACTCCTGCAGCCTGTGTGTTATCATCTTCAAGTATGAATCAGTAATTGCATCCTTCTGATTCATAAAATCTGCATCTTTAAAAAACTAGACTATATGCATTGATAAACAGCATTAAAAACCCATCAGAAATTAGAAAAAAGTGTAGTAAATAAAACAACCGTCTGTCCCCGTCTCCTGTTGAGCTCTTTTGAGACGCTCTCATTAGAGCTAAAGGTGAGCAGTATAGCATCTGATTCACCATTACTGGAAATGTATTTTATACGCACTCACATGTCGGCTGTAATTTTTCCCCCTCTTCACAATATTTTTTTTTTAGAAAGAATATGTCTTAGAGCAGTGGTACCCAACCACTGGGCCGTGGGCCGATACCGATCCCTGAGTGAATTGGTGCCGGGCCGCAGAGAAAAAATGTTTCCTTTTGGCCCCATCTGGCTATTACTTCCACTTGATCCATACCTATATTTGCATATATATTTAGACATTGTCTCACTGAAGACAACAACAATAAACTCAAATTGACGCAGAGTCATTGATACAAGATTCTTACTTTTCATACCGGTCTGGTAGCAGGAAGTTATAGGCTGTGTGCACTTGAGAAATCCTTGTTGTGCCCATGCACAGTTAATTCAGGTAGGAAGATTTTATAGGTAGGAAAATATTTCAGAACACCGGAAATGTGATCATATTAAGAGGTACTTCTGCCAATACTTAACTGATCTGTGAAAATAGTACGAGACATTTAACCGGTTGGGAAGGTTGGGAGACACTGTCTTAGAGGACAGTAGTCCAAAGCATAAAAAGGACCTTGTCCCAAAGTCTGTTGGGGTTTTTTGGCTGGGTATTTTAAAAGGTAGTAATAAGCAGTTTTTACATTGTTATATTAGCCTGAATTAATTAGAGTAATGGTTGGCATTTTGGCCCAGAATCAATTGTCCTTGTGTGGAACTCTATGGTTCAAGATTGAATCCAAGTTAGGGCATTTAGCGGCTTTCAGTGAGTTCACCACTGCAGGAGGGTTCAAATGGGACTGGCGTTGTGTTTGGGTACGATTAGTGATATATTTGAGTTACTTAAGTGTCGGGTAAATGTCTAGGGGAAAGTCCATAAAGTCCTCCCAAACCTTCAATCCTGTATGTTAGCAGTAAGAAGTCACTTACTGAGTGATTTGTTTTGAGGTGATGTTTCCAGCTATTCTTTGTGACTCAGCTTCTGCTGACACTTGCTCTGGCGTACCTGCTTCCCACTGCTGCTCCTGCTGCCATACATGCTGAACTGTAGCCTGCACGACTAAGAATGCCAACGAGATGTGTTGGAAGTTCCACAGCATCTTAGATCACAGACACTGGCTCTTTTGCAGTCAGACTCTGCTTGTTTTTCTCTGGATTTTTATTCCCATTCCCTGAGGTACACCAGGCTAAAACTGTTTGAATTAGTACATTACAGGGAATAAACATGAAAACGTGTCGCATCTGAGTAAATAATGCATTGAGATCAAGTGAATAAGTTCATTTCCATATTTCCATGTTTATTATGTGCCTGTGAGATGGAGTTGCAATGGCAGCATTGGCTCGTGGAGACTGCATGTTACAGAGGATGGAATTTTCCATACATTCGAGTGAGAAACGTTAGGCTTCTTCTGATCTGTGAACTACAGCGTTGAGTAAGAGAGGTGTGTGAACAGTGGGAGACCACGGGTTGAGGTTCTGTAGAGAAAGTAGAAAAGGTACAGAGCAGAGACAGAAATACACTCAAGCATTTCCAGGACAATAAGAGAGATGAGAGGGACCAATCAAAGCAGTTTAGAGGGGAAGCCTCATTGCTTCTTTTTGGAGGAAACTCATTTAAGGATTTTTGCTTGTTTGAACATTTCAATCCCTGTAGGTTTAATTTAGAATGAAGCGATCTGATTAGCCCAGCACCCCGGGTGACCCTCTCAGGGGAGCCACCAGTAAGGGCATTACTTGAATCCTAATCAAAAGCAAAAGACAAATTTATGCATTTTACAAAAAAGTTGGGATGTTTTTCTCATCTTTTATTTTCTTTCTGGTCGGAAACCCAAATCAGTGCCGAGCCTCTCATCTGCCCGGCAATATCCCTCTGATTATGCACTGACTTGTTCGCTGTTGTTTCTGTTATAAATCAGGGTTTTTTTAATGTCTCGCCTTGGTCTTACAAAGTGACTCTCATTTCTGTAGCCCTTCTGCAGTCATGAGCCGTTGCTGAAGTATAAGCGAAGCTGCAATTTTGCTTTTTTTTCAAACAGCATTTAATAAAGGTTTTGCGCTCATTCTTTGATTCAAACCAGGATTTTAGCTCAGCTTTATTGAAAATAAAGAATCAGTCACACTGAGCTGCTGGGTTTAATTGACATGGTGTGAACTCAGCTGACAATCCTACAAATGAAGTTGACATTCAATTATAATGGGAAACTACACTCTACAGAGCATGGGACATGGGTCATGGGTTTAATTATAGCCCCTCTGCTCTTCACTGCAGTGGTGGGCTGTACAGTAAACAGAGGGGGGGGCGGGGGCTCCTCTTATTTGGATGTATTATTGGCTGTCCTGGTTTTTGTGTTTGTTTGCTACCTTGTGTCAACTTTTCATAAATCAAGTGAAGTAAACTTCAAATCTCTAAGTGATGGCAAATTAATGCCTGCATCTACTTTAGGTCATGTGATCAGGCACTGACCTCTGCTGTAGCCACAGTAAGCTGGTCACTAACACAACGTACAATGTGCTTTGCATTGTGCTTTTACCAACATGTCTCAGGTCTCAGGTCAGTAAGAGACAGAGTAAAAACAGAACTTACACCAACTGTTTGGGACACAACCAAGTCCTAAACAACCACCTGGTGTAACTCAGATAGCACTGGTTCTAACATGGTTGACGACCCAAACAATGAGTGTGTACCACAGGTGAACACCAGAAATATGGGCTACCATCAAACCACATCCTCACTGCAGTCATTGTTATGGTTGGGTAGTAGTTAAGGAAATGACAGATTAGTGTCTGATGCCACAGGTTAAAATCCCAGCTGAGAAAGAAGGAACTTCTCAATTTCAAACATCAAGGACAGGGTGGAGAAGAAAAGTTTTTGTAGTTTGTTTAAATCAGAGTAGAAACATTTGTCTGACACTTTGTGAATTACCAACTAGGGTGGCGCTGGTGTCCAGCGGGGTTTCTGATGTGACTATGGAGGCCATGGCTGTGTGGCACACTGAGGATCCAAACTCAGATCTTACCTGGAGCTGAAAGAAGTAAAGCAAATGTTTCGGAAAGAGACTTGTCAGAAAAGAAGAATAAGAAAAAAACTATGGTTCACGATATTGTAATTTAGCCTTAAGTTTTTGTGGATGATAAATGTCAAGCAGTGATTCTCAACTGTTGAGTTAGATCACTAAAAAAGTTACAGATTCTGTTTTTAGTGGGAGGCGGATCCTTGCCAAGGCAATAAAAAAGAATAAAAAATAAGATATTTTGGATTTTAACAACCTACTGGGTGAACTGTAAGAATACACTCACTGAAGCATAACTGAATGTTCAATTAATAAAGTTGAAAGGTACTTTTTCTAGGATTGCAGCTTCAGTTAGGGGTGATGGTTGGTCCTGAAGTCAGACCAGTTGAGAACCACTGATGTGGAGTGTGAATCCAGTCTAAATTAAAGAGTAATTTTTTACAATCGACATAATAATACAGATAAACTCTACATTTTTTGCTTACTAGGTGTGTTTTTGTGAGTTATTAGCCCATAAGCTGCTACTGCACTATTCAGAGTACAATGGAACTCTCTCTAACTGTGATATTAAAAGAAGGTGTAATGTGGATTTAAACACTAGCAATTGTGTTAAAATAAATCCAATCCATTGTTATCCATAAAATAAAAGTCCCAGTCTGGTTGTCATCTCAGATGCCTGAGAACTTTGATGTCGTAGCAACCCAGTAAACTCAGTCAGGCTGATGCAAATGTGCGCAATGATTGGCCGTGTGGGTGGTTTTGTGTAGTGATCAGTGCCACGTCTGAGGCTGTGGATTATTTTTTTTTTTTCAGAGTTGTTCATCTAGGACCAACAGCTGGTGTCTATTTGTGCACAACAAGGACACAACAGACTGTGTATTTGGGGAGAGGATTTCATCAGCGTTTTGCAGAATAAGGGAACAGGTGAAGGGAAAAGTCCAAACAGGCACAGCTGCTGGGCTGCGCACGGGGCCTTAAGGTTCTAACGCATGATAGAAATGTCAACCCGCGGAGTGGCAATCCGTCAAGCGTCACGATTAATATGTTCATGCTATGTTCTGGAGCTAAACAGCCCGTGGGACAGTGTTAATCTACCTGTCACTTTTAGTTGTTTCATTCTGCCGGTGACAAAGCAGACAGTCAGTTTGATAGTTGTTATTTTCTCGCTTGATCCTGTTACTGCTGAATCATTTAACTGGGTAACAACACTAGTGCTGTGGATCACTGTTCAGGGCTCCGTTTGGTTCATTATGCCCCCCCTCTCTCTCCTTCTCTACTCTCTCTCCTTGGCTTCTGTCAGGTATAGGAATATAAATGATCAATTTCCCAGGCTGAAGTAGAAATGCTCATAGAGGAAAATTAAATCCCATGCCTTGGGCTGATGGGATATTTATCTCTCCATTTTTATCTATTGCTCTCTTCCTTCAGCAGTTGCCACATTTTCCATCAGCGCCATTCTCCTTCAATCAGCTCCACTGAGTGTGTACATATGTGTGTTTGTGTGTACACCGAAGCCAGTACTTTCCACTCATGGCAAGCTTTTCTGTTTTTTTTTTTTTTTTTTTAATTTATCTATTTATTTAATAAGTGCACAACTTCTCCTTAACAGATGAAGCCACATGGCAATCACACAGGCACTCGTCCGTGACGAAGCTGCAAACACCAATTCCCCAATGTTTCTTGCACATCTCTCAGAAAGAGGTTTGCGGGGTTTTTTTTTTTTTTTGGAGGGGTGTATCAAGACAAGTTGGCCTTTAATTGGTTGTGACATGCGCACAGTTGCTCATCTTGTTAAGAGATGCACTCCTCTGCTGTTAGTCTGGAAGATCAATCGGAGTTTCGATCAGTCACTGGCCAGACACCTGTGAGTAATCATACTGCGGCCACGGTGGCTAATGAAAAACACAGCGATGTGACATCTCTTTGTTGTTTCCACCGCAGCCTGTCGTTATGTCTTCACGCAATTTACATTTTTTTACTGCGAAGACGCTAACAGCTGCCTGTATCTGCAGGTAGTTCACTTGATAAAAATACATTCCCTTCTCCTTAGTGTCCTATCGATAGAAAGCAGTATTGACCGGAGCGCTGATGTGGAGGGAATTGAACTGCAGGAGGCTGGTGGATGTCTCTGGCCCACTGGATTCATCAGTCTGGCCCACTGTCAGAAGCTTAGTGATTCTCCTGGCAATCAATGAGCTCTTCAAGTAATGTGTGCGACCACAGAGATGCTTGCAGATGACATGGTTAAGACAGGGTCACAATGAGGTTTCTAATGAGAGCCTTGGATGACTCCCATAGGCCTGAAAACCACTTACTGACACCTGGGAGGATAAGGGGAAGGTTAAAATGGAGATGTCTCACATAATGGAGGTAAATCCACATCAGGTCTTCTGCCCTAAATGATGTGAATGTGGAGAAAATCTTTATCATGTACTCTTTAATAACCACACACTTTATAATGCTCCAGCTCAGAGACTCTTCTTCACGTGGCAAACAGCACCGTCCTCATTTACCACATGTTTACATCTTTAACTCATTTGCGGTGCTCGCTTAACTCCAGCTGGTTACAGTTGGCCTTGAATATTAAGCAGTAAATATAAGCAGAGAACAAAGTGCCATTTAATGCTAATCAGGGGCTAATGCACCATATAAACAATGACATCCTGAGGATTTACTCTCCATTGATCCATGGTTTAAAGTAATGTTCCAAGCGTACATGAGAAGATGAATGCATTTGAGTACTTTGCCTTGAACTGTATTCACACTAACAAATGTTTCACTGAATGATCTTACCACATCCACGTGCACAAAGAATACACTTTAATTAGATTATAATCCATAATTTACAGCCAGAAATATCATCATTTCAGATTAAAGGTTTTCTGTCCGCTGCATTTTCAGTTACCCCTCCATGAACCAAATGGACTGCACCCAGGGATCTATGGTGTTATTTACTGTACGCTTAACCCACCATACAACTGGGATTCAAACCAACAATGCCTTAATTGCAAGCTGAAAATCTCTAAAACTCAAGTTAAACAGGTTTTATATTGATGTCCTGACAATGTCCATGGTCGGATGTGTGTGATTACACAGTCGTACTGAACTGTTTTGATATAAGATGTTGTTCAGATACTGTTGAGTCAATTACTGTTAATGCTCAATACATTTAAGGCTGGTAAAAAATAGAAAGGATTTTTGTTGGTGTATTTTTCATCTTATTATATTATTATTATTATTATTATTATTATTATTATTATTATTATTCACCTTTTGGTTTGTCCCTTTTTTCAGGGGTTGCCACAGCGAGTCTACTTTCTCCCTTTCCTTTGTATCCTCAACTCTACCTTCATCTACCTCCATGTCCTCCCTCACTGCATCCATCATTCTCCTCTTTGTCTCCTACCTGGTAGCTCCATCTCTAGGATCATTCCTCTACCAATATTAATGAATCCATAAGAAGATATTCAAGTGTGACAAAGTTTGTTTAATCTTTTTATTTGCATATGGACTAACATGGACGACCAAGTCTAGTCCTGACTTGTTGTTTTTTGTGTCTTGACTTCTTATCCTTTCATCTTGTCCCTTTTGTTACGGGTTGCCACAGCGAGTCAACAATTTCCATCTCCCCCTGTCCTCTGCATTTTCTACTCTAACTCCAACTACCTCCATGTCCTCCTTCACTGCATCCATAAATCTCCTCTTTGTCTCCTACCTGGTTGCTCCATCTCTAGGATCATTCTTCTCCCAATAGATGTGTATAAGAGACAGGTACGGTGCCCCCTGCAGGCTCGGCAGCACGTCATTGTCATTTTTTTTTCCATTTTTGTCACTCCTGTCTGTGTTGTCCCTCTAATCACCTCATTCCTGATCCTGTCCATCGTTGTCTCTCCTAAAGCGAATCTCAGCATCTTCAACTCCTCCACCTCCAGCTCTATCTCCTGTCTTCTGCCTATTTCTAAAGTCTCTAAACCACGCATCATGGCTGGTTTCACAACTGTCTAACTAAAGTGTCAAAAACATTTGTCTGTGTTTTGTCGTCTTTCTAAAGACAAAAACAACCATTGGTTTCCTCCTCTTTATTTTGGTCAGAGCTTGCTTATTCTTAATGTATTTTTTCACTTTTACAGTTTTTGTTATATGTTATATATATTAACACCAGTAACAGTAACAGTTCCATGATCTAATACTAGCTAAACCAGACAGTCAGAAGGATGTAATAATGTCTCCCAAGATGACATTCAATAGCAAAGGAATAGTTGTTACACTTATTCTGTGAGAAACTAGATGAAGTATATTCTTAGTATTGTAAATGCCATATAATTTAGTGGTTAAAATAATAATCTGTCAAATAATACAAATTCCTAAAAGCCACCAGCTTTCTGCTTTGACATACAATTGGACATCCTTCTTCTTTATTTGTTCAGGCCTAATTAACTGCTTTCTTCTCATTTTTCCCTCCCACGCTCTACTTGTCACACTGAGTGATGTTGTCAAACCGGCAGCCAAACTGAGCCATCGTGCACTTCTGTACATTAATTCTCCTTGCGGTGCTGAATTAGAGCTGCCCTATTGGACAGCCTCTACGTCTTATTACCGCGTACAACATGATCTCTGTATCTAATCTCCACTCTAATTGAATTCTATTAATATCCTTTTTGCAGCTGTCTGTGAAGTGGTAATATTGTTCAGATACAATATTTTTCATTGGCCGGCCACGCAAGGTTTTGCGGGTCTGATAAGTGGGCGTTGCTGTGGCTGTGGTGGAAACACGTGACTGAAGCGGTGAAATCTGTAGCTCCGGGGCTGAGCTTCTCGCTGGGATTTGTGCCGCTTGTGTCGCAGCTCCTTCGGCCAGGTGTCTCGCTGCTTTTCCCCGAGGGCTTTGTTGCAGTTATTCACACAATGCTTTATAATGGCAACATAAAATAACATGGTATCGTGCTGTAAGGGCTGCAAAGGGAAAGGGGCAGAGCCCTAATGTAGTTAATGCATGTGGTTGCAGTTGGACAAGAGAGCTGGAGGAGAGATTTTATTCCTGTAGAGATGGCGACCTTGGCATATGCGCCTGGAGAAATGGCCAGGCCAGGCCCTGGAGCGCTGAGGTGAATGTGGACTCCTGTCAAGATGAGAAATGATGTGGAGCTGTTGTCTGGTAATAAAAAAAAGCCATCATTCTTGCAGGACATCAAAAACAATGCAGCACCAAGCCTGCACTTTAACAACCTAAAGAAATGAACCACACGGAGACGTAGGCCGTCTCACAACTCTCGGGACGCTTGACATTTATTAAAACAACCGAAAGACAATAGCATGGTTTTATCAGGAGACGACAGATATTTCCTTTTTTTAATTTTTTCTTATAATTATTGGCGAGTTTTGGCATTTGCGGAGGCTCTCACATTTCTCCCGGCAAAGCAGCTGTTTATTGGCATTGGGGGCTGGGGTTGGGTGGGTGGGTGGGTGGGGAGTGAACATAATGTGGTTTAATTTAACTGCATATGAATTTCACGCCAGTAAAATATCACGATTTACAATGATGCTCCCTTTCATCTGGCTAAGCCACTGTGGTAAATCTCAGTACTGGGTAGGGATGACATAAATCTGCCTTTCTCTAAGAGATGAAACTGGTGTCTGTATGATAATAATATTAATAATAATAATAATAATAATAATGAAATGGAAGAGAAGAGAAAGGAGCAGAATCCCCTGCTTGACCAGGTGTCCTCATCTGTGATGTGCAGCGATCTTTGTGGACGGTTAAGCAAAGATTTTTGGCTTGAGTCAGTTTAAAAATATATGAACCAATAAAGTATCTCAAATTTAAAATTCCACTGGCAGCTTGTACATTCAGTACCGGCTGTGTTTCATATTTCATGTCAGTGGTTTAGGCTCATTTCAGGCAGATCCATGATTCATGAATCGTCCCTGGCTTTTGCCAAAAGTTTTATGATTCAATGCTTTATATGTAAAACCTTCTGAGTTTGTTCCTGGTTATTATTGGCGTTCTGGATCTATCAGCCACTTAATGAATCCATAAGAAGATATTCAAGTCTGACAAAGTTTGTCCAATCTTTTTATTTGCATATGGACTAACATGGACGACCAAGTCTAGTCCTGACTTGTTGTTTTTTTTTTCTGTTGTGACTTCTACTTCTTATCCTTTCGTCTTGTCCCTTTTGTTACGGGTTGCCACAGCGAGTCAACAATTTCCATCTCCCCCTGTCCTCTGTATCTTCTACTCAGACTCCAACTACCTCCATGTCCTCATTCACTGCATCCATCAATCTCCTTTTTGTCTCCTACCTGGTAGCTCCATCTCTAGGACTATTCTTCTTCCAATGTATCCACTGCCCCTCCTCTGAACATGTCCAAACCATCTCAATCTGTCTTTTCTAGCTTTTTCTCCAAACCTTCCTGTCTTTGTTGTCCCTCTAATCACCTCATTCCTGATCCTGTCCATCCTTGTCTCTCCTAAAGAGAATCTCAACATCTTAAACTCCAGCTCTGCCTCCTGTCTTCCACCTATTCCTAGTGTCTCTTCCCTTTACCTCAGCTGACACTCTTCTGTCATGTGTCTTGACTTCTGATTTAAAATATTTTGTCCTGTAAGGATCAAATTTGTAGAAGCAGTGCCGCAAAAATATCCTTACCAGGGAGTAGAGTCCAAATCATCATCAGCTCTTAACTTGGCACCACGTGCTTGTTCTTATGCTTGACTCTGCTGCCCGAGGTCCACCTACACGGGTCAGTAAATCTACCAGTATTTTTGAGCTGTAGTCATTTGAAATGGCAGGTATCTGCCACCTAAATAACTCACTGCATGGATGTTTAATGACCTTTAAAGGCTTCTAGATTTTAATGAGCAGGCCTAAAATTGTCATATGGACGACACAGGAGCCTGGAGTTCTCATATTTATGACGTGTTCTGGAAGGTCATCCAGGACATTTTTAAGTTCACGTTTCCCTAGTGTTATTAGTAAAAAAAAAACATTAAATAAAATATTACCATGAAAAAAGTAAACAGAGAATCTTCTTCTTCTCCTTTCATCTTGTCCCTTTTTCAGGGGTTGCCACAGTGAGTCAACATTTTCCATCTCATCCTGTCCTGTGTGTCCTCAACTCTTACTCCAACTACCTCCATGTCCTCTCTCACTGCATCCATAAATACCCTCTTTGACCTTCATCTCCTACCTGGTAGCTCCATCTCTAGGCTCTTTCTTCTACCACTGTATCCACTGTCCCTCCTCTGAACATGTCCAAACCATCTTGATCTGGCTTCTCTAGCTTTTCTCCAAACGTTTCTTTCTGTGTTGTCCCTGTAATGACCTCATTCCTAATCCTTTCCATACAAAGTAAGCAGATAATGTTAGGACCAAACGGTTTGGGATCATTTCTGATCCCTCTGCCTGTGGTGACTTATAAATTCTTTACCTAAACTACATCCTGAAAAGCAATTACATTCACTGATTATTTTGTCATTTAAGTTAAATATGGCCTCACGGGTATTATTTTGTTCTTAGTTTTTGTTCACAAATAGTAAGAAATATTTGTTGACAAATTGTAGGAAGACATAACTGTCTGAAAATATTGGAAAAAGAATTTGATGTGAAAGTCAGAACACTTTCTGGAGAAACGTTGGTCAAAGGTGGAAATAGAGAAGAATATTTCTTGTACTTTGTGCCTCGGTGCTCGGCTCGCTGCCTCAGTCTGTTGAGGCTACGGTGCAGTTTTTCGCCTCGTTGACTCGTTAATGATGTGTTAAGACACATATGAAACCAGTTGGATGAACTCTGTGAGGCAGAAACGCAGAATCATCTACAGAGACCAGACATTAATATCATGTTTTTCATCAGACACTGGATGGGAAGATCATTTTCTGTAAAACACAGCTGTGACTGGTCTTCTACTCCCATGACGCTGACCAAGAATGACAGAAGATGTCCTCAGCAACCACAGTGTTGTTTTCGTCCCCTGACAGAAATACCCGGCAGTTGCTTAAATGTCCAATCCAATAGGTTTTTCTTCTAGAGTATTTGCTTTAGTAAATGTGCTGAAAAATACAAAAAAATATTTCCTTATTTTCAACAAACATGATATTGACGCTTGGAGTTTGCAAAGACAAAAAAGCAGTTGGTTATTTTCCAGTTTGTTTGTTTTACACTCAGTATTTTACATGTAATTTGACGTTGTTTTCTATTAAATCCATCTGCAAAGCAATAAATGCTTTTAGGATGTTTATAACTTATGGGCAGTGTTGCATTCAAGGTCATTCGGACTGTAATCATTTCAGATTTTCTATTATTCAGCAGTTTAGGTTATGCAGCATTCATCCAATAACAACATAGTAGGTCACTTCAGCTAGCCTGTTCTGTGTGCCAGATTATTGATGTTATATTCCCTATGCTTCTTCTTTTTATCATTTCAACAATTTGTAGCACAATTTTTTTTTAACTTTGATAACCTTTCTTTATGTCATGTTTTTTATCTGTACCTCAGATACAGTTGTATCACTGTAGAAAGTGATTTAATACCAACTGCAAGGCCTTATGGACGAGCTTAATCAATGCTATAAATCTTAAATTTATCAAAGATATAAATAAGACCCCACAGCAGCACTGTTGGCTTGTTTTTTTTTCTATTTTTTAATTTCTGTGTGCTATTACACAACAAACATTCAAGTTTTCCCCTGATGTTGTGCACACATGCAGTGCATGAAATTAAATATCTAATTGCCTTTTTTTATGTAACCAACAGTTTATTCTGTTATGTAACTGATGTTTTTACAAATTTACAAGTGTAAAAATACCAAAAAAATATAAAATGAAACAAAAATAAGCCTCAGGTTTTTTAACATATTGAAACATTTTGGTCTCTGATGACTTAACTGGGTGGACTCACCACAGACAAAAAAAATATCACATGACCTTCATAATAATTGATAAAGTCCATCCATCCATCCATCACAAAGACTCTGCTGCTCCTTTTCTAAAGGAGAAAAGTTCTGGAAAGAAATGCAAGAACTTATTGATTGTTGTTATTTTGACAGTTTTTTGATGTGTCAGTGTTCAGCAGCTGCTCTCAGGAGCTTAGCATTACTTTCTGTCGTTGTCAGCAAATAGGCCCATAGCGAGCACGACATCAAATAACAATAAATCTCTGAACGTGTCCTATCCTCTGTTGATAGTGTTAGGAGGGCAGGTGACAAACAGTATATTTTTATTTGGCAACACAAGTTAAAACTTTTTAATCATCTAGAGAGCCAACAGCATGAAGTGCAGAACTGAACCTTGTACACATCCATTCATCTTCCATTGTTGTTCGCGTCCGTGTATCAGTCCTGTAACCCAGTGGTCCCCAACCACTGGGCTGGGGACTGGTACCGGTTCCACGGGTGAATTGGTGCCGGCCCGCTGATATATTTTTCCTTTTCCCGTTTGGCCCCATCTGTCTATTACTTCCACTTGATCCATACCCATATCAACAAAAGAACTGACCAATAGAATGGCTAGGATTCCATCATCAATAATGCAACTATATTTGATTAGGAAATATTTTAAGGGCAGTGGCCTAGTGGTTAAGGAAGCGGACTTGGGTCACAATAAATCTCTGAACGTGTCCTATCCTCTGTTGATAGTGTTAGGAGGGCAGGTGACAAACAGTATATTTTTATTTGGCAACACAAGTTAAAACTTTTTAATCATCTAGAGAGCCAACAGCATGAAGTGCAGAACTGAACCTTGTACACATCCATTCATCTTCCATTGTTGTTCGTGTTCGTGTATCAGTCCTGTAAGCCAGTGGTCCCCAACCACTGGGCTGGGGACTGGTACCGGTTCCACGGGTGAATTGGTGCCGGGCCGCTGATATATTTTTCCTTTTCCCTTTTGGCCCCATCTGTCTATTACTTCCACTTGATCCATACCCATATCAACAAAAGAACTGACCAATAGAATGGCTAGGATTCCATCATCAATAATGCAACTATATTTGATTAGGAAATATTTTCTCAGTGAAGACAACAACAATAAACTGATGCAGAGTCATTGATACAAGATTCTAACTTTTTACGCTGGTCTGGCAGCAGAAAGTTATAGGCTGTGTGCACCTGAGAAATTCTTGTTGTGCCCATGCACAGTTAATTCAGGTAGGAAGATTTTATAGGTAGGAAAATATTTTAGAACACAGGAAATTTAATTTTATTAGGGGGTATTTATTTGCCACAACTTAACGGCCGATCTGTGAAAATAGTACAAGACATTTAACCGGTCCGTGGCGCAAATATGTGGGGAACACTGCTGTAAAAAAAAAAAAAAAACTCAAATCGAACATACGTTTAGAACCTGGTCAGGATATTTTTTCACAATAGTGGTCTTACTCGGGGGTGGCCACGATTTTCAGCTGGACTAACCATTCTTCTGAGAAACAGGAAGTTATTACAAAGTGTGAACCAACTGTTGAAACTGCTAGTCTGCAAATCAAAGTTAACCGAGAAAAAAAACAACAATTTCAAGCAATTCGCTTTGTCAACAATACAAAGGATTGAATGCTATTTATGTGCCACTTCTTTAAGGACGAGGCCACGCCACAGAAATGTGCTCCATTTTTAACAGTGACAGAACGGTTTTAAAGGCACGGTGAGGCTGAGCCCAGAAGAAGAAAGCTCCATTTGTCATTAAAGATCTGAAGCCATAGCTGTATCTGAAAGCCTGTGGCAGCTACTATATATTAAACCCAAATTCCCTATCTATTGAAAAACAGTTGGAAAGAAAGTCAAAAAAACCACACCATATTCTCCTATAATCTTTATATGTTACGGCTCAGAATGATGCACCAAACCACAAAACCTTTCACTGTTTATGGCCTTTATGATCAAACACAAACATTTTTTTTATAACCTCTGTTGTGTTCGTATTACTCCCGTCCTTATCTGGTATTTTTTGCATATATAATACCTGCAGTGACAAAAAGGAGTAATGGAATTATTAATATCACATCAGCAAAGTGAAATTGCTTCATTTCAATTTTTCATTTCACCCCTCTTTCTGAAGATATTAAATGAGTCTGCCCTCACTTGCAGGTGGTTTTGATCTTTAATATGGAGCAGTGTATGCCCGGCTTTATTTTTTTGAGTTGAACCCGTGGCAGAAAACCCATTAAAAGCACCACTTAACATTGCTGAAGTGTGGCGCTGTGACACCAGGTGTGACCTAAAAAAGGTAGAAGGAATAATTAGACACAGTAGAGTCAGGTCTCCGAGGGCATCAGTCTCCGTTTCACTCTGTACAAATTAGTGACAGCGCGGATGTATTCATATAATGAATCCTTTCTGCCTGACAAAGTTAAAAGGAATGGGCCAGAGAAGACCAGAAGAGGATGTATGAGAGAATTAGTGTCATAAAGAGTGTGCACATCAGATGGTGAACACTGACAGTGTTACATGACTTGGTTTTTAATACCAAGCCAAGTCTTTCTCCCTCTGAATACATATGGAAAGAGATGATGTATCTCGGCGTCGCTCTCTGACTGCATAGATGATGCCCAGTGAATGTGAAAGAGGAGCAGATGGCAGCTCACACATAGACAGACTGATGCCGTTGCTAATCCATAAGATGATGGAGTGGGAGAAGGATGAATCGATACTTTGTAAAACTAGAGTAATATTTGTACTCGAGGATCACGTGTACTTTGAGAAAATTAAAGTAAATAAAAGCATTTTGAAGCTGCATTTGAATGTTAAGAAAAGTTGGCATGAAAACAACTTTCTATTTTTGTTCTATCATCTAATATCTCTAAGCCTCACTAGAAATGTCTGCAATATGAAATAATTACCTTTGTCTCAGAGGCAATGACTCTGTAATTGGTGTAGAACTCCATGGCGGTTGGCTTCTTGCGCCACCTATAGGATTGTGAGGGGCAGGTATGGAGTAGTGTAGTTGATGTAACAGACAGATGGGACCAAAAGGAAACATTATTTCACTGCGGCTCGGCAATTCACCCACGGACTGGTAACGGTCCCCGGCCCAGTGGTTGGGGATCATTGGTCTTATCCATACTTGTTACATTTTCCAATTAAGGGAATTCTTCCTGTATATTGAATGAAGCTGCAGGGGAGAAATAAACTTATACATTTGGAAAAATAAAAATATCGTTGGTTGGAAGTGATGAGTTTGCAACACAGTGTCTGAACCCATCAGACGAATATGAGGTTTTTGAAGTTCAGCATTAAGATGCAATGCACAAAGCAATGATAAGAAAATAAAATATTCCTCTGCTGCTGCTTTTTAGAAGTAGCCACACATGTAAATCACAAATGTTGTTTGGCACTGATTTATACAGTAAACACAGATGAAGCCCTTCCTCTTTACCCTGCCTGCAAATGGAAGTCTAAGAATAAACTTATGGAGAAAAAAAAAGCAAAGCAGTGAAGAAATGAATGGAAAAAGCAACAACACATAAACAAATACTGGAGATTTCCTATATTTTAGGATTTGAAAACACTTTCTGCTGATGCCCATGTTGCTCTATGACATAACTTGTTGACCTGGTGGACCCACAACTGCCAACGTCACCCTCACTGAGCCTGTTCCAGTTTCCCTGTTTCTTATCTAAAGCCTGTCACGCTACAAAGATCCATCTCTCTGTGCTGTGCTACTCCTGCTGTTGTTCCATCTCATCCGCCTGGAGATCTGTAAGCCCGTGACCCACCAAACAGACAAGGTGCATACACTCTGATCTGCATGAAGGCTCAGTGAAGGGTGTCACAGGGACATAGACAAGGGCCTGAGACCTGTGAGCTTAAAAATGTGAAAAATGCCATTGAGGTTCGTGGCTCAGTGACCCTGGATGGATTTCTGTTTTTTATTTAGTTGTGGTGAAACTCTATGGGCCTGGCATGCAGATTCACAGCCGGGGAACTTGCTGCCTGTCACCACATCTGGGGCCAAACTTGTCTCCAGTCCTTGTCCAGACAGGGTCAAACAACAACAAGACTCGGCTTTAAGGGTTTACCTCTGCTCTGCAGACGGCCTGATGCCCGGTCATGCCTTTCTGTACCATAATAAGGATTGAATTGAGGAACATAGAGATAAACAGGGTTGGAGAGCACAGAGCACAAAGAGATTCACAAATGCGGGGACAAGAGAGAATGATGCCTGTGTGAGAGGGAGCACGGGGAGCAGATGCTGTTGTGAAGAGACCCAGAACAGCATACAAAATGCCTGACTATTATGACAGATCACCTGTAATCCAAGGGAGGCACGGCAGCTGCTCAGCCTCAGTTTGAGATGTCACAGGAGGTGGCTCTGGCTGACTTTGTGCTGATAGATTTTTCTTACAAAAGGAATGAGAGATTGAACATGACCTACGGTTTCAGAAAAGCTCTCCATCAAAATCTGTACTTTAAGATGAACAGCGGCTCTCGTAGTAAAAAAGGACAGGCCTTCGAGTCATTATATACTGTAGCAACATGGACACCATTTTCTGTCAACACTAGCAAATACAGCTACCTCTGTGTGTAAACCGATGAGTTGTCTAAATGTTACACTGACCCTTGGGCTGAAAAATGATGCTGTTGAAATTTAATTCCCTAAATAACATTCATTAAATAGTAATAATCCAGATTCTTCTTTTCCTTTCGGCTTATCCTTTTTCAGGGGGTTGCCACAGCGCAGCAGCAGCAGCCATGTCTCCACACTAGGAGCAACAGTGACAGTGTTAAAAACACCAACAGGATTCAAACAGAATTCTTCAACAGAGTCTCTGACACCAGAAGAACAAAGTTCTTTGACAGAAAGGACAGGATCAACCACACAACAGTCTCAGAGCTCTGACCAAGATCTAGGTTTCCTGGTCTAAAGAGAAGGGACCTTGTTGTGTCCACCACTCTTCTTTCTTCTTTTCCCCACAACATGTCCCTTTTTCAGGTGTCCTCTGTATCTCCTACTTTGGCACCAACCACTTCCATGTCCTCCCTCACTGCATCCATCAATCTCCTCTCTGTCTCCTACCTGGTAGCTCCATCTCTAGCATCATTCTTCTACCAATGTATCCACTGTCCCTCCTCTGAACATGTCCAAACTATCTCGATCTGTCTTCTCTAGCTTTTTCTCCAAAAAAGTTCAGGCAAGCTCAGCATCTAACCCTAATCTGGATTGTTTAAGGGATGGGAACCTGACAAAAATCCAGATTAGTTGACAAAAACTTCACAAAATCCTCACATCAAATATGAAACCGTTAAAACTGTCACTTGCTGTCATATGATCTTAAGTTACAGCAAAATACTGAAACTAAAAAAAAAGCATATTACATTTAATTAGTTTAAATGTACAAAATGAATGGTGATAAATCATCATTAGTTATGATCATGATTAGTAATGACATTTTGACGCTCCCCTGGATTAATCACATAAAACACATTAATCATTTGACACTTGAAATACCTTAACGCACATATTAAAATAACAAGAGTCGCTCCACTAAAGCTAATAACTCACCTGACAGTAGATTCAGGATTGTTTCTTCAGTAAGTCGTCACTGGAGGCTGTGACATGTTTATTATGTTGTCAATAATTTATTTAGTAATCATTACAAAAAAAAAATGTGTTTCTAGGAAAAGAAGAACGTCAAATATCAACCTCCACCCATTGATTTGAAGGTTGTTTGTCAAAGGAAATGTCACAGGTGATCAGCTCCACTTCATGCTCTTAGCATGAAGTGACAATTCATTATAGAGCTGAACATCAACGCCCCACCGTTCCTCTTTGCATGATTTAATTAGATAATTGACAAATGATCACAAAGTTGAGTTGTTGTGGTTGTTGAGAAGAAGAGAAATCAACAAACGGAGCCTTTTAGACGTCGGGTTTTCCTTCTGTCCTTTCTGTTTCCGCTCCAGTTTCTGTTGTGCACGTCTGACTTGGTAACACAACACAACACAAACATGACCCATAGTGAGAGTCGTAGCCTGACATACTGAGTAGTGACATACACCGAGCATCCGTGCTGCGGATGTGAAATCTCTGAGACATTATTTGACAAGCTGTTTCACTGGGACCATTGTCTATATTGGTTCAGTTAAGATACAATTGCTGTAGCTGTAGAATTTTTTTGTCAGTATATTTAAGCAGTGAACATTTTTTTCCCAGTTCCCAAAGGTGTTGGTTGAGTTTAGACGCAGTGGAGAGAAGTCACTGTCACATTTTCTACATCTTTATCTTTCTGAAAATCTCAGGGACGGTTCTACCAGAATGTTCAATGATATTCTTTTAAAAAATAATAATAATACAAGTAGAATGGTGTGTGGAGACTAAATTATATTGAACAATCTTGCACAGATGTAGTCCAATAGATTTGCAGAGATTTGGCACAAATATGGGGAATAAAGTTTAAAAGTTTAAAAAATCATTTTCATGAAGTCAAGAAATATAATTTTGATATTTTGTCAACTGAAACTAATCAATGTCTGAATTTATTCAAGGCTAAGTCTGAGTTTTTGGCTTTAACAATTAAAATCAATTCACTGTCCCACACTGATGTCTTCAATATTTGGAGTTTATATGCAAACGCAGCATCAGGCAGAACAGTTTTAGCCAAGGAGAAGGGAAAGGTTTACAGGACAGTGGTGAGACCAGCCATGATGGATGGATTAGAGACACTAGGAATAGACAGAAGACAGGAGACGGAGCTGGATGTGGAGGAGTTAAAGATGCTGAGATTCTCTTTAGGAGAAACAAGGATGGACAGAAGCAGGAATGAGGTGATTAGAGGGACAACACAGACAGGAAGGTTTGGAGAAAAAGCTAGAGAAGACAGATTGAGATGGTTTGAGGAGGGACAGAGGAGGGACAGTGGATACATTGGTAGAAGAATGATCCTAGAGATGGAGCTACCAGGTAGGAGACAAAGAGAAAATTGATGGATGCAGTGAGGGAGGACATGGAGGTATTTGGAGTTAGAGTTGAGGAAACAGAGGACAGGGTGAGATGGAAATTGACTCGCTGTGGCAACTCTTGAAAAAGAGACAAGCCAAAAGGAGAAGAAGATGCTAATGCAGCGTTGTGGCCACATGGATAAGATAAATTGTCGGACAAACCTGCACAGCCATTGTACAGCCCCCCTCAGGTTGATCGGACCACTCACCTTATTGATTAACACTTCAGCCCTCCACCTCCTCCAAATCTCTTCAAAGCAGATTAGTAACGATTGAGATTTAGCTCATGATATCCAATAGTAATATAAACGTAGGCTTGCAGTGTGGATTAGTCAAGGTTGACTTCATGAGAACCTGCACTCAAGTGACTAGAATGATATCAGGTGATGGAGAGAACAGAACTGAGACACATGGTTGGAGCAGCACCTCATATGCAGCACATACTAAAACAGAAGGATTTCTACACAGCACAATATATCAATTAAGGCAGAACTGGTGAGTTTTGTTTGAGGGACGGATGGTTGAGACGCAGCCGTTGAGTTTTTAGAAACACCTGCTCTTCCTTGAATCTGTGACTATGATTCAGTTTTCCTTGTCATTCTACTAGAACAGGGGTGGGCAAACTAAGGCCCGGGGGCCACATGCGGCCACATGCGGCCCGCCATTCCTGTCCAAATTAAATAATTTATTTTTATTATAATTAAACTTTCGACTTTTCCCTACAATGCCTGCGTTTCCCCAGTAGATTACATTATAAAGGCTATTAGAAATGTAGTGTTTTTGACTTTTTGACTATGACTTTTACTTGCCATTTATCTTAGCTTACACGAACGCTCCATCTCTCTGCTCTTGACTCGGCCCTGTGTCCAATTTTAGGAGAAATTGTGGCCCGCAGGTCAAAAAGTTTGCCCACCCCTGTACTAGAACGCACAAAAACACCTTTTAATACCGACATACCTTCACTGTCACTTCT
>JAFBJS010002617.1:35645-70831 GCA_016785265.1 Paraplagusia blochii | reverse complement strand
GAAGGGAGTGGTCTAGAGTAGTATAACTACTAGAGTTCCCTCCAACAACAACCAGAAACTGATGAAGTTCCTCAGTTGAGGAATGAAACGTCTTTCAACTCCAAGAAGTTGCTTACAACTAAACCCTTTTTGAGTTTGCTTCTAAAACGGCAGGAAAACCTAAATGTCTTCTCCTGAACATCTTATTTTGCTGTTTCTACTTGTTATTTAAGTGTGAGTCAAAGATGTCAACGTACCAGACATGTAGGGACAGACTGCAGAAGGAGGGCAGTGTCTGATGATGTAGTCCTGTGGAGGCAGAGTGTGAAAATTAGTCTGAGGCTGCAGTTTTGTTTCCACAGGGCCATATATAACACTAATGCACTTGAACAACGGTAGGCACATGATCATATACTGTGCCAAATATCTCACAGAGAATAACAGTTTGGTCAGTTATTTATTTGATTTTCTTATTTTACTATGGTCCTGTCAAGACAGTGTGAAGGCCAGGCTAAGGCTGAATATTTGTTTACCTCACAATAACGACAGATCACGTATTGTTCTGTTGTTATTGTGTTTTGGACCCATGTTTGTAGAGCACAATTTCAACACTAAGGCATTTTTTCTACTGACAGATTTGTACCTTCTTCTGCTTCTAATTTGTCCCTTTTTCGGGGGTAGCAAGTTAACAATTTCTATCTCACCCTGTCCTCTGTATCCTTAACCCTGACTCCAACTACCTCAATGTCCTAACTCATTGCATCCATAAATCTTCCTCTTCGTCTCCTAACTGGTAGCTCCATCTTTAGCATTCTTCTACCAATATAACCACTTCCTCCAAACACTCCTGTCTGTGGTGTCCCTCTTATCACCTCATCCCTGATCCTGTTCATCCTTGTCAACCCTAAAGAGAACCTCAGCATCTTTAACTCTGCCACCTCCAACTCTCCCTTCTGTCTTCTACCTATTCCTAGTGTCTCTAGTCCATACATCATGGCTGGTCTTACAACTGTCCTGTAAACATTTCCCTTCGCCTTAGCTGAAACTCCTTTATCAAAGATTTGTACCAAGTAATAAAACTACATTTATTTAACCTTTATAAAAGTTTATTGCTCTGGGAAGCTATAAACTGTGAGGCACAGAGGCATTAAATGTTGAGTACCAAAATAATCATGACAAATAAGTGCTATAAAACTCCAATGCATGTGAGAGAGATTTGGTATGTTCTATGTTTGTTTATAAACACTTGTGAGCAATGGCTTATAGTCTTATCTTTCGTAATATATTTTTTCAGAGGTAGATTCTAAGAAGTATAAATCAACAACTTAGTAGAAACATTTTTTTCTCTAATTTTATTTGCATCTAGAAAAGTGTAACTTCTAGTAATCATAGCTGTTTCTTGTGAAAAGATAGGTCTATAACATTTCACATTCATATACTTTAAATTGTATTATTATAAAATACTACACGTTACATATTAGGTGTAATAGAACCATGTTTCTGTGTTTTCTCACCTTTAAGAACAAAACCACATGCAGTGTAACAGATGTCAAATCTGAAGTAAGTAAAATACATTCAGTTACAAAAGTTCACTATATTAGTCATGAAAATCTAAATCTGCAAACCTAACAAATTGCTTCTCTTGTGCAACAGGACTACATAATGCCAGAAGAAGAAAGCAAAATCATAAACTGTGATACCTTCATCCTGGAAAAAGAATCATTCACTGAGTTCAAGCTGTCTGGACAAGCACATTTTAAGGATCTAAAAAAGAAAGCAGAGGTACAAAACAGCAGCACATAATGCAAAAGAAGGATTGTAAAAATATGTGTAGTTATCGATCATCCAGGTTGTTTTATCCATCAGTTACATCGAGGGCAACTGGACATGGTAGGTTCCTTGAAGACATTTCACCTCTCAACTGACTGCAGGGAAGTTCTTGTATTTTGACTCATAGAGGATGCATAACCATAACAAGAGTTTTAGGAGAAGGAACTACACTTATAAGTGAGGGACCACACCTATAGTGTATATAGGAATCTTTAGTCACAAGGGTAGAGTTGTAAATGGGCGTAATAACATACCTATTGTATACAGTGGTGCTTCGAGATATCTGCTACCCTAAACACGTTTTCCAAATTACAACAAGTAAGGAACGTGGTCAGCTGCCAAACTCTTACCTCATTCACTCTCACAGGGTTTCAAGGTTAAATCCTCTGTGCAAACTGTTTTAGTGTAAGTGTTTAGGCAAATCATCGTGACCTGGCATTTTTGTACTAGCAGTCAAACTCAGAGATAAGTCCAGCATCTGAGTGGATGTGTAAGCCTGGGTCATGAGTTTATACATGTAGGCCTTCCTCTACGTCTCCTACCTGGTAGCTTCATCTCTTATAGCATTCTTGTACCAATAAAATCAATGTCCCTCCTCTGAACATGTTCAAAACATCTTAATCTAGCTTCTCTAGCTTTTTCTCCAAACCTTCCTGTCTGTGTTGTCCCTCTAATCACCTCAATTCTGACCCAGTCTAGGATCCTCTAACATTTACAAAATCCTGAGGCACACCACCAACCAAAATTACATTTTACCACAGTATTTATAATACATATAGTTAATAATATAATTTGAAAATGTATTTATACCCACTTAGTGTGAAGTCTGGGCCTGTTCTGATGAACACAAATTAGATACCCTGGCAGGAATGGTAGAAAGACACACACAAAGCTCTTCCTCAACAACAGCTCTCAGTCTCTCTCTGTTTTTAGTTTTTATCGCAGTCTTTTTGTTTTCAGTTTTTATCGCAATTTTGTCCAGGGCCCTGTTCGGCATTTGCATTTTCCCTTCTCAAAAACTTCTCCATCAGGGACTTCCGGTGGGGCGGAACACGGTATGACAGTGTAGTTACTGAGCTCCGGGCATCAGCCTGCAATTCAATCTTCTTTACACTTTATTATCACACAAAAACGAACTAATACACTGCAATTCAATCTTCTTTACACTTTATTATCACACAAAAACTAACTAATACACTGCGCTTCAAAAATTAGTGGGGAAAAAGGCAAGAAAGGAGGACATGGGCAACGGAATAATCAGCGGGGAGACCGAAGCTGGAGAACCCTCAAAACAAGATGGAGGCGGCAGAGACTGAAACTTTGGACTCAATGCACAAGGTGGTAAAAGAAGCCATGACTTCAGGGATGGCAGCACTTCAAGCCGAACTGAAAAATGATTTTCTAGAATTCCGAAAGTGCTTCAGGGATGACATTAAAAAACAGACGAATTTGCGACAGAAGTAAACTGCAAAATGCAAGCATTTGCGGACCAAATCAAGGGGGCAGTGAAACGTGTGGGAAAGATGGAGAAAAACATGGTTGATATGGAAAGATGGGACATTGGAGTCAAAGAAGCTCCCACTGAACTGCTTTTGAAACAGCGGTCGCTGCAGGAAAAAGTGTCCAACTTGGAGGAGCGCTGCAAACAAAATAATATCAGGATCTACGGCGTCCCTGAGGACACTGAGGGAAAGTCTGCAGTGACTTTTATTGAAAACGTCATCAAGACGGAGGTGGTGAACGATCTCAACCTTGACTTGGGGATAGAGAGCGCACACAGCGCCATGGCATCAAAACCACCACCGGGCGCTTCACCTGGCTCTATGGTGGTTCATTTTCTGAAGAGAAGATCCTCCACACTGCTTGGAAAAAAGAGCTCCGAATCCAAAGCAAACGAGTATATTTTGATTATGATTATGCCCCAGAGGTGCAACAAAAAAGATAAGAATATATACCCATCAAGAAAACATTACGGGACAACGGTATACGCTTTCAGGCCCCACCTGCGGGTGTTTTTTGAAAGTGGCCCTGTAACATATATCAGCGCTGAACAAGCAGCAGATGACCTGCGGAAGAGAGGATACGCGGTGGACGGGATCTCGGCCAAGACCAAGAGCAAAGACATCACTGAGGAGGCGCTGGCGCGGCTTCTACCCTGGCAAACAACTGAGGTTCGATCCGGCGCAGAAAAACGCAGACTCCAGGAATAGACCCGGGAGAAGCTGAGGGAGTACCGCAGAACAGAACTGGGAGACACAACAAGGGATGAGTGAGATTTTAAACCATAATTTCCCCGAACAACCAAGTGAGAAAAATTACCACTATTTCCCCTAAGCACCTCCATACCTCCACTGGTATGTCATCTGGACCAGCTGCCTTTCCACTCTTCATCCTCTTCAGGGCTTTTCTAACTTTATCATCACTTTACAGTAACTAATCTCCCTCAGATTACCTCTTCTACACAGAATATAATCTACCTGTGTGGTCCTGCTTCCACGCTTGTATATCACCCTGTGCTCCTCTCTCTTTTGGAAATAGATGTGTACCGTGGCCATTTCCTTTCTCTTCGCAACATCTACCAATGGCTGTTCTTCTAAATTTCTATCCCTAACTCCAAACCGGCCCATCACTTCCTCATCACCTCTGTTCGTTTGTCCTACATTGAAATCTGCTCCAATCAACACTCTCTTTCCCCTTGGGATGCTCTCTACAATTAAATCCAGCTCATTCCAAAACTTCTCAGTTTTTACCAGCACAGCTTACCTGTGGAGCATACCCACTGACAACATTCACCATCACTCCTTTTATTTCTGGCTTCACACAGATCAACCTGTCTGACACTCATTTCACATCCACCACATTCTTAGTATACTCTTGTCTGATCCTCACCCCTAGTCAATTTCTCTTTTCATCTATTTCATGGTATAACAATATAAAAACCTCCTCTAATAATTTTAGCCCTCACTGCCCTAACAGCTGGTCTCCTGCACAATATATCTACTCTCCTTCTTTCCATCATGTTAGCTAGCTCTCCCTGTTATTGTACATACATTCAGGGTCCCCACCTGCAGACCCACACAGTTCCACAGTTTTTGGACAAAGGTCAAATGTATATGTGTGCTAAGCTAATGAGGTGATTAGCTAAATGACATTTATATGATTACTAAAAACTGGAAGGAGTGAAAATTTATCATAAAATTAGTAATAAGTCAGACAAAATGATTACAAAAAACAATGTTATATTTGCCCAAAATTCAAAAAGATGAAAACGCAGAGTAAGCTGTAGGACATCATTTTCATTATTTTACATTTGATAAGACTCAATTTTGATGTAGATACAGCATTTATAAATGAATTGTACCTTTGACTGCTGAGCATTCATCTTGCAGAACATTCCCTTTCTGAAACGATACACTGGAGCAGGCGGTGAAGTTCAATTCAGAAGTTTTGTACATGTTCAATTTGAAAAGCATCGGTATGCTCTGGATTCTCATAAACAGAAGGTAAAAGCTCAGATTCCGTGACTATGTTTTTATTTTCAACAACTGATGAAGTGTTTTCTCTGACCACACAGAATGAGGACCAACTCATGCCCCCCTTTTCTAAAAAGAGTATCTTGTGGAGAACTGATGATCCAACCTGGAAATGGGTAACTGTGTTTTTTATATGTGTTTCTAAAATCTAAAGGTAATTAAACAATAATTACTCATATATATATATGGGAGTAATTATTGTTTACTATATATATATATATATATATATATATATGGGAGTAATTATTGTTTATAGGAGTAATATATATATATATATATGTGTGTGTGTGTGTGTGTGTATAAATATTCAGTGGACATAAAAAGTCTACACACTCTTGCTCAAAGCCAGGTTTGTGTAATGTCAAGAAAAGATACAAGCATAAACCATTTCTTAACTTTTTCCGCTTTTAATGTGACCCATGACATGTAATAGGCTATTAGAAAAACAAACAGACCTGGAGCCAATCGTCCGATCCCTGCCAATTCCTCTCTAAGAAAAAAACACCTCGGACACTGGGTTGTTGCACTTGCAAACCTATCAACACTTGCCCTGCCATATGTCCTCCAGATCTGAGCAACCACGTCTGGGTGTAAGCACGACTCCACTTGACACACTCTCCTGCGTTACAATGCATCTGCAACACTGTTCAGACGTTCGGGCAGGTATGCTGCACACATGGAAAGAAGGTTGCTTTTGCTCCATATAAGGATCCTGTGAACAACCTAAAGGGAAGCTGATGACACCCTCCACCCCCACCCCAAATTATTGATATAGAAGACAGACAACATTGTCTAAACATATCAATACATGCAATGTACATTAACTCGTCGTCTCTCTCCAGCACAAAAAAATAAAGAAAGAAATCCTCCTGGGTGAACAGCAAGGTTGACCACCTCTATGGTGCCCTTGTTTAATAATAACTGAATTTATTTTGCCAAGGCATCTGCCCTCCTTAAATCTCTCATGACAGTTAGCCGCACTCCTGAGTGCTTTGGTGGCTGGTGGCATATTTGCAGACGATATTCCTTTGAAAGGGTTGTAAACAGTCATTGGTTGGACATAATTTCGCTCCAATAAGCCAACTGATTTGCGTTAAGACTCCTGTAGCTGGCTATGGCCCGTCTATATTTCTGTCTGTGTTCTCCTTGAGGGTTGGGGGGGCAGAGATGGCAAGAAGGGCCCGTCTTTGGGAAGGACCCGGCTGCCAGGACGGACCCGCCTGTTGAAAGGGATGGGCGCTTGCTTGTAGTAGTGCACCACCATTCCTGGCAGAAGCAAAGGGCCTCTGAATAAGGCCTTGGTGTTTTGTACCTGGGGCGGGTGGCAGCATGGTTGTATGGAGCTCTGAAAACAGGCTTTATACCCACATGCTGCGAACGAGACTTGGTAACAGACATACGTCTGTCCAAGGCCTCCTACACTGCTGATAAGTAAGAGGGCAACTCATCTGTGCGGAGGCACTCACTGTTAAGACAGCATACACTCTCAGAAAGTGCCTCATCAGGGGATACAATGAGTGAAGCAAGGCTTGATTCAACCAGCAGGTTTCCTAAGCCGACCTCAATTGGGTCCTGCATTGTTGCTCTCATGCAAGACATTTCATCAGGGCAGACAGGTTCTGCGGCAGCCCCCAGAGCTGAGGCAACAACAGATGTAAAATCACTACACTGTGCAACAACCAGAGTGATACACTGTGCAGGGTGAAGGAACAGGTTCCCTGAGTCAGTAGGAGGCACCAAAGTGTTCTACTGCATATGAGCCAGCATGACTGTTAATGTGGACTTCACTGAACCAATAACTGACGCAGAATCGTCAGAGTGCGTTCAAAAACATCATTGTCTAGCTGGAGGTCATCTGATTGTTGTAATGGAGAGGATGCCTCATTAAAGAGCATGTCTGAGGACATCACATCGTCTTGATCAAGAGGCTGAAAATGTGATGGACACGGTGACAAGGATGCCGGCTCTGCAGGCTGCTCTTTCATGGAGCTTACCTGTGCTGCTGCAATGAAAAAAATCCCCCACAAGCACAGGCAGCAGCTGCTCCGCTGTCGCTGAGAGTTGATCCACTTTGCGTTCAAAATCAACACATTTAGCCTTCTTTTGCTTTTTTGTTGCCAACACCAGACATTTGCGTTTACCTTGTGCTGAACATCAGTATTTAAAAAGCTGCAAGACACTCGTGCCTGCGTCTGCCAGACATGCTTGTCTCACTGTCAGCGGCATCATAGCACAGGCAGGACAAGGATAAGACATTGCGTCCCGAAAGTGCTGCACACTGGGGCATTCTGCTCAAAGTTTGTGTGCATCCAGCCTGTCCATAATATTCGGACAAGTGGAACAATGAAATGTGTTCATCAACTTAAGTTATTAATATCAGTTACAAAGAAAATGTCTCAGGTGTGATTTGTGATAGAAGAGTGTGAGCTAAGCTGAAGGAAAAGGTTTACAGGACAGTTTTGAGACCAGCCATGATGTATGGATTACAGACACTAGAAATAGGTAGAAGACAGGAAGCAGAGCTGGATGTGGCAGTATTAAATATGCTGAGGTTCTCTTTAGGGGTGACTAGGATGGACATGATTAGGAATTAGGATTAAGATGGTTTGGTCATGTTCAGAGGAGGGACAGTGATTATATTGGGAGATCCATGCTACAGATGGAGCTACCAGGTAGGGGAAGACCAAAGAGAAGATTTATGGATGCAGTTAGGGAGGACATGAAGGTGGTTGGAGTTAGAGTTGAGGATACAGAAGACAGGGTGAGATGGAAATTGTTGACTCGCTGTGGCTACCCCTGAAAAAGGGGATAAGCCGAAAGGAGAAGAAGAAGTTACAAAGCGAAAAGAAGGAAACGAAGAGCAGTTTATAAAACCTGGAAACCAAGGTTAACCGGCAGTGTTAAAAAAGAAACAAAACAAATCAGGTGGCTCCACCAACATCAATGTATAACGAATAAACTTATAGCAGTATTGACAACCTATACGTTAACAACATAAGCTTGTCAAAAGAAACAAAACAATCAGGTGATCACAATGAATAACAAATAAACCTAAGTGGTATTGGAAAACCAATACGTAAACTACAACCCAGACAACCCAGTCAGTTTAACCTGAAAATGAGAGAAAATAAGTTGCTAGTGGTGGTGCTACCCAACACGCTGATAACAACATCAAAAGAATACAAAAAAACAATCATGATGGCGCTGCCAAGCAGCGGCTGTTTACAGTAGCTCTTGTCCTTTACTGAGGTATATGTATATATTTTTTTTCTCTTATATTATCGTCTTTCTATTATTCTTACTATATCTTATTGTTCTTGAGCTACTGTAAAAAGTGTGTTTCTCCCTCGGGGAATGAACAGTAAACCATTCCTTTTCCTATTTCTATTCTGTCTCGTCCAACAACTCGCCAGCAATCTTGCAAACAGAAGCTGTAGTCCATAAAAAACCTGGCAACAAAGATTCAGCGTAACAGGGAAAATTAAACTTACCTCAGTAACCAACAGCTTGTGGGGATCAGTGTTCTACTGAAGTTCTCTTCAGTAAACTGCTGAACTACTGCAACTGTCAAGGTAAGAGCGACTCGATTCCCAACACGAAAAGAAGAAAGAGACCAGATTGGAATGAGGCGTGGCCTTAAGTAGGCCAGCATGTCACAATGTGACAACTTTTTTATGCGATTCTCGACAATGTGCAGATGCAAGGACTTTGCACAAGTGCTTTCAGCACTGCCCCTGGCGGTCTGGAATGAGAGAAATAGAACTTGGCTTTGCACCGGGGTGTGTAGACTTTTCATATCCACTGAATACACACATATTAAAGCCTTCTTGACCACACTGTCCGAAAGGAGGCATCAAATTAAGCAAATTAAATTTCTAAAAATAAAAAACTTAGAAAAACTACGTCTTTTAACATATTCATTTTAGCAGTAGCTTTAGCATTCAGCAGAGTGTGCCTTTCAAAATAAGAGATTTTCTTAAATAAAACACATGCTCAACAGCTGGTTTACATTATTTTTTGACCACTGTTTGCAACCCATTCATTTGCCTGTTAAGAACCACTGCTTTATGGCACTAAGAGCATGATGGGCACAACACACACATCTCCCTGGATGCGAAGCCAGTAAAACTGATCAGTTATGTGAGCAGCTACCTCCCGGTGGCATCTGGGTACCAACAGCTGGGTATTATGAAAAAAATAATGTAGCTTCAAAGGCGGCATGTAAGGCGTTATCATGTGCCTGCTCTGGGGGAAAATCCTCAGCAGACACCACCTGGATCACCTGCCCGGCCTCCGAAAACAAATAATTTTGCTGCACGTGACCCAGCTGTCCGCACCCCAACACTCCCACCCAGGCGTCTGAGTGGCCCCCTTTGGGGCTGATACAGCACTGCGGCCGCCTGGGACCAGCAAGAGGGAAGAAAATGAGACTTTAAATAAGGGTTTATGCTCTGCCCGGTGCTGGAGTGGCTCGGTGGTCACGTGAGGGGACGCTGTCCTCCGTCGGGGCATAGGTGTGGGGCAGCCCTCCAGTGTCATGGCTGGCCTTCCTTGCTCTTGGGCTTGTACAGCTAGGTGGTTCATTGCTAGACTGCACTGCCTCCTGCAGGTTGTGCGGTCGTAGGCACCTGAGCTAGTCCATTGATCTAGCAGGGAACCCCTCGATGAACTGCTCCGGCGTCACAATCTCAAACATCTGAGCCTCACCTGCTAAAACTCCCAGCTGCAGCTATAATGCTGAATTCTGCAACTGCTGGGCAGAGGTAAAGGGTTGATACGCCAATCCCAGCCTTGCTCCCGAAAACGACGTCAGTGGTCTTCGGGGGAGAAATCCAGCGATCCAGAACTGCCTTCCTGACAACCTGGTAATTTTTAGCCATGTAGTCATGGCTAGAAGTCACTTGTACCCATGTAGTCATGCCCGCCATTGTGGAGGGCTTCGCCTGCCATGCCCAGGCCAACTGCTGGGGTAGGGCACCAAGCTGAGCATTCAGTAGTATGTGAATGAGAACCTGAGTAGTATATATCAGGTCATTTTAGTAGTATACACTACCAGTCAAAAGTTGTAGAACACCCCAATTTTTCCAGTGTTTTTACTGAAAATGACGCCATTTGATATCTCAATGCACTCAGAGATGAAAGCATAGTACAAATAAACAATTGGAGTCGAAAAATAAAATATGGAATCAATTCATAGACCAAAATGTATTCAAAACTGTTGACTCATCAAAGATATATGATAAGTCAAATATATAATATATTTAATATTATATTAAATATATATAAAAATGTATTTAATTTTTTTTATGCTTTTTAATGCTGGCTCCAAATGCTCTACCCATTTTTCAAGACACTTTGTATGTATGTTTATGTTTGTTTTATATGCTCTTTTTGGTTTCAACAATTAATTAAATTTAAAAGTGCCCTTTTATGGCCTCTTATATGTGGCTTGAATACATTCAACTGCTGACAGGGTCTGTAGCTATATGTGCTCTATTCGGCAGTCAACTTATTCACAGTTCTGAAGAATCTGATTTGAAGAACATGTTTCTAATAATAACTGGTTAGTTGTACATTAGAGAAATGCAAAGTCAGCATTATTCTTTCTAGAATTTCTTTGTACTTGTTTAGCTAAATAAATACAGATTTCAAAGGAATATGCGATCTAGGCAAAGATATTATTTTGCTATGATTCAATAGTCAAATAAAGACAAGCTGCAGCACTTGTGAATTGTCAGTTTTTGATGTAGAATTCACATCCTACTCATTCTAAGCCGTGTGTACACTGTCTGATTTTTTTTTTTTTTTTTTTGATTGTGGCAGGGTTGACTACGGTAGTTCACAGCTCTAGTGTTTTCACACTGCACAATCCAATGATCAGTTGCGATAGGACTGATCAAACTGCACAACCATGCCTTACATGCCAGACTTCTGTAGCAAGAACTGCTTGGGATAAAAGCATAAATGAACAAGAATACCATTGTGATCCAATAGTTTATGCTTGAATTTAGATTGATAAATTAGATTGTTTGCCAATAGTCTTTTTTATTGCGTACAGCTGCTTTGGAAGGAAAGAGTCCTGGGTTTGATTCCCCCAGGAACCACAGACTTGATCATGTTCATACCATTTTGTAAGTTGTCTTGAAAAAGTAATGTATACATGTAATTATATAACTTTCTACCAACAGGCTGAAGTTCGTGTAGAATTCATAATCCCTGTAGATGAAATAACAATCATTTTAACTGGAGTTGGTGTGGGATTGCTCCTTATCATCATTCTTACTGTCATCATGTTCAAGGTAATGCATGATTTCACACCATCCAGAAGTAAATAAATTTGTGTTGATTTTGCATATTATTTATATTTCTTTCCAGCTGGGATGTTTCAAGAGAAAGAAATACTATGAAGAGGAAGCTGGTTCTGCTGCTGATGCTATACAGAGAGATGCCATGCTCCATGACACTGACCCAAAAAACAGCCAGTCAGAGTCTAAAGATAAAACTGACACAGAGGGCAAAAGGCTTCTAGATGAAAGAAATGACAGCATACAGATTTCTGGCACATAAGAGAAAATGTTAGAGTGAAGAAGTCCAAACATAGAAAAATGGGGACAGGTACAAATCTAAATGCTTCTTGTGAATGAATGCTGTGATAGAATTGAAACAGTGGACAAAAATGATCTCTGAACCTCAGGCACAATGGTGCAGTTACTGAATTTCATGTTCAAGGTCACTTTAATTGTTATGATATTATCCGTGTATATACAAACAAGCGATTGAAATGCAGCTTCTGAAATAACAGCAGCCCAATTTGCAAATAAGCATAATGCACCAGTGTGCTGTCTCTGAACTAATAGAAATATTTAACCTTTCTCATGGCATCTTTGGTTTAGCTTATTATAGCCTAAATCTATTAATAAATAAATCCATTAATACACCTTCACAGTTAGGCCACTGTACCAGGCCACCTTACCATATGCTGATGTCCAAATTGTGGTCCACATATGGTCCTGATCTAAATGCAAGAAACATAGGGTCAGAAAAATCCTTTAGAGTGAGCCATATCTGAAAAACCAAAACGGTCTCCTTTTTTTCAAATGTTTTTACAAATTTTGGGCAGAAACTCATTCAAACTTGAAACAAAACTGTCCCACAATTGTCAATGTGGTTGGATCACATGGTTGGTTAACACAGTTTGTATTGAAGCACTAGCTGTCTTTCTCTACTTTGTTTTACTGACTATAGTGTAAAAATATTCTTGCAACTTAACTTTACTCTCTCTGAGACAATGGTACTTTTCACACTGTATAATATAATAATAAACAAATAACCACTGGGTCTTTGTTACCTGAGTTAAAGTTGCCCTTGGAGTTGTAATTAAACTGTTATTTGTCACATGCTTCATAAAATTATTTTGCGGATTTCAGTTCAATGTATATAAACTGGTGGTTTCCTAGTGGTTAAGGAAGCGGACTTGGGTCCGCAAGGTCCCTGGTTCGAATCCACCAGCTGCCAGGTTGCCACTGAGGTGCTCTGAGGAGACAGGTCCCAACCCACATCACTTCTTGTGGGCTTACCATCCACAGGAAGGCTCAAAATATGGTGCAATGTGATTTGACAACTGCCCCTGGCGCCACCCCTGCGACCCGGCAACAGACAAGCAGAAGAAGATGAATGAATGAAGGATGAATGTCCTCACCTTAGTCCAATAGGGACACATAATGAAAGCATTTTTTTAGAGAACAAGTCCATTGCTGAAATCCCATTCTGTGTTTTTATGTTCTACACAAATGTTCTAAATTTAAGAAAGATGTTTCTTAGCAAATTATTGCAGGAAAAACCCTCTAACATTCTTTCTCATTCTCATGGGACTGCAACCCTTTCTTCCCTTTTAAATAAGGGAAATATAAATTGTGTAAGAATCCATCTAAAAATAACATCTCCTCTTTCTTGATTTTTATAAATGAAAAGGTTTTCATGATATAAACCCAATTTTAATCAGTTTTAGATATTAAATAAAAGTGCGAAAACATACAGTATGGTTTAGAAAAGGTCACAGTATGTTTTAGAAAAGGTCATGGTTAATCAAATCCCCAAACACATTTACATCTTGTGTCCAAAGTTAAAGCTTGTTTAAAGCTTGTCCCCAACATGTTCGCAATGTTGTAGACCAATCGCCAATGCTGATTGGTCTACACACAGCTGCGGATTATCCTGGTTAATCAGCGAGCAGATAAGAACCTTAAGCCAACTATTCAGTGCCAAATTGTTGTCACGCTTTAGTGGTAAACCTCTACATTTGTTGGTCCGCCCTGGTTTTCATTTTTGTAATTGTGTATGTGTATTGTGTAGGGTGAGATGGAAATTGTTGACTCGCTGTGGCAACCCCTGAAAAACGGGATGAGCCGAAAGGAGAAGAAGAAGAATTGTGTATGTTCTTGTTGCTCTAGTTCAGTGCAACTTCAGTCTGTGCTCAGTCCTGACTTATCTTTATATTTTAAAGAATATGACTTATTACTCATCCTTGACCCTGCACCACATGAATCTCTGCTACAGCCATAGCCTCACTACATGCATGGGTCCGTTCCTGTTGACAATTGGAACCACACACGCCAATCCGTAACAGTTTGCTCTGTTCTGAAGAACTCAGTGTTGCTGATTACCGGTGTAACCGTGGTTCTATGACTAAGTGAAAGACAGCCAGGGGCGATGCTGAAAGTACTGGTGGACTGTCCTTGCATCTGCACGTTGTCGAGAATCACATAAAAAAGTTGTCACATTACGACATATGACGTGATGGCCTAAAATCTGGTCTCTTGATCCTTCTGGCATAGTCCGAGTGACCAAGGACCTTGGTAGTATTCCACGTTATAATGCACTGCCAAAGGCAGTGCTGAAAGCACTGGTGGAAGAGAAATACCCACCCAGTCACGAGAAATCTGGGAGAGCATCACTACCATTTGGAATAACAGCTGCACACAGTGCCAGAACAGAGACCACATTCAGTCTAAAGTACCAGGCAAATGTACATACCAAGCAAATGTACATGTTGCAGCATGCCAGAAAGCAGCACACCCTGGAGGGCTGCCCATGATGTTGCCTGAGCACTAGGGTTTAATATTTTTCCCACAAATGACAAAAATCAAATCCTGGGAAAAGACCTATTTCCTGGGATTTTTTTTTTTTACTGTACCTTATTTAGATATTATTCAAATATTTGTGCCAACCTGCATTTCACATGAAATTATTGCTATTTTGGCTATATTTAGGGATGCAAAACAAAAGGGTTTCATCTCCACAGAACCTATAAGGGCTCAGCCACTTGTGCTGTCGTGGTCAACATCTGCTATATTAATGTGGCAGGTTCGTTTTTAAATCATCTTTTGAAAAAATAAGCTATAGCTATCGTTAAAGCCTATATCATGTTTTTACACAACTCCAATTTAAAAACGACATGTTAAAGCAAACTATTTCATGATAATTTCTTAATACATTCGGTATGTACCCTAAAACTAAGTTTAAGATTGTAGGCCGAAGCGGCTGCAGAAGAGGGGAAAAAAAGAACACTCGGATGCGCCCTCGCTCGCACTCTCCTCCAGGAAGCGGCTGGGGAAAATATGTTTTGCAAGACTTTTTGCTGTTCACATTACTGTATGACAACAAATAGATGCAAGTCACTTTTTTTCCTCCCAATTTTTTCCCGGGTCCCATCTTCACATTTTCCGATACCCAGTATTAAACGCTACTGAGCATATGTCGAATGATAGTGAACAGGGAAAGACACTGCATGCCCCATGGATTTATAGGCATGAGTGATTGCCTCTACCACTCAATTGGAGAGCTGCTGTTTTGACAAGGCGCCCTATGGATACCACCAAAGCAAATAAACAGCTGATCAATACTTCAGAACTCTAACCAGGCACAACTCAGAACGTACAGTATGTCTGTGCCAGCATAATTGGCTGATTGCTAACTTGTGCGGACAAGACTTTTAGAAGAAAACAAAAGGCTCCAACGAATACAACTAGCACCCACAGAGAGAGCATGTAGCTCACTCACAAGACGGGCTATTGTTATTGCAAGAAGGAACGCAGTTTTAAGTGATAACCATTTAATGTCTGGTTGAAAAGGAGGTCCCACCACCAACAAAAGTATTATGTACAAAATGGTCTGGAGAGACAATGAGGTGCTATCATCAACACATAGTTATTGTGCAAGCGGGACAAAAACCTTTCACAACAGTGGGAGGGAAGGCATTAAGAATCACCTGCGGCCAGTCGTGGGGCATAGCATCTGCGTTGTTTGGGCACTTGCAAACAGATCCACAGTTGCCCCATTTTATGTTCTCCAGATCTGTGCTACCACGTCTAGGTGTAAGCACCACTCCCCTTGACACACTCTCCTTCGTGACAATGCATCTGCCACACTGTTCAGACATCGGGCAGGTATGCTGCACGGATGGAAAGAAGGTTGCTTTGGATCCTTATAAGGATCCTGTGAGCAACCTGAAGAGCAGCTAACGAGACAGCATCTGCGTTGTTTGGGCACTTGCAAACAGATCCACAGTTGCCCCATTTTATGTTCTCCAGATCTGTGCTACCACGTCTAGGTGTAAGCACCACTCCCCTTGACACACTCTCCTTCGTGACAATGCATCTGCCACACTGTTCAGACATCGGGCAGGTATGCTGCACGGATGGAAAGAAGGTTGCTTTGGATCCTTATAAGGATCCTGTGAGCAACCTGAAGAGCAGCTAACAACCTTGTTTACCCCTAATGATTGATAATACAGTCATGGAAAAAAAATATTAGACCACTCTGCTGTTTTCTTCAATTCCTTGTTCATCTTAATGCCTTGTTCCACTAAAGGTTTATCACCTGGGGGAAACAATGAACACAAAACCACGCAATGACTAAAAGCACTGTATTTGTCAGTACAATGTTATTGCTAGTGATGTAAGAACGGAAGTGATTTTTGTCACTGTCAATAAAACCATGCAAAATGGGCAGAAATCAGCTCTGAAATTAAACTTAATGATGAGCCTTTTTTGTTGTTATTATATTTTCCAGATTAATGTAGATTAAGTGGAAGCAGACTTTTAAATGGACAAGAAATTAAAGAAAGAGTGGTCTAATAATTTTTTCCATGACTGTAGAAGACAGTTGCAACCATATCTGAACGTACCAATTCAGGCTCGTCTTTCAGCACATTCTGAAAGTGGCGCAGTGTCAACAACACTGCCATCAACTCAGGAGTGTTGATTTGTAAAGTGCGTAACTGAAGGGGCCAGATCCCGTTCACGCCACTTCCACCCCCTCCCCCAACCCCCAGCTGATGAGAGAGCTCCCGTCAAAATAATATCCCACCATGCAGGCCAGGTGGAACTCCATGATTGAGAAGTTGATCGTGGGACTAGGGTTCCAGCGTGAACATGAGACGACGCGTTATCGTGGTCTGTGCGTGGGCACAGACACATTTGAAGCAACCATTTCTGAAATGCTTTCAACAACAGAATGCCCAGAGGTATGACCAGAGTGGCTGCTGTGGTTTCCCCCAACAGATGAAGGAGAGAGATATAATGTTGAGAGATTGCTTACACCTGTTAAAATTGCACGTACCTTGTCTGGTGTTGGACAGGCAAGCATGGTGTTCGAATTTAGGGTGATGCCAATGATATGAGTCTCCTGTACTGGAGTCAGTCGGCTTTTCTCCTGGTTGACTCTGAATCCCAGAGCTGTAACATGTACTGTATCAGCCGTCGGTGAGCATGGAGTCTGGCCTGTTTGGCCGACCCTGCACATACAAGCTAGTAGTCGAAGTAGAGAAGCACTATTTTGCCCTCCCTCTATGGTGGTTCTAATGCCACCTGAAGACAATTGGGGAACGCCCTGGTGCCAGTGATAGGCCAAAGGGAAGAACTCTGCTATTTCTTTCCCATGAACGAAAACCTATGGAAACGCCTGTGCTCCATGGGAATGGGTGCATGAAAAAAAAAAAACTTGAGGTCTATGGTCACAAACCAATGCTAGTTTGTGACTGCCTGCACCACATCCGATGTTCATCGGCACCTTTAAAAACCAGTTCAGCCTCCTTCAATCCAGAAATGGCTTGAATTCGCCGTCTTTCTTTCGGCACAAGGAAATAAACTGAAAAGAACCCTCCTGGGAAAACAATGGGGTTGACCACTCCTATGGCACCTTTGGTAAATAATACCTGGATTTCTTTTGCCAAGGCTTCTGCCTTTCTTAAATCCCTCATGACAGTTGACTGCACTCCTGAGTGCATGGGTGGCCGATGGCAGAATTGCAGGCAATATCTCTTTGAAAGGGTCGAAAACAGCCGTAGGTTGGACGTTAATGCCCTCCAATAAGCTAACTGATTGTGCGAACCCACCATTTGAATGGGGTGTGGGCTTGCTTGTAGTAGCGCACCACCATGCCTGGCAGAAGCTGAAGGCCTCTGAATAGGCCTTGGTGTTATGCACATGTGGCGGGTGGCAGCAGGGTTGCATGGAGCTCTGAAAACAGGCTTCAAACCCACATGCCAGGAACGAGACTCGGTAACAGATCTGTCCAAGGCCACCTGCGCTGCTGGTCCAAAAACAATCAGGTGTTCCCTCAGATTGTTCCTACAATCTTCAAGGAGGGGGGAGTGGGCCAAACACACTTGTCACCATGTCTGCACCAATTTGGCCAAGGTAGTGCCACATTGGTTGGCAATGAAGCTCATTGCTTGCATTGCCAACTCCAGCACCTCAAACAAATTCCCAATTTTCTTCTCCTTTCAGCTTATTAAATTTTTCAGGGGTTGCCAAAGCAAGTCAACAATTTCTATCTAACCCTGTCCTCCGCATCCTCAACTCCAACTCAAACCACTTCCATGTCCTCTCTCACCGCATCCATAAATCTCCTCTTTGGCCCTCTTTCGTCTCTTACCTAGTAGCTCCATGTCTAGTATTCTTCTCCCAATATGACCACTGTCCCTCCTGTGAACATGACCAAACCATCTTTTTAATCTGTCTTCTCTGGCTTTTTCTCCAAACCTTCCTGTCTGTGTTGTCACCCTGATTACCTCGTTCCTGATCCTGTCCATCCTTGTCACCCCCAAATAGAACCTCAGCATCTTTAACTCTGTTACCTCCTGCTCTGCCTCCTGTATTCTACCTATTCCTAGTATCTCTAGTCCATACGTCATGGCTGGTCTCACAACTGTCCTGTAAACCATTCCCTTCACCTTAGCTGACACTCTCTTATCACAAATCACTTTCTCCAGTTGTTCCATCCTGCCTGTACTCTATTCTTTACCTCTCTTCTACAGTCTCCACTGCTCTGAACAGTTGAGCCTAAGTATCTAAACTCCTCCACCCTCGCCACCTCTGCTCCTTGTAACCTCACTATTCCACTGTTCCCCTTTTCATTCACACACATGTACTCGGTCTTGCTACAATTGACCTTCATTTCTCTTCTCTCCAATGTAAACCTCCACCTCTCTAAGTTCTCTTCTAGCTGGTGCCTGCTCTCACTGCAGATCAGAATGTCATCTGCAAACATCATTGTCCATGGTCCATGGTCTGACCTCATCTGTCAATCTGTCCATCACCAGATGGACAACAATAAGGGGCTCAGGGCTGATCCTTGATGAAGTTCAACCTCCACCTTAAAGTCCTTTGTCCTTCCAACAGCACACCTCGCCACCATTGTGCTGTTCTCATACATATCCTCCACCAGTCTAACATACCTCTCTACAACTCCTGACTTCCTCATATAAAACCACAATTCCACCCTTGACACCCTGTCATATGCCTTTTCTAAATCTACAAAAACACAATGAAGCTCCTTCTGACCCTCTCTGTACTTCTCCATTAACATCCTCAAGGCAAATATTGCATCCGTGCTACTCTTTCTCGGCATAAAACCATGCTGTTCGCAAATTTCGCAAATTTCTACCTCTTTCCTCAACCTCGCCTCAACTACTCTTTCCCAAATCTTCATGATATGGCTCATCAACTTTATCCCTCTGTAATTGCTACAGCTCTGCACATCACCATTCTTGTAAATTGGCACAAGGGCATTTTCCCTCCACTTATCAGGTATCTTGTCTGTCTCTTTTCCATTGAACAACCACGTCAGAAAATGTACCACTTCTTCCTCCAAAGCCCAGCGCACACGGGGAGGATTCGGCACGCGCCGATTGCTCAGTGCCAGATTCTCACCGTGTGCGCGCAAATTTACTTGAGCATTTGGTCACTTGAGGCCGTGAGCAAAATATCGATCGTGCTCGATTTCGTGAGCATCTTTCTCACTACAAATGATTTGTGCGCATGCGTTATTATGAATATATATATGATTGTTCTTCATGAAGAATAAAAATAGTTTGTTTACTATGAGGAGTCTTCTGAAAAAATTACTAGTAGTATTTGGTGTTTCACTTCTCCATGTTTTATTTTGTTTGAATTGAAAAAAAATATATTCACTTTGTCACATTTTACATCATTTTTTTTTTCATTATTCCTAAAATTTCCACAGAAATAAGCTGTGGAAATAAGAAAACATTAAAATTAAATCAACTAATTACTAGCGAGACGTGAGCCGAATTCTCATCGCGTGCGCGTGTACTATAAGCGCGCGCGAATGGCGCTGAGCATTCGGCGCGCGCCGAATCCTCCCCGTGTGCGCCGGGCTTAAGCACTTCCATACCTCCACTGGTATGTCATCGGGACCAACTGCCTTTCCACTCATCCCCTTCGAAGCTTTACTAACTTCATCCTTTCTTATTTGATTTACCTGCTCCCTGTTGGCAACTGGCTCTTCATTCCTACGCTCCCTATCATTTTCCTCATTTAACAACTTCTAAAAATACTCCCTCCATCTTCCTAGCACGCCGTTTTCACAGGTAAGAACATTTCAATTTCTGTCCTTAATTAACCTCACCTGCTGCACATCCTTCATAGATTGATTTCTCTGCCTTGCCAATGTGTAAAACTCCTTTACTCCTTTTTTCACGTCTAACCTTTCATACAACTCCTCGTATGCCTTTTGTTGAAGTGGCTTTGGCCACTTCCCTCTTCACCTCCCTTGCCCTCTCTCTGTACTGTAGTCTATTCTGTCACTATCCCATCTCTTCTTTGCTAATCTCTTCCTCTGAATACTCTCCTGAACCACATCATTCCACCACCAGGTCTCTTTGTCCTCCTTTATCTGTCCAGAGGAAACACTTCGCACCTTCCTAGCTATCTCCCTAATGACTAGCTGTGGTCTCCCATTCATCTGGGAATTCCCCACCACAGCCCAGAACTGCTCCAACTTCTTTTCCAAAGTCTTCACAACATTCCTCTTTCCTTAACTTCCACCACTTCATCTTCTGCTCTGTTTTCACCATCTTCCTTCTTCTCACCTCCATTGTCAGCTTGCACACTACCATCCTATGTTGTTTGGCCACACTCTCACCTGCCACCACCTTACAGTCACTTATCTTCTGCAGAATACCTCTTCTACAAAGAATGTAATCTACCTGAGTGGACCTGCCTGCAGGTTGTATGTCAACCGGTGTTCCTATCTCTACCAAGGCCATTTTCATTCTTTTTCCTATATCCACCACTGCTTGTCCTTACAAATTTCTATCCCTCACTCCAAACTGACCCATCACTTCCTCATCCCCTCTGTTCCCTTCTCCTACATGGCCATTGAAGTCTGCTCCAATCACCACTCTCTCTCCCAAGGGGATGCTCTCTACAACCAAATCCAGCTCATTCCAAAACTTCTCCTTCTCTGCTAACTTACCTGTGGAGCAAAACCAATGACAACATTCAACATCACTCTTCCTATTTTTACCTTCACACAGATCAACCTGTCTGACCCTCGTTTCACATCCACCACATTACTTGCATACTTTTCCCTGATGATCACCCTTACTCCATTTCCCTTCCCATCTGATCCCTGGTAGAATAACTTAAAGCCTCCCCCAATATTTCTGGCCCAATTGCCCTTCCACCTGGTCTCTTGCACACACAACACATCCACTCTTCTTCTCTCCATCATGTCAGCTAGCTCCCTACCTTTCCCTGTCATTGTACTTACATTCAGGGTTCCCACTTTCAGACCAAGACTTCTAACCTTTCTTTTCCCTCTTTGTCTTAATAAATCTTCCTCCTCTTCTTCCTTGTCTTCGACCAACAGTAGCACAATTTCCAACAGTACAGTACTACAGTTGGCGGTCGTTGTTAACCCGGGCACCGACCGATCTGGTATGGAAATCTTTTTGTGGTTTCGCATCTTAGATTTGACAACATGTTTTTACGCCAGATGCCCTTCCTGACGCAACCCTCACCATTTATCCGGGCTTGGGACGGCACTAAAAAAGGAAACTCCATTGATGCTTATGTTTGCAGATGAAAACATCATCTGCCGGTGATCTACAATTAGATTAGGCAAACTAGAAGAGAACCTAGAGACGTGGAGGTTTGCACTAAAGAGAAGAGGAATGACTTCAGTTGTAGCAAGACAAGTAAATATGTGTAAATGAAAGGGAGAACAGCGGAACGGTGAGGTTACAAGGAGCAGAGGTGGTGAAGGTGCAGGAGTTTAGATACTTGGGATCAGCTGTGAAGAGCAGTGAAGCCTGTGGAAGAGAGGTACGAGAAAAATAAGAGTGCAGGTGGTGATTTGTGATAGACGAGTGTCAGCTAAGGTGAAGGGAAATGTTTGTAGGACAGTTGTGACACCAGCCACTCAAATAAGTGTTAGTCTTAGAACCATATAGTAATCGGTATTTGAGGATGCATGTGTGCTCCGAGAAAAACTTAAATTCCGCTTCAATTCTGATAAATTTGCTTTTGATATTCTGTACATTCTCATTCTCAACATTTTTACCAAGTGGCCACATCAGCAGTACCACTAAAGGCCATTTATAAATGTAAAACTGTATCTTCTTCTTTCGGCTTGTCCTTTTTTCAGGGGTTGCCACAGTGAGTCAACAATTTCCATCTCACTCTGTCCGAGGTATCTTTAACTTTCCAACTACCTCCAGGTCCTCCCTCATTGCATCCATAAATTTCTTCTTTGGTCCTCCTCTTTGTCGCCTATCTGATAGCTCCATTTGTAGCATTCTTCTACCAATATAACTACTGTCCCGCCTTTGAACATAGCCAAATCATCTTAATCTTAATAACAAAATCTTCTCTAGCTTTTTACTCAAAACCTTCCTGTCCGTGTTGTCCATCTGATGATCTCATTGCTTATTCTGTCCATTTTTGTCACTCCTAAAGAGGACCTCAGCATCTTTAACCCTGTCACCTCCAGCTCAGCCTCTTGTCTTCTGCATATTGCTAGTGTATTTAAAACCATACATCATGGCTGGTTTCACAACTTCCTGTAAATCTTTCCCTTTACTTTAGCTGACACTCTCCAATAACAAATCACTCGAGATGCTTTTCTCCAGTTGTTCCATCCTGACTGTACTCTACTCTTCACCTCTCTTCCATTCTCAACTGCTCTTCACAGTTTATCTTAAGTATCTAAACTTCTGCACCGTCACCACCTCTTCTCCTGGTGACCTCACCATTCCACTGTTCTCCCTTTCATTAAGACACATGTGCTTTGTCTTGCTACGACTGGCCTTCATACCTCTTCTCTATAGTGCATACATCCACCTCTCTAGGTTCTCTTCTCACCACCGTTGTGCTGTTCTCATACATATCCTCCACCAGTTGTTTATGAATCTCTACCGTTTTCCTCAAGCTACCCTCAACTACTCTTTCTCGTATGACTCGTCAACTTTATCCTTCTGTAACTGTAAAAACTCTGCACATCACTCGCCTTGTAAATTGGCACAGAACACTTTTCCTCTCATCAGGCACCTTGTCTGTCTCTTAAATTGTATTAAACAAAAGAGTGAGAAAATTTACCACTACTTCCCCTTAGCACTTACATACCTCCACTGGAATGTCATCGGGACAGACTGCTTTTCCACTCTTCATTCTCTTCAGGGCTTTGTTAACTTTACCCTTTCCAATCTGATCTACCTTCTCCTTGTTAGAAACTGTCTCCTTATTCCTACTCTACAATTTTCCTCAAAAACTCCTCAAAGTACTCCGTCCATCTCCCTAGCACATCTTTCTCACTGCTAATGATATATAATGACTGGTGCACTATATCGAGATGACCAAGTCGAATGTCATCTTATGGCCTGTATAAAAACCTCATTTAAATCCCATAGAAAATATGTGGGGGACCTGAAGAAAAATGTTCATACTAGAAAACCATCGAATCTGGAGGAACTCAAGAGACTTGCCAATGAAGAATGGGCCAGGATTCCTCAAAGGAAGTGTTGAAAACTACAACAAACAACTACAGACAGTTATCCAGTATAAAGGAAACACAATTGACTATGAGGATGTGAGGAGTTAATAATTTTGACCCTGGTAGTTTTTGTGTTTTCTGCAATATTTTTATTTCTGGGTGGAAAATAAAATAATGTAAGCATCCATAATAAAACTAGGATGTCTAAAAGTGCAGAGTTAATTTTTCTTTGCTCTGGTTAAATGCACTTGTGAAATATGTACTTTAAAACAATGACTATGTGAGGGCGGGGCAGTGGTTAGCGCACAGCTGCAGCGTAGAGAGCAGGTGAGTGGCGAGGCAGATGCTGCACTGTGCACAGGTGGTAACATTTCCACTAATTATTCCTCTCCTGTCATAAGTAGGAGCCGGGTTCACAGGAGGGGGAGAGAACGGACTGAGAGACACTGAGAACGCAACCCCGCTGAACCAGACTGTACTGTGTGTGTATGTGTGTGTGTCTCCGACCACCAGGCCACTACTGAGGTGAAACGATAAATAAAAACTGTGTGTTGAACTTAGTATCTGAGTGATTGGTGTTCAGAGGACTCACAGACTACCACAATTGGCGCCCAACTTAGCTGAACACCATGACAGAACAGTTGGAGCTCCTCACACAGTTGGTGGGAGAAGTGGTGATCATACACCGGGACCAGGCGGTGGCTCACCAAGCGCAGGTGGCAGAGCTGCGCGCTCAGCTGGGAGCCTTAGCCCAGCAGCTGTCCCAGGCAGGGCAGGGGTCGTTCTCTCCTACAGCTGACGTCTCACTAACTGGCATGGCCCTGCAGCGGATGACGGGGACGGATGACCCACAATCATTTTTGGATGCCTTCGCCACGATTGCAGCGGCGTGCGGCTGGCCAGAGGAGCAGTGGGCGGTTTGTCTGCTGCTGCTGCTCTCCGGAGATGCCCAGACTGCGGCCGCCATCAGCCGAGCAGCCTGCAGGAGGCGGTCACTTTGGCAGAGGACCATCTGGCCGTGCAATCCCTACAGCCAGGAGCGGAAGCCACGACGCCAGGGGGCTGCCCCACTACGATGCCACGACAGAGAACAGCGCCCTCTCACGTGACCACTGAACATCTTCAACCCCCGGCCGAACAGAACAATCCTAAAATATCCTCTTGTTGCTTACAGGTTCCGGGGTCCCGCAGTGCCGTATCAGTCCCACAGGGGGCCGCTCAGATGCCTGGGCAGGGGCACTGGGGGGGCGGACAGCTGGGTCACGTGCGGCGAGATGGTCTATCGTTGGAGGTAGGGCAGGTGATACAGGTGGACGGAACCCCAGCACCCCTCCCCCGATCCAGAGGGACATACAGCGTTCCGGTAAGGATCCAGGGGTGTGTACATCAGGCAATCTTGGATTCAGGCTGTCAACAGTCTCTAATTCATGCAAGCCTGATTCCACCCGGGGCTTTTGATAGACTGGCTGTGGTGAAGGTAAGGTGTGTGCACGGCGATGTCCACCGGTACCCGGTTACAGCGGTTACCATTCGCTGTGACAGGAAGGAGTGGCGCGTCAGTTTTGCAGTCAGCTCCAGGCTTACACACTCTGTAGTTTTGGGAACTGATTGGCTGGGTTTTGAAAAACTACTCAAGACTGGTACACGGTCACCAGAAATGATTATGTAGATGCAGTGCTCACTGCAGCCTCAGTGGGGGCGCGCGGAGCCAGTGGCAGCGGCTCTGCGCGCGCCTGTGTTCAGTCCCGCTGAGGATTTTCCATTCGAGCAGGCGCGTGATAACACCTAACTGCTTTTGATCAAGTGGTAAAAATTGATGGCCAGCTTGTGAGACCTGGGTCAGCATTATCATTTCCGTACTTTGTTATGATCAGGGACAGATTGTATAGAATGTGCCTTGAGACGCGTGGTGGCGGCATATGCACCCAGCTGTTGGCACCGAGGAGTCACCGGGAGATTATACTCCAGGCGGCTCATCATCACCCATCACATGGGCAGCCAGAAAACGCTAGACCGCATTACTGATCTGTTTTACTGGCCTGGTATTCACGGGGATGTGCGCCATTTCGGCGCATCATGCCCTGATTGCCAAATGGGAAATCCGCCCACCACCCCTCATCGGGCCGTTTCACCGAAGTGCACGTGGGTACCGGTTTGTTCTGGTAGTAATCGACTACGCCACGAGATATCCTGAAGCCGTGGCGCTGCACAATATCTCTGCAAAGAGTGTTGCTGATGCGCTTTCCCAGATCATCTTGCGGGTCGGAATCCCGAAAGAGATTCTGACAGATCAGGGAACATCGTTTATGTCATGGACCCTGAAAGAACTGTTCAGATTATTAGGTATCAAGTCTATTCGGACCAGCGTCTACCATCGTCATACTGACGGGCTGGTGGAGCGGCTGAATAAGACGCTGAAATCTATGATCCGGAAGTTCATTCAGGAGGACAGTCCAAGTTGGGATAAGTGGTTAGATCCCCAGTTATTTCCAGTGCGGGAGGTTTCCCAGTCCTCCACGGGGTTTTCCCCTTTTGAATTGTTGTTTGGCAGGAAGCCAAGGGGCGTGTTGGACCTGTTTAAAGAAAGCTGGGAGGAAGGTCCAAGCGCAAGTAAAAATGAAATCCAATACGTTCTGGACCTTAGAGCAAAGCTACACTCACTCGGGCAGGGATCACGGGTTAATTTGCTCAGGGCTCAGGAACGTCAGAAGCGCCTGTATGACAGGGGAGCTAAACTACGGCACTTTGCACCAGGAGACAAAGTCCTCCCATATTCAGCATCAAAGCTGCTCGCTAAGTGGCAGGGACCGTTTGTGGTGACACGGAGAGTTGGTGATGTTGATTATGAGGTGGAGCGTTCAGATAGGAGAGGAGACACTCAAATTTATCATCCAAATCTGTTTAAGGGGTGGATGGAGCCAGAAGCGGTCGCCCTGGTGTCGACTGTGAGAGGCGAGAATGAGCTTGGTCCGGTAGTGGGGGCACATGGTCCGAGCTCTCCTCTGGGTGACAAATCACTCATGTCGGCCCAGAAAGCGGACGTGGAAGAGCTCCAGCAGAATTTTTCTGATGTGTTCTCCTTTTTTCCAGGGCACACCACTCTCATACAACATCACATAGAAACACCGCTTGGTGTGACGGTGCGTTCAAGGCCGTACCGTCTTCCTATGCACAAACGTAAAGTGGTGCAGAAGGAATTAAAGCAGATGCTGGAAATGGGAGTGATTCAGGAGTCACACAGCGCCTGGAACAGCCCCGTAGTTCTGGTGGATAAGAAAGGCGGGTCTGTCTGGTTCTGTGTTGACTAGAGGAAAGTTAACACGGTGTCACAATTTGTTGCATATCCAATGCCCCAGGTGGACGAACTCTTGGATCGGCTTGGTACAGCTCAATTTTTCACGACACTGGATTTAACCAAAGGTTACTGGCAGATTCCCTTATCGCCAGAATCTAAGGAGAAAACGGCCTTCTCCACTCCGTACGGTTTGTACCAATTTGCCGTTTGGGTTGTTTGGTGCCCCGTATTTGGATGATGTCATCATCCACAGTGGCAGCTGGGCGGAACACATGCAGCACGTAACCTCGGTGTTACAGTCCTTGAGGCAGGCGGGGCTCACGGCCAACCCAGGTAAGTGTGCAGTTGGACGGAGGGAGGTACGGTATCTGGGACACTGCTTGGGGCGGGGTCAGGTGCGTCCACAGCTGGATAAGACAGCAGCGATCGCTGTCCACCTCCCAAGTCTAAAAAAGAGGTCAGGCAGTTCTTGGGGCTCGTGGGTTATTATCAGCGGTTTATCCCACAGTGCAGATTTGGCCAGCCCCCTGACGGACCTGACCCGTAAGAGTGCCTCAGATCCGGTCCAGTGGACGGAGCCGTGCCAGTGGGCGTTTGAGCAGATGAAACGGGCTCTCTGTGGTAAGCCACTCTTATTTACCCCTAATTTCTCTCTCCCTTTCATGCTACAGACTGAAGCGTCGGGCAAAGGGCTGGGGGCAGTGTTGTCCCAGCGCGTGAGGGGCACCGACCGACCCGTCGTGTACATCAGCCGAAAGCTGTCCGACCGGGAGAGTCGGTACAGCACTTTTGAAAAGGAGTGCTTGGCCATCATCTGGGCGGTCGGCGCCCTGCGTTATTACCTCCTGGGACGCCCTTTCACTCCACGCTCCGCTCCAGTGGCTCCATCGCATGAAGGACAGCCAACCATATAACTTCAAGGTCATTCACAGTCCGGGGGCACAGATGGCGGTAGCGGACTTTCTCTCTCGTCCCCTGACGACTGGGGGTGAGGACGGGGGCGGCGGGGGAGTTTGCTTGGCCAGACAGTCTGCCGGCCTCAGTCTAGCGGTGGAGGTATGTGAGGGCGGGGCAGTGGTTAGCGCACAGCTGCAGCGGAGAGAGCAGGTGAGTGGCGAGGCTGATGCTGCACTGTGCACAGGTGGTAACATTATTCCTCTCCTGTCATAAGTAGGAGCTGGGTTCACAGGAGGGGGAGAGAACGGACTGAGAGACACTGAGAACGCAACCCCGCTGAATCAGACTGTACTGTGTGTGTGTCCGACCGCCGGGCCACTACTGAGGTGAAACAATAAATAAAAACTAGGTGTTGAACTTATTATCTGAGTGATTGGTGTTCAGAGGACATCATCCATCGCCATGGCCTTAAATTCCACTGCTATGCCGATGATACGCAGCTTTACATCACCACCAAGCCAGCGCCGTGCTGCGTGCTGGGGACTCGGTGATGGGTTGAGAGCTTTGGCGAGTCGCTGCGGGATGAAGAGGAGGATGAAGAGGAGCCAGCGTGGTGGAGGAAGGAGCCTTTCCGCGGATCCTGTCTCTTATACACATCTAGATGTGTATAAGAGACAGCTTCTGACACCTGTTCAATTGCGGGAGCGTTAGATATAAGTAAGTCCAGGGTGTTACCCAGACGATGAGTGGCAACAGCCACGTGTTGAGCCAGTCCAAACCCATCTAAGGTGCTTAGTAGCTCTTTGGCGTTCGCGTCATTTGTTTTATTAACATGGAAATTGAGATCTCCTGCTATAATAATTTTATCAAAGTTTGTGACTATTTCAGACAGGAGAGTGGAAAAGTCCAATAGCTGTCTCTTATACACATCTAGATGTGTATAAGAGACAGCCTGTCTGAACTCCTCCACTGCCATGCCCCCACACGACGACTACGTTCTGCCGACGCCAACCTCCTCAAACCCACCATTAAAACCAAATACAAATAAATTGGACACAAAGCCTTCGCCATTGCCGCGACAACCCTCTGGGATTCCCTACCCCTGGCCATCCGCAACTCGGACACTCTATCCTCCTTCAAGAGCCGTCTAAAGAATCATTGGTTTAAAACTGCAGATTATAATTGACCTCCCCGCCAACTCCCAATGTCTTTGTATGTATGTGTGTGTAAAGTATTAAGTGAAGTGTCTTTGAGTAACATGAAAAGCGCTTTATAAAACTGATGCATTATTATTATTATTTTAATGTGCTGATCATTACAATAGTTGTTTCACTCTACTCTGCTTCAGTTATTGATACTGTTCACACTGTTTAGTAAGAGACAAATATAACCATAAGCTCTATATAATTTAATTTAATGTAATCTTAGTTGCCTTGAATTTGAAATTAGAGCTATATTTCATATGTTAATTCAAAACATTAATTATTTTGTGGACATTTAAACGAAATATTTATAAACTAGAAATGTCGACAATTTAAACACATGATGGAAACAGTATTCCTTCAACAAGTATTTTTTCAATTGCTTGATTAAAAAAACTAAGTGCTACTTTGTGCTTCAATGTGCCACACAAATATTATATAAATTAACTGACAAAGTGACTGACAAGACTAAAGTCTTTTAAAGAATTTTATCTTTTATTGACATAAAAATTACATTTCCCATTATCCATTTTTATGAATGAAAAGTTTTTATAATTTGATTTGGTTGAGGACATTAAAAACATGTGCCAAAACACATATTTATATAAGGTCTGATCACGGTTAATAAATACCCCAAAGGTATTTATATCTTCTGTCTGAAGTTAAAGCTTGTTTAGAGTTACCCCGGTGCACCTGTCCGTCTGGCATCTTCTTCAGTCTGATGTGACTTTGACTCTGCGATGAGCTCTGGCCTGAGCATAAGGTTCTCTGTTTCAGACTTTGTCCCCTGTGGTTTGGTCTTTTCCAAGGAACTCAGTGTTGTCTCCTGAGTGACAGGTGAAAAGAAGCATGATAATTTAAGTGTGAAGAATTTTTCTCCCTCTGATGACACTAGATTCTCAGTCCCTGACCAGATTTAGAAGAACAGAGAACACATTATCAGCTGTTAAACACAACTCAATATCCTTAAGTGCATGTTTGTTTGTTTTTTTTTCTCCATTTTATTGAACAGACAAAAGTGTTGAGAACTGCCCAAGGTGTGATTTTGACCTCGCAACAAGTCACAAGTGCTTAACTTAAAGAAAATTTCACTTGCAAACATAATGAAAAAGTTTGCTATTCTACCACCTAGTGTTATTCCATAGGGTCATTCCAACCTAACCTATACTTATTGATTTTTACATTTATTGAAGAGGTAGCCCTAAACACATGCTACTTTGGCTACCTAGTGGTTAAGGAAGCAGACTTGGGTCTGGAAGGGCCATCGGTTCAAATCCCCCTACCGCCAAGTTACTGCTGAGGTGCCCTGAGCATGGTATCATCCCCACACAAAAGCTGTGCACTGCTTACTTTAGTGATGAGTTAAATGCAGAGGTGAAATTTTGTTCTGTACTGTGGTGTGAATCACAATGAGAAAAACTTAATTTAATTTTAGAAGGCACAAGGTTGAAGGGTTTAGTTAGGCAACTGCACATTGATTTTTTTTTTTTTTTGTGAGATGTTTGACTTCTCATTCAAGGGGCTTCTTCAGTTGTAATTGTTCATGGGGAGTAACAGGAGCTATATCCTGTGAGTGGGGAGAAAGTGGTGTTTCAGGTCCCTCCTGTTGGGTGGACCTGGGTTCACCTAACGTTTAAAAAAAAAAAAAAAAAAAAAAGTCCAGTTGCCTTACTTAAACTCTTTCACCTTGACATGATGTTTAATATATTAAAGCCTTGATGGACAGTGGAATTATTGCATGCGGTACCAGGTTCCATGTTCATCCTCCTTACCATTTCTAGTCTTTGCTTCTTTGTTGGATTCACAGATGCTGGAATTAACAAAGAGCTTCTTCATCTGAAAAAAATAGAATAAATCTGAAGGACGATTTTTATCAGAATGATTGATTAGGAGAGAACGAAGTCAAAAAACCTGCTGAGTTGTTATCCCTTGGTACTTCATCTGCTTTGTATGGACCAAGACTCAGAAAAAGTGTCTTCAGGTCTGGGCTGGCATTGATTAATGTAGTAGATCCTACAACTAAAAAGAAAAAAAAAACAGTAAGCACTGAAGAATTTAAAACCTTCAACTATTGTGGTTTGCTTTACTACGTTGCATTTCTGAAAGAAAGTTAAACTATTTGGACCACATCACACAGTCCCAACTGCTGCTCATTAGTACTATTGCTTTGACTATGAAGTACGGTACATGTTTTTTTCTGTGGCCTACAGGTAATAGATTTTTTATTTTATTTTTTTTCAAATTGTAAGTGGCTCAAAGTGGATAAAAGTGTCTGCTATTTGTATGTCAAAGTGAAAAGCATGAAAAAGCATAATTTAGGGGCAGTTGGTGGCCTAATGGTTAGGGAAGCAGACCTGGGTCTGCAAGGCCCCCGGTTCGAATCCCCCTACCGCCAAGTTACCACTGATGTCCACTGAGCATGGTGGAAGCAAAGACTGTGGCAGAAGCAAAGACTTGGACTTGGGAAAAGTTTGTGGAGGCCATCGAGGCGGATTATCGGTTGGCCCCGAAAAAATTCTGGCAAACCGTCCGGCGCCTCAGAAGTGGGAAGCAGTTCCCTGTCCACACTGTTTACAGTGGGGATGGGGAGCTGTTGACCTCTATGGGGAATGTTCTCGGATGCTGGAAGGAATACTTTGAGGATCTACTAAATCTCACTGACACGTCTTCATCGGAGGAAGGAGAGACAGTGCTCAGTGGATGATCCACCAATCTCCTGTGCTGAAGTCACTGAGGCTGTTAAAAAGCTGCTAGGTGGCAAGGCGCCGGGGGTGGATGAGATCCGCCCTGAGTACCTGAAGTCTCTGGATGTTGTGGGACTGTCTTGGCTGACACGTCTCTGCAACACTGAGTGGCATTCGGGGTTGGTACCTCTGCAGTGGCAAACTTGGGTGATGGACCCTATTTTTAAAAAAAGGGGACTGGAGGGTGTGCTCCAACTACCGGGGGATCACACTCCTCAGCCCCCCGGGGAAAGTCTACTCCAGGGTATCGTAACGGAGAATTCGGCCAATAATCGAACCTCGGATTCAAGAGGAACAATGCAGTTTTCGTCCTGGTCGTGGAAGACTGGACCAGCTCTACACCCTCCAGAGAGTTCTTGAGGGATCATGGGAGTCTGCCCAACCAGTCCACATGTGTTTTGTGGGTCCCGTGGGGCTCTTGTGGGGGGTACTCAGGAAGTATGGGGTTGGAGTCAGTTGAGGTGGCTTGGGCATTTACACCGGATGCCACCTGGTTGCCTCCCACGGAAGGTGTTTGGGTCATGTCCCAATGGGAGGTGACCCAGAGGAAGACCTAGGACACGCTGGAGCAACTATGTTGCCCGGCTGGCCTGGGAACGCTTTAGGATCCTCCCAGATGAGTTGGAGGATGTGTCTGGGAAGAGGGAAGTCTTGGTATTCCTCCTCCGAATGTTGCCCCCGCAACCCGGCTCCATATAAGCAGATGAAGATGGATGGATGGATGGATGTTATGATTAACATTGTGATTTATGAAAAGAAGTGAAATTATGAAATGTTTACTGTTGTTTTATGGTGCTGATGGCTGGTTTATCATTATAACAGAAGAAGGTGTCCGTTTAAATTAAAATAATTGTAACGGAAAAATGTATCTGGTAAAAGTAAAGTTGTTATATTAAACCTTTTTGTTCCAACCAACCAACAGCACTAATTTTTTATTCATCTCAGATTACCATTGTTATGAGAAGAAAATTATGTTCTTGCCTTTATGTGATGAGACAATGGAAAATCTCTGAGACTGGGTTCCACAATAATCTGCTCCTCCACATAGCCTTGAAGACGTGGACATGTCCAGCAATTTAAAGGTTGTTGAACTTTGCTTCATCTGAATAGATGTCTCTGAAGTGTCTTCGAGGGATGTGAACAAACACAGAAATGACCTACTATTCCTTTCCGATGGAGTGATAGTCAAATTGTGAAGTGACTTTCCAAGTCTGTGATCAGACAGTGGTTTCTGGGCTCCACTTGGTTGTACCACAGGTTGATGAGGTCTACGGGTAATCTTCACCTCCAAACCTGAAGTATCCGAGTCTAACATTGGACCAAATGAATTTAGCCCGCTCTTGGAGGAATGAGCAGAGGTCTGTCTTTTGCTGTTTTTGGGTGACAACAGAACAGCACCATCACTTGTACAACTCACAGTGGGTAGAACATGACAAGAGTGTCTGTTGTCATATAGATTTTGTTCTCTTCTGAATGACTCTGGAGCCAATGGAGAAAGTGAAATGGATTCTTTTAACGCAACACCTTGTATCTTACATGTCTGAGTGTTCTTAGGCTGCATTATTGAAATATCTGACATTTCTTCTTGTGGTTTGCTCAGGTCAAATTTGCCACTCCAAGAATTCTTGGTTTCCAAGGCCAGCAGAGTTTCTGTGATATTTTTACGCTTACTTTGAGGAGAACCAAACAAACTAGTGTTCACAAAGCAAGGGGCTTGGCTTTGACATTCCAAGTCTGTTGGGTTTTGAAAAGCAGACTGAGAGGACATGCCCTGACTCCCAGGAGTTGAGGAAAAACTAGGGAAAGGTCTGCGGAGCGAGGATCCAAGCACTGCTTCAACTGAATAAGACACCAGCTTGTCAGGCTGAATAACAGCAACAGAAGAGGATTTGTAGGGCACAGAGACCTCTTTTGGCAGTATTGGATCGGACACCTCTTTGGTTTTAGTCTCAGATGACACAGCTTCTTGTTTCTGGTTTGTTTCGCTACTGTTGTAAAAGTTTGGCCTGCAATGACACAAACACAAGTTACTCAATTTACGCAATTTAATATTCACTGCTTTCTGTCATTATATATATATATATACATATATATATATATAGACACACACACACACACACACACACACACACACACACACACACAAATACATGTACAGATATACATACACACTCACCAGCCACTTATTAGGTACACCTGTCCAACTGTTAACACTTCATTTCTAATCAGCCAATCACATGGCGGCAACTCAGTGCATTAATGCAGGTAGACATGGTAAAGACAATCTCCTGCAGTTCAAACCGAGCATCAATATGAGAAAGGAAGAAAGGTGACTTGAGTGACTTTGAACATGGCATGGTTTTTGGTGCCAGAAAGGCTAATCTCAGATGAACGGGTGATTCGCATCATGGATGTGCAGCCGGCAAATCAGCGGCAACTGTGTGATGCCATCATGTCAATATGGAGCAAACTCCCTGAGGAATGCGACCAGTACCTTGTTGAATCTATGCCACGTAGAATTGAGGCAGTTCTGAAGGCAAAGGGGGTCCAACCCGTTACTAGCACGGTGTATCTAATAAAGTGGCCGGTGAGTGTATATATACAGTATATCTCCTAAATCCCAGTGACCGACCGACCGACCGACCTCAAAAACTTCTGTAGTAGTTGCTACACAGCTTAGGAACTACCTCAATTGTTAATAGTCTATTTGAGACATTTCGATCAGGCTTTAGGGCTAATCATAGCACCGAGACTGCTCTGGTCAGAGTCACTAATGACCTATTGGTGGCATCTGATCATTGTTTTGTTTCGGTGTTATTTCGTATTTAACCAATATCAATTTGTCCAAATTAAAATTGGTCAGTCTGCTTCGCCAGAGTATGATATGGGGTCCCACAAGGATCTGTGCTGGTTCCTATTTTGTTTACTTTATATATGCTCCCCCTGGATGATATCAGGAAGTATTCAATTGAATTACATTGCTATGCTGTTATATCCCAGTTATATCTTTCTTTTAAGGCTAATGAACATAATAATTTTCAGGGGCTAAAATCCTGTATAAATGACATTAGGATCTGGATGACCCTTAACTTTTTAATGTTGAACTCAGACAAGACTGAATTGTTGATCATAGGCCCAAAACTTATCAGGGACTCTATATCTGACATAATGACATTTGACAATAGTTTAACAAAGGCTACAAGCACATCTGTAAAAAAAATCTTCGTGTTATGGTGTTATTTTTGACCAAGACCTTTCTTTTAATTCCTATATTAGACATATTTCAAAGACTTTTATCTGCGTAATATTAGAAAAGTTAAGCAACTAGTCCCCTTTGATGCAGCTGAGAAACTAGTCCATGCTTTTGTAACTTCAAGGCTGGACTACTGCAACTCGCTCTTAGCCCGAT
>JAFBJS010002617.1:12666-35432 GCA_016785265.1 Paraplagusia blochii | reverse complement strand
GGATACTCCAAAGGGATTAATAAAGTGTCATCTATCTATCTGTCTATCTTTAGAATAAGTAGAGTGTCACCTGATCCTGTTATACTTTCGTAATTGTATAAAAAGTGTTTGCATATGTATTTTCTATTGTATATGTATTGTGTGCCTCTTGTCTTATTACATCATAACCAGCGGATGACATATGAAAACTGGCCTTTGGCTAATTCTTTCTTATTTAACCATGAGAGGTGAATTGCATTTTTCAGTAACACTTTCTGAGTTGCTGTCTTTATGGTGTGATGATAGCCAGGAAAACTCACCACCAGTCTCTAGAGCTTTCAAACACAGGTGTTTTATACATTAGTCACTTGAGATACAACACTCAGATCATCTTTATTATCTTTACACCAGTGCTTCTCAATAATTTTCTGTTACACGTCCCCCATAGCAAGAAAAAAAAACAAAAAAAAAACAATTTGCGCCCCCACCCCACCACCAACTCTCTACTGCAACTATAAATAATAGCATTTGTCCATAAAATAGTTATAGGTACACCTCTGCATAACATCGTATATGCATTAACATAATGAAAACAAAAAGGAAATTAGTTCAACTCGCTGCGCACACTGGGCAATGAGAGCCCCACTGCCAACTACTGGAGTGGATGTGCAATTAAAATTTATTTTTACACGGCGGAAAAAAAAGCATGTTCCCAAGGGTCACACGCACGCCCCCGGGTGTGCCCACTCCACTATTTGAGACTGCTTTTCTGGGAAAACACTGACACCAATTGAGTTGATCTCTGTTGAATTGGACCGTTAAATTTTAAAGTAAGTTCTGAAAAATTTGGAAACAATAATATTTCTGTATTTTTTTATGTATTCATTTACATTACTTTGTAGAAATCTGTTTTTACCTTGACATTAAACACTAGATCAATACATTTTCGTGTAAAAAGAAAACTTTTATTGATCCCAAGTGGTTTATGAAAGCACTCAGTGTACAATATTCATGAGGTTGAATACTTATGATAGGCACTGCCTATCATAAGCATTCGGTAATAAACTTATGTATACAATCAAGCTTTTAAGGTATAGACGTGTACAAACCTTAGTGCTGCTGGGTCAACATCCGTAGGTACTGCTGGGTCATTTCTTCCAGGCTCATCAGTGCTTGCCTGCTGCCCCAAAGACTTCTGCTTAGCCTCTGTTCTAAGTTCATTGTCTCTTTTCAATGCCTGCAGCAAAATTAAAACATCTAATTAATTACCAAGCAAATGCAAGAACTTTGCAATTTAAATGAATGAAGACATTTCAGCATAACACTCTGACAACCATACTACTCTTTATGCATATTGAATCTCAAAAAGCACCTTGGAAGAACCGAACAAAAACATTTTATGTAACATTTTATAAAACATGGATATAGGTTTATACTGTCCACCAAGCTTTTTAAAGACTCATATTATTGGAACTTTGGCACAGGTTTTCATTTCACTTTTTATACAAACAGTTAACCATTTAACATTTGTTATTGAAATAAAGAAAAGGGGAATTACAGTTAATCAAATATTTGACAAAGAGATCAGCGATTCCATAGGTGAGCCACTGTTAAAACAACAATTATGATACAAAAATATTAATGTATAAAAAAAATTATAATGTACCAAAATTTATGTTTAAAAAAATTTAAACCATTGGAATCTATTTTCAGCTGATGCACAGCTTAGATCACACACACAGACCTCTTCTAAGAACATGGTTGTAGTCTCATTCAGAGGCTCATGGGAAAACATGCACAAATCTCCATTCAAACATGCCCCTTTTCTGTGGAAGAACTTGCAGGGAAATGACTGTGGAAGTTGGTCAAGGAAAGATAAGAATTGTAATACTAATTATATTAGTTATTATTACTACTACTACTATCATAATTATCACTTTTATCACACAAAAACAGAATGTAATAGAGCCAAAGGATATTATGCATGTATGGGCAGCTTTCTCCTTTTGTGCAGAATCCTTGGACATAAAATTTGCAAACTTTTTTGATGCAGTCGTTGTAACTCTGAATATGCTTCAGCTGACACTCATTGCCCTGCAAACAGGAAACAAAGTCTTAGAAGGAAAGGAAACCAAACTCCTTGTCATTGAGATTCACACCACTGCACACAACAAAATGCGGCGATGTATTTAACCAAATCATCACCAAAGTGAACAGTGGGCAGCTTTGAGTGCCCGGGAAGCTGTGAATGGGGACGGTGCCATGCTCAGTGGACCTCAGTGGTAACTCAGGGGGATTCGAACCGGGGGCCTTGCGGACCCAGGTCCACTTCCTTAACCATTAGGTCCTGTGTGACTACTGAAGTAATCACAAGATCGATAAAGCTTATCTTTTGAACCAGTTTACCGAAGAAAAAAAAAAAAAAAAAAAAACATGTCAGTGTGAGACCTGCCTTGATGCAGCGTCCATACAGGAAATGACGACACACCAGCTTCCCATCCACCATCAGGGCATTCTGCTCTTTAAACTCTTCACTCATTGGTTTTGGCACTTTCACATGGACATTCTGACAGAAAAGATGAGAATGACATTCACAAATATTATTTCTGTGTAACTGAACACAATAAACGTTCTGAGAAAATTTGACCATGTGTTTTATTTACCCCTTTGATTTTATTACGCCTCCCATCTCCTTTGCCTCTGTAAGGACCTCCTAGGCAGTGATTTCCTTCATCTTTCCACTGAACTTGACTCTCCAGTAGTTTTCTCTGCTGATGTTGACTGCTGTTATTGCAGAGGTTCTTGTCCTTATTCTTCCTAGAGTTCTGAACTACGTTGATTTGTGGTCTGTCATCATGGCAATGTGTCCTTTCCGGCATTAAATTGCAACCACAAAATTCATTGTTTTGCAAAGAACCTCCCAGAAAAATGTTTCCATTGTCTTTTTTGGTGATGTAAACGTTTTTTCTGGTTCTTTGATTCTGAGAAAGAAGTCTCTGTTGAAATTTTAAAAAAAATGCTTTATTAAATGCCATGCAAAGTTAGAGTTACAGACAGAAGATTTGAAACAACTGTATAAACATAATGAAAAACAAAGCAGTGGATTTCAAAGGCGAGGTACCCTGTTCGTGAGGCAGATTTGTGATTTTGCCCATATAATTCATAACAACATTATTTTTATATCATTAATTATAGCCTTGGTGAGGTAAGACTCACCTTATTGGCAGGGCCTCCCTCGCATCCCTGTTTTTTTCTCGTTCTGTGGTTTTTAGCAGCTTCACTGCTGTTTCTGCGAAAGAACAAAATTGTTTGTACTCATTGTTTGAGTACAAAATAACAATGAGCTATGAAATGCACCACTGCTAACAACTAAAACCCTGTTTCTAGCAAAGATAGGACATACAATGATCAGCTAGATCAAACACAATAATACTCAGACGGTCAATAAATACCCGACAACAAGCACTCTTTAAACGCAACACGCAGCTAACAAAGTAAGTTCATCAAACAACACAAACGCCATTATTGCATCTCACATGAACCAAGCGCAACTCAGGTCTGTGGTCAGAACCCTTCGTTGACAAGAACAATGCAAAACATGGAAGTTATGGTGTGTGAATATTCTGAGTACTACCTTTGTGACACAGAAGGTTCTTCGGGACTTTTCACGTCTTCATTAACAACGAACAGTCCTGTAAATAAATTTACAAAAGCCATTTTAATTCTCCCGTTAGTTTGACGAGCCAACAAGAAAGGGGGCGATGCAAGTGAGTCCCCCACAATTGGTAGTGTTTCTTAAAATTACAAACACTCAATCTGTAACACCATAAATTGATTTCACATGTTCTGTATCTCCAACGTTTTAGCTCCGTCACGACCCAGACAATATATCCCATCATGCATTGCAATCAGGAAGACATGGCGCTGTGAACGGACTATCGTATGTATGGCTAAACGTAAAAATGAAAATAAATGACCGTTTAATAGGCGATAATATTTTTAATTTTAAAGTTTAATTTCAAACTGTGTCAGATGTAGTACACATATTATATCTACATAGTATTGTAGCCTAGTGATCGTGCGCTAAAATGTCATTTTTATTTGAAAAGTATGCCATAATAGTGGTGAGCGCGCTCCCTGGGGTGGCACAGTATCACCGCAGTGGGTGAATGTTAAAAAAGAGACTGCCTAACGAATTGGTGAAAAATTAATATCTGATTATATAATTCGAAAGGATGTTCTCGTTTTTGTTTTCCCATTTGATCTGCTCGGAGCAGTAGTAGTCCTACAAAGCCGGACAAAAGTCTTGTCGCCTATCCATTTTGTAGAAACAACAGCTTATAACTTGACTTTAAATCCATCCATTGTTTTTAGAAATGGCTCATATGAAAGCTAACCCCCTCCCAAATTATGTTCATAATTAACAAAAAATGTGTTAACTGAAGACAGAATGATCATTTAATGAACACAGAATGGTCAGATTTTGGCAGGACAAAAGTTTTGTCGCCTACATAGAATTATGTGAAAATTGAACAAAAGAAAAAAAAAATGTTGCAAAACATCAGTGAATTAAGTAGTAGTGCTGTGAGATCCATATTTAATATCTTGTGTGACTTCCATGAGCCTGGAGAACTGCATCCATGCGGTTATGATTCATACAATTTATTGATGAAGTCATCGGGAATAGCAAAAAATGATTACACGTCTTACATGCCTCCCAGAGTTCATCAAGGTTCTTTGGTTTAATCTTCCATGCTTCAGAAAACAGTTAAGTTTGGTGGTGGAAAAATCATGGTCCGGTCCTTGATGAACACTGGGACGCATGTAAGACTGCATTTGTTGCTTTTCCCGATGACTTCATCAATAAATTGTATGAATCATTGCCTAACTGCATGTTGGCGACAAAACTTTTGTCCTTCCAAAATCTGACCATTCTGTGTTCATTCAATGATCAATCTGTCTTCAGTTAACAACATTTTTTGTTAATTGTGAACATAATTTGGGAAGGTTTTAACTTTCATATGAGCCATTTCTAAAAACAATGGATTAATTTAAAGTCAAGTTATAAGCTGTTGTTTCTAGAAAATGGATAGGGGACAAGACTTTTGTCTGGCATTGTATATAGAACGCACCCATACCTCCCCCACACCATAGGCGTAGCCACGGGTGGGCCAGGGTCGGCCTGGGCCCACCTACTTGTCAGTCAGGCCCACCCAATCCAATGAGAGAGCTGATCAAACTTGGCTATAATACTTTGGGGTTGGCCCACCCTAATTTTTTCAGGGCCCACCCATTTTATGGGGTCTGGCTCCGCCCCTGCCTCACACGCAAAACCTTACTCCTGCAAACTGACCTAATTTTCGTCTAGGACTTCAAAAATTAACTATGAATGTAAGGATGGTCCAGCACATAGGCCGTTTTTACACTGGCATTTAATTCGGTATTCGCTGTGACGCAAAGTCAGTGTTGTTCCCCGTTTGCATTCACATTAAAAACTAATGGGCATTACCTAATCCACCTCTAGTCGGCGGTTTCGATACCAAATTAACTAATACTGGTGTAAATCAATAAAAAGTATAACGGTTGTCGCTCCCCGCGTGTGTATGAACACAACAACGCCCGTATTAGTTTAACAAGCTTGTAAAATGCTACGGGAGCGGCTTATCGCCTTGTCAACCACTAGATGTCGCTGCATTATTAGTGTAGCCGAGCGTCTTGGGTTCTTCAGAGGCAGGAGATTAGAAAGTGGATTTGGTCGCCACCACGTCTTTATTTTTATTTTTTCTTGCACACCAACTTCGTACAGAACCAACAACAACAACAACCCGTCACGGCCGTTGGCAACTCATACTGGACAAAATTACCTTCCCCACAAAACAGTTTGCTTCATTAGGAACTGGGTAACAAAACACTTCCTCATATTTTCTCTCCTTATCTTCTTCATTCATTCTTTGTCTCCTTTTCATCGCTTTCATACGTCGTCTTGATCTTTCTCTAACCTGCTCCATTTATTCCTCAAAATTGCACACGCGTTTGTTGACAGAATTTATGTTGAATAAAATAATGTATTAACGAGGTCTCGTTATATAACCACATGATCAAATTGAAACTGGACCATGGTTAGACTTATGCGCATTCGCTCCCTTATTGTGTGAATGCAAAACGGGTGTCGAATGCGCAGCTAATACCAAATTAAACTGAATGTGAATGCAAAGTGAATCGAATGCGGGTTAGTTAATACGGGATTGAATCCCGAATTACCTACTTCGGGATTCTATCCCGAATTGAATGAGTAAACGGCAATAGTTTTAAAGTTCCTGGCACATTGGTTGTACTGCAGCTGGGCAAATGGTTGATGGACCTAGCAAGTGTACACGATTTCAACTTCTTCCAATTGGTGCTGTCACAACCCGGTCAAGGTGGAGAGAGTGAGGAGCCTGGGCAATAAAGGCAAAGGAACCCAATGCTGGAGCTTGGAGAGAAGGAAAAAGTGGGCTGAACAAAGAGCAATGACAAAGGTGTCTGGTCAAAGAGGATGTTGAGCCTCCTTGCCAAAAAGGATATGAAAAGCATGAGTTTAATAACTATGTCAAATAATTAAAAGTGGTGGACATGCACTTTGGGGAAGTGCAGCGCTATCACAGTCTGTGAATGTTAAAAAAAGAGACACCCTATTTGGGTAAAATGAATATCTGATCAAATAATTCCAGAGGAGGTTTAATTCTGGTTTTTTCTTTCCTATACGATCTGCACGGAGCAGCTGTAAAAGTAGCCCTACACATTTGAAATGTGTGTCCGTTTTTGTTGTTTTTTGGTGGGGCCTCAAAATTTTGAATGAAATGATTTTCCAGTAGAGAAAGTTGAAATTGATGCAACGTTTTCTGTAGTGCTTGTGTGACACTAATGTGTATGTGTCTCTTCATTTTGGATCCCATCTTTTTAACCATAACTGTCCTGTAAATTGAGAACAAAAATATATTTTTTTAAATAATTTAACTGTATGATAATTTCATTATACACTGATAGATACAATAAAAATAGTTCTCCCTCATGGATGAGGCAATTCCACCGCCAATGCCTCATTGTTTCAGCCCAGGGAGAAAATATGTTCATGTTGCCATCAGCGCGCCCCAGTTTTGTGCTGTCAGAGCCATGTCGAGGTGGAGAGAGTGAGGAGCCTCGGCCTTCAGAAAGCAGTGGAGGAACCCAAACTTGTTTTTGAACTCATAAAGGGTAAACTAAATAAACCTATAAGTTAGGAAGGGCAAACATAGAAAAACCTAAGTTATGTACAGTTTTTTAATGGAACATAGTTACACATTTTATCAGATTAATTAGAGTCACAAAATTCCCTCATTTATCCTGGTCTGCTTATCTGTTACAAGGTGGTATGGGCACATACTGTATGGTGTCAGTCTCTGTGACACTGTGTTTGATGGTTTGGACGTCTGGTAATTTTTTCTAACAAAAACTAGAAAGTTATGACAAGCAAAACCTAGCACCTGGTGTGGGCTTGTCTGAAAGTGTCTATATCTGAGAAATATGGGGTTAACATTGTGTTGAATTACTAGCCCATTCATCGATCCATCTGAACCCCCTTATCCATTTCTGGGTTTTGGGCAGGGCAGCAGTCTACACGGTTGTCACCCATATCACATTTTCAATGGCTTTAAATGCAGACATAAAACAAACAAAAATATAAATGGTCTCAATGTCACTGCAGGCCCCATAATAATTGTTATAATACCAATGTAACACTGTGGTGGATTGTGACAACCTTCAACAGAGAGAAGTTTCTGGGCATTGTTTCAGTCTGAAAATGATTTTGATCAATGTTTGAAAATTGCAATGAAATATTATGTCCTATGTGGCAGGAAAACATTGTCTGTTGAGACAGAATTTGGACTTTGTTCCGCCACATATGAGGCCATTTGTGTCTCAAAGTTCAGGTCACAGAGATAGTTTTCATAGTTATAACTGTCAGTGTGCAAGTGTGTGTTGTTTTTTTTTTCTTCTCTGAAACCTGAACGATTGTGTCCACAATGAAGACCTTCAGTTTCAGGTTGAATCTCTGGGCTTGTCTTGCTCCCTCGTTGCTTCTGCTGGGACTGTTGAGCATATGTGCGGTCAGTCAGCATGATGAGGTGTCAGGAGTGCTGCCACCACAACCACCATCAGTTCAGAACTCTGATGGATCACAGACACAGGAAGAGAACAGTGAATGGGGAATGAACTCTGTCAGAGACAGCTTTGAGGCTGTCAGTGGTTACTTTGACTCCATGTTGGAGTTCATGGGTGGACGCGATGGAGTGTGTCAGTACCACTGTAGATATGGTGAGTGACTTCATCTATTCAAGGGTGTCGAACTTTTCCACAAAGACCTTTGTCTGAAGGCTTCCTCCTGCTTCCTATTTCCTTAAATTTTATGCTGATTTCTTAGTATTTTTAGTTTCTCTATTTCTACATTTACTTTTTCTTTGTGTTCCTTTATTCGTTTTTTTTTCTCTTTATCTCTATAGAGAAAAAAAACTTTTTGAAAAATAATTTTTAAGCTTTTTTTTCTTTTTCATATACACAGTATGAGATAGTGTCACATTTATAATCAGCTGAGCCCGTTTAACGTACAGATTAATGTGCAGGTCACATAATTCTTACTCATTATATTCCAATTAACTATTTGACCAGCAAAGAACAGAAGACAGGTTATATAACAGAAAAATTAAGGGATTCGAAAGTGAATTTTTCGAAGATATTTTTTTTTATAAAACACAAATTGATGTTGATGAGTACTTCTACCCTTTGTACTCTGAACAAATGCTGAAATGTCAGTTCTGATCCACTAATCATCTTTGTTATCATTCAGGGTGTGGGAATAGACTATAATCATCAATGTGTTAGCACCAGTTTTGAAATTTGTGGTGACTAGTTGGCAAATTGGCATCTGGAGTTTTGTGAAAAATTAAATTAATCAGTTTTGTTCTGACCTCAGGTAAAGCTCCGCTTCCTCGGCCTGAATACAAGATGCCTGAACCTGACGGATGTAGCTCCTCCTTTTTTGGACTTCCAGTTTCAGAAAGAGTATTTATTTTTGTTTTTTTTACACCACTTTTACATCCCATAACGTACAAAAATATTTAGGACTATAAACTAACAGCAGGACACACAAGAGTTTCCAATAAAAACCTAATAGCTGAGCAGGCATGTAGCTTCTATTTTCAAAATCTGGGGATTGCATACAAAATGCTGGTGCCAGTAAGTTATAAAGTGTTAGGTACAAATAAAAGAGTAAATACTACAGTGTTCTATACATAATCTGAATTAAAATCATTAGAAAACTGAAAAAAGTCCCATATCTTATTAAAAACCTACAGGGGCTATTTGCATAAAACAAATTTTGGTGAAAAAGTATCCTTACATATGCACACACGAAAACAATGACAATTTTGTCTGGTTGAAAGGAATGGAAAGGGGGGCTATCAAATACTCTCTGCATTTCAGCGACTATCCACACAAAGACTTGTTTGTTGATAATGATTCCTTTAATGCACCAATGTGTGGGGAAACAAATCATCTCCTAGCTTTGCTTTGGTGCTATTCTGGTTATTACAGTACAGTGTTTGTTGAATAGCTTCGGTCTAGTGAATTAGGGCCTTGGAAGTGACATCCCTTTACAGCTTCTATGACATTAATTCAAACATTAATCATTATCTAAACAATGATTTTTCCAGATAGATATGGGCATCCCTGCAATGACCAAGTGCTGCAACCAGCTTGACATGTGTTACGACACATGTGGCTCCAACAAATACCGCTGTGATTCCAAGTTCCGCTGGTGCCTTCACAGCATCTGTTCTGACCTCAAGAAGAGCCTCGGTTTTATGTCAAAGGTGGAAGGTCAGAACACTTTCATCAATTTTTTCTTAACATTCTATGTTGTTCTGTAACTTATGTTAAATAATTGACTGTCCTTGTCTTCTCAGCTTGTGAGACCATTGCAGACACCTTGTTCAACACAGTGTGGACTCTTGGGTGCAGGTCCTATATGAACAGTCAGAGAGCAGCGTGTTATTGTCAGGGCGAAGAAAAGGATGAACTTTGAACCAATTCTTACATTAAAAAGAACAGCACCAAATTCCTGCAGCCTATTCACTGCGGGTAGAGGCAGTGTTTAATAGAAACTGTTTGAATATATTTCAGTAATTATTGAAATAATCCCTAATATTGTAAGGGTTGCTGCCTGCTAAAACAAAGTAGTATATTATACTTTGCCTTAAAAAGGAATTGTGTCTAAAAATAGATATTTCTTGTTGCATTCTACTAAATGTTGAAATTCAATTTGCAAGGGATATTGTGAAATCAAAAAGGGTCAACCCCATGAAAAAAAACAGTAAGACATTTTTAAGCCTTCCAATATCCTTTTATTTTACAACATGGAGGAAGTGTTTGGTCCCATTTGGATCTTGTAGTACAATAAAATGTCCCCATGATGATATGTTTACAAGTACTCTAATATTACAATATAATAAAAAGGCATGCCCTCACAACAGACATTCCTATAAATGTGTTAATGAAGTTTTTTGTGGTGGTCTACAGTAGATGCTGTATGCCACTGACAACAAAATACGTTTGGCCACAGGTTTACATTTTAATCAAAGGCTTGTTGAAAATCTGTTTTACTTTGGAAACATGATGTTTTGTCAGGTAGATGATGAATATAGATAGGACACTTTATTCAACTTACTATAAAATTATATGATATATAAGTAGTGTGACTTTCAGTTTTTCTGAGAACTGCAACGGATGAAATGACTGGAGATTAGTGTGGAGGAGGAACAGAAGGAACAATGAGGTTAAGAGCAAATTACAGCCAAGTTTGTGAGCTTCAAGGCACAGCATACAAGTGGAGATTTACTCACAGTGCATTTAGCAGAGAATTAAACTGGTCAATTTGTTGGATAGATTTGCTAGATTTTATGACATATAGTTAAACAGTGTCCTTAAAACAAATTTCCATTGTGGTTTAGAATATCTTCCGACAAAAATTATATAATTTCATGTGAAATGATTTTTTTTTACCTTTATATGTTATATAGTACAGAAAGGTAAACATATTAAACACAAAAAGCTAGAACTTGATAAGAGATTTTCCTCTGGTCAATGTAATAAAAATATTAGTTCAGTGAAAACATACTCCAAGACTGACACCTAAGTCACACCGCGCCGTAGCAGCCCCTTGTAAACCTTCCTGCAGGTGGCAAACGCACTGGAAAGAGCCAATTCCCCCAAGTGGGAGTTTTAAACTTGTCCAGGAGGTGGACGATGGAATTCCACACCAATGACAGAGATCTTGATTCCTGCTTCATGGCAAAGTGCCATGAAGCAAATGACACATTGAATTCCATATGTTTTATTATCTGGTCAGTCAACCAATCAGTTATTTGCAGACCTGAAAACATAATTGTCCAGTATTATACATTTAAAAAACAATGGCAGGAAGACTCATTGGGATGCTCTTTTATTTCACAAGTCTTCTCCTTCTGGCTTATCCTGTTTTTCAGGGTTGCCACAGCGAGTCAACCATTTCCATATCACCCTGTCTTCTGTATCCTCAACTCTAACTCCAACCATCTCCATGTCCTCCTTCACTGCATCAATGAATCTCCTCTTTGGCCTTCCTCTTCGTCTCTTACCTGGTAGCTGGTAGTGTGTTGCATTTTTCCCCCAATATAACCACTGTCCCTCCTCTGAACATGTCCAAACCATCTTAATCTGGCTTCTCCAAACCTTCCTGTCTGTGTTGTCCCCCTAATTACGTCGTTCCTGATCCCGTCCATCCTTGTCACCCTCAAGGGAACCTCAGCTTCTTTTACTCTAACACCTACCGCTCTGTCTATTGTCATCCACCTATTCCTAGTGTCTCTAGTCCATACATCATGGCTGGTTTCACCTGTAAACCATTCCCTTCACCTTAGCTGACACTCTCTTATCACAAATCACTTTCTCCAGTTGTTCCATCCTGCCTGTACTCTATTCTTTACCTCTCTTCTACAGTTTCCACTGCTCTGAACAGTTGAGCCTAAGTATCTAAACTCCTCCACACCTCTGCTCCCTGTATCCTCACTATTCCACTGTTCCCCTTTTCATTCACATACATGTACTCGGTCTTGCTACAACTGACCTTCATTCCTCTTCTCTCCAATGTAAACCTCCACCTCTCTAAGTTCTCTTCTAGCTGTTGCCTGCTCTCACTGCAGATCACAATGTCATCTGCAAACATCATTGTCCATGGAGACTCCTGTCTGACCTCATCTGTCAATCTGTCAATCACCAGAGCAAACAATAAGGGGCTCAGGGCTGATCCTTGATGAAGTCCCACCTCCACCTTAAAGTCCTCTGTCCTTCCAACAGCACACCTCACGACCGTTGTGCTGTTCTCATTCGTATCCTCCACCAGTCTAACATACCTCTCTACAACTCCTGACTTCCTCATATAAAACCACGATTCCTCCTTTGGCACCCTGTCATATGCCTTTTCTAAATCTACAAAAACACAATGAAGCTCCTTCTGACCCTCTCTTTACTTCTCCATCAACATCCTCAAGGCAAATATTGCATCTGTGCTACTCTTTCTCGGCATAAAACCATACTGTTCGCCAATTTCTACCTCTTTCCTCAACCTCGCCTCAACTACTGTTTCTCAAATCTTCATGATATGGCCCATCAACTTTATCCCTCTGTAATTGCTACAACTCTGCACATCACCATTCTTGTAAATTGGCACAAGAGCATTTTTCTCCATTCATCAGGTATCTTGTCTGTCTCTATTCCATTGAACAACCGAGTCAGAAAATGTACCACTTCCACTCTCCATCCCCTTCAGAGCTTTTCTAACTTCATCCTTTCTTATTTGATCTTCCTTCTCCCTGTTGGCAACTGGCTCCTCATTCCTACGCTCCCTATCATTTTCCTCATTTAACAACTCCTAAAAATACTCCCTCCATCTTCCTAGCACGTCTTTTTCACAGGTAAGAACATTTCCATTTTTGTCCTAAATTAACCTCACCTGCTACTCATCATTCCTAGATTGATCTATTTGCCTTGTCAATCTGAATAACTCCTTTTCTCCTTCCTTCGCGTCTAACCTCTCATACAACCCCTCGTATGCCTTTTGTTGAAGTGGCTTTGGCCACTTCCCTCTTCACCTCCCTTGCCCTCTCTCTCTACTCTAGTCTATTCTCTGTTCTATTACTATCCCATCTCTTCTTTGCTAATCTCTTCCTCTGAATACTCTCCTGAACCTCATTATTCCACCAACAGGTCTCTTTGTCCTCCTTTCTCTGTCCAGAGGAAACACCTAGCACCTTCCTAGCTGTCTCCCTAATGACTCTAGCTCTGGGCTCCCAGTCATCTGGGAATTGCCCACCACAGCCCAAAACTGCTCTGACTTCTTTTCCAAAGTCTTCACAACATTCCTCTTTCCTTAACTTTCTTCACTTGATCTTCTGCTCTGTCTTCACATTCTTCTTACCTCAATAGTCAGCTTGCACACTACCATCCCATGTTGGTGGCTACACTTTCACCTGCTACCACCTTATAGTCACTTATCTCCCTCAGATTACCTCTTCTACAGAGAATGTGATCTACCTGAGTGGAGCTGCCCCCACTCTTGAATGTCACTTTTATTTCACAAGTACCAGTATTAATGTAAAACATCTGGTTGAGTGACTTGGTCATGAAGTAGATCGCACTCTCATTAATCTGAGTAACCTATTTCTGTAACTGGAAATGTACGCAAGTACACCAAGTACTGAAATAGTGAGCATGCAGTAAAGTGGTGCAAGAGTACAAACCATATTTACACTTATACAGGACATATGGAAGGGAGTTCCCATAACTTTAGGATTTATCTTCATGTATTTTTTTTACTTCTTATTAAGAATACCCATACATTAATTTTAATCTGCTTATCCTTTACTAGGTCACAGGGGCAGCAGTCTCCACAACTGCCACATAATTAACAATACACCATATCGTACCTTCCTGCAGGTGGGGAGCCCACTGGAAGTCAACCGCCCTAATCAGAATTCAAACTTCCCCAGGAGGTGCACCCTGGATTTTCACACCAAAGACAGAGACATTGCCACTGGGCCATGGTCTTATAGAATATTTTACAATATAAATAGTTTTGTTAGTTTATTTTATTAAATGTTTTTTAGGTTTATGATTCATAATTATCAGAATCTTCATTTGTTATTAAGAAAAATACAATTTCACAACATCTTTAGTTACTGTTGATCAATAAATCAGCACCAACAATTATCCAAGTAATATATGTATAAAAGGACGGACTGAATAAATTGTTATTTATCTTTAGGCTTTTTACACCTTTTTGAGGTGCCACTAGTCTTTTTGAGCAAGCCGCTCATGCTTTACACATATTTTACCTACAGTTTTCACAATACACACACACTTTATTGTTGATAAATTAAGAAATCATATATAAGACTTAACATAACATTTGTTATTGCATTTTTGCTTGGTAACATGTTAACCAAAAGACAGCAGTAAACAAAAATGTGTAATAGTGTTAATAAACTGTGCCAATAATTTACTTACTTTGTATTTGTGGTCAGGGACCAGGTGACTTCAAAAGTAGCTGCTTTGCCTTCTTGTTAAATGCTTCAAGCTAAAAAAAAAATCAGTAAATGCATAGCATATATTTTTATTTACTTTTTTCTATCTAGATTCTGATTCTTTCATTTCAGATTTCATTCAAAATTAATTGTTAATAGACACAACTCAATTTGAAAATTTTATACACCCAAAGGTACACTTATAAAATAGGTAACATTTATTTGTAATAAGCAAATAAAAAAATACTGTACAAGAAACAAAACAGTTGCCTTGCTTCCCTATTTTTTTACAGACATTTAAAATAAAAATACACACACCTGGGTTAGAAGAACAGTGTGAATAGCAGCCTGTTCCTCCATAAACTGTTCAATCATCCTGAACATATCTACAGCATTCTATAAGGATGTCTTATATGACCTTTTGCCAATGTCCGATATTGTCCAAACATTTAGTTTTCCAATTCCATTATCTACAGATTCAATCTATATACTGCTATTCACCCACAAAACTGAGGTCAACATTTCAGAACCTTATGTGTGATTCCATTAATTTGGTAAAACCCAATATAGTGTTCATGGATTTTCATTATTGGAGGAAAAAACAGTATCAACCTTACCAATATTACGTAATACTGCTAATAACGGGTATTATTATATGTATACATGTTAGCAAGCAGATATAAGTAAAAATGCTATATATATTTTAACTATTTTTTATATACTGAGTATGACTCATACTGCTCTTACCTTTTTCCTCAAGTTCATCTTAATCTTTTCTCTTCCTGTGACTGCGGCTCTTCCTCCTCCTCCTCATATCACACACCCTTGTGGTTCAACACTTCAAGCTAAAGAGAAACAATTGAAAAGGGTGCACTAAATCTATTACACACACACACATATATATATGTAATATTACTGAATAATTAAGTTTACTGAATACATTTACAGAGTAAAAAAATGCTATATATATTTTAACTATTTTTTATATACTAAGTATGACTCATACTGCTCTTACCTTTTTCCTCAAGTTCATCTTAATCTTTTCTCTTCCAGTGACTGCGGCTCTTCCTCCTCCTCCTCATATCACACACCCTTGTGGTTCAACACTTCAAGCTAAAGAGAAACAATTGAAAAGGGTGCACTAAATCTATTACACACACACACATATATATATATATATATAATATTACTGAATAAGTAAGTTTACTGAATACATTTACAGAGTAAATTAATCTTTGTTTTTCTTTTAGTAAGTCAACTGCAGTAATTTTGGAAAGTAAATCTGAATTTTTCCTTTATCTATGCTCTGAACAGTACATATTTTTATAAAGAAAAATCGAAAATTGTAATAATTAATTACTATAAATCATGAGCTTACCATATTGACTTTAATTGTCAAATTTTCATACATTATATATATACACACATATATACATATACATACATGTGTGTGTTCATATACATAGATATATGAACACACACAGTATAATTTGTACTGTTCGCTTTCTGGGACAACAATGCATGCATTTAGAGAAACATTAGGAATGGATGGGTTCTCATAGTGCGATGGCCAACTGTAATATGAATATGCAGGAAAATAAGAAGTAGACAGAGGAGGTAGAATTTGAGATAGAGAGTGAGTATTTAGAGAATGATGAAAAGAGGATGTGAATTTGTCACTTTTTAAGGCTTTGGTGATGATGATGATTATTATTGTTGTTCTGGGACCTCCATAAGCCCTCCCATGATGCTTTATTGTTCTGGTAGGCTGCATTTTCTAGCACTCTTGTGCGTCTGCTGTGAAAAGACAAGGGACTCATTTAGAGAATGATGAAAAAGAGGATGTGAATTTGTCACTTTTTAAGGCTTTGGTGATGATGATGATTATTATTGTTGTTCTGGGACCTCCATAAGCCCTCCCATGATGCTTTATTGTTCTGGTAGGCTGCATTTTCTAGCACTCTTGTGCGTCTGCTGTGAAAAGACAAGGGACTCAAGGTAGCTGAATTAGAGGGAGAAAGGGGAGACAATAAGTGGAAAGAAGATGATGACTCAGATCTCCTACAAACTCTGTAGTAGCTTCTCTGCAAATTTGTGTTGTCCTGACTGAAGTCATCTCCATTTTCATCCTTCCTTCCATAAAGCCTTTCTTGAATCCGGCAGTTTACTTGAAACAACTCTGCTCCTTCTAGTTTCAAGCCCACTGTTTTGAGAATGTTTTGTAGTTGTTGATGTTTTTCATCTTCTGTTTTCTTTTTCTTAACCACTGAAGGTGAACTGGATTGACTACTCGAACTGAAAGAGCTAAAACCCAGGTCTTTTGTATCTTTCTCTTCCTTTCTTCCAGTCACTGGGGGTCTTTTGTTGGTGTTCCCTTCACTACCATGATGAGTGTAGCCTGAAACACAGTCTTCGTGGTAAATCTCCCTTGGGTTTAAATTGTTCTACCCCAAGTAAAGGAAATGATCCTCACACTCATTATTCACAATTCTGCTCAGCAGGTCCATATCTACACCTTTGTTCAGAATACTGACAAAGCGTTGTAAACCTATGTTGGCATCCTCATTTTTGGCAAATGGAGTTACATTGCCAATTTTAAGCGATGGCACTTGGGAGAGATTACATTGGATACCTGAGAAAACAGCAAATACACATGAAAACACAAAAAAAAATAGAAAAAAACTAACCTATGCACACTAAGCAAATTCACTTTTAAAAATATTTGGCATTTTCTTACCCTAATAGGTTTTATGAAGTGTTATAAAATAATTGCAATGTTGGTAATCATTTCTTGGAAGTTTTCATTAAGTGCAGCAGTTTCCGTGTCAATTATGTGGCCAAATATCTCTGGCTTATTCTTACCTTTTATTTTCATCTGCTTTATGCTTTTTAAAATGTTATTTTAGATAGTTTATTAAGATCTAGACTACAGATAATTTATTTATAATTACATTTTTAACAAAAATATGTTTTTTTTAAGATTTTATGTCAATACAAACACTGTTGGATATTTTGGGAGAAAATGGACAGCAAACCTCTGTGTTTATTGGTAGGTGACTGATGGACCAACACATCTGCTCTTTCAGTGCCTTAACTCTCGGTTTCAAAGGATGATCTTCCCGCTGGAACGATTTATCTCTTTTTTGGGGTGACCAAAACTGAGAACAAGATCATTTGTACAATGTTTACTTGCAATAATTGGTGGTGTTCTAGTAGTAGGAAAAATCACTGACTTATAACTCACCTTTGACATCAATCCTAGTAAATTTCGCTGATAAAATACAGCTTACCCTTCCTTGAAGACTCTCTTCCTTTCCTGAAGATGATGCCATAGAAATGGATCAGAGCAACATGACTCAAAGGTAGAGCAGCCTTCTTGAATATTATTTTCTGCTGTAACTCTTTAAGTTCCCTCAATTTCCTTGCTAGCTCTATCTTTTTTAATTCCTTTTGGTCCAGGGGTTTTCCATCTCGGTTCTCCCCTCTAATATCCTGGAATGGAGGATTAGTTCCCTTCCAGCTTGCTTTGATTTCTTTGCTGCGGTGTGGTAGATCCACCTGGTATCTAAAATATCCACAGTTTGTGTCTCCACCAGTTTTAGCCTTTGAGGCACACACCATGTTGTTATTAGATTCACCATCCTTTGGCTCCTGATGTCCATTAAGTTCTGAATTGTACAAACCATTGCCCCAGCTAAATGTATCCATTGCTTAGCCTTGTAGAGCTTTCATCACTGGAAAATAAAATTGGAAAGAAGAAAATGTCCTTTAGTAATGTTGTTGACGTTTATATTTAATGACATTTCATCGGGTGTCCTTTCTACAATGGTTGATATTGCACATATGAATCCAAATCCATCTAGGGCTGTCTTTTCATGTAATCTTTTAGTAGACAGTCGATAGCTGTTTCAACTCAGTATATAGTTATAATTGGTGGCCTTTCAAGCTATAATAAAAGCGACAAACACGATGCAACCAACCCCAAAAATATGAATTTCTAATGTAGCTGTTATTTCTTTTTCCAGACTTATTAGTAAAGAAAATCGTCAAACAAATTAAACTGGAATCTGCACACACGGCCTAATAAACATCAAATTATAAGAACCAAACTATAATATCGAACACTTCACCGGTTTCTTAGGGTTAAACAAATTCGTTTTCAAAACAAAGTTAATGTGTCATACGTACCATGTTTCTTCGCCGTTGAATGGACTACCACAGCAAACACGGATTGAAGACCCATTGTTTTTAGCCTTAGCCTTAAAAGCTAAGGCCAGGGGCCAATATTCTTTCGGACAGCATCGTCGTTGGTTGTTCGGTACAAGTTATCGTCATTTAAAATCACGTTTTAAAATACAGTTATTTAGAATTTCAAAGGTCTCAAAAAAGACGATAGCTTATCTTGGACTCCCACAAAGCAGCAAATAACAGCGGCTCAAGGACAACAGTTCTATAGGGATTGGCAGCGCACTCTGCTGTGTAGATTATAACGTTACAACACATTTAAAATTCACTGCATTCGCTTTGTTGACTAGCTAGAAATGTTGTCTGTGGGTAAAATTGTGAGCAAAAGACCTCATGCACGATCACCAATGTTCATGCACGAACATTGGTGATCTAGTTATCAAGGAAGCGGACTTGTGCCTGTGGTGTACCTAACTCTGCACGTCCCCACACTGCCTGCTTTGATTGTATGGGTGATGAGCAGAAATAGCATTTCATTATGTGCAGTGGCACAAAAACAGTTAATTAAGTTTACTTTACTTCATATGTAACCACGAATTTACAACTAAGGAAAATCAACCCAAAGGTTCAACAATGTAAAGCTGCCACTAGAGAGTGCGCGAAATAAAACAAATATGATGGGTATGTGTGTCAGGACACAGGACTCAGAAGCAGAGTTGGGTTAGTAAAAGGCAAAATACACTTTTTCAGGAAATAAAAATCACTCCTGAAAACTGGAGGCTCACAAAGTAAATTTTACAGAAAAAGAAAAATGGAGGTTTGCTATTCAAAATCAGAATTTTCCTAAATAAAAAAAATCACTCCTAAAAACTATGGAGGGTCAATAATCTACAAACAAACAAAAATAAATTATCACAAACACAAAATCACTCCTGAGAGGAAAAGGATCAAACCTGACAAGAAGATAATGAATATCATAGACTGTGGACTGTTAATTTTTTTCAAAATAAAACAGGAAATGACAAGAACAAAACCAACTTGATCTCACCGCGTGATAGTATGAACCCAATACAAGAACAATGGAAGACTACCAGTGAGGTTGAATGATATTATAACAATGACTAATTTAATTCTCAGTTAATAAGTTTAGTTCAGCTTAAAGATATGCTTATTCCATTCCTAATTTAAGAACCTTAGGTAGAAAATTGTTGTTTATGTGAATGATATATTCAAACCTCCATTTATAGTCTACTAATAAAAAATATGTAAACAAAAATAAAGGTTTTTGTACGTAAAGAATGTTAAAAACTCTCAAGAATGATTTCAATCAACACATTTATAAATATGGATATTACATTGTTCTGGAACATGAACACCATTTCAAAATATGTGGTGTATAATACACACATTTGTCTTGAACAGATAAAAATACATTTACTACACAATTGGTGCTGAGGAACCTTAACAGTCTAGCAAGAACAAATTAATATGGGAGTCAGGAGTGAGCTTTCACCGTAACACGGGCTTCAATGGACAGTAGTTACGCTTGGTATGATGACTAGTTCAGAAAAAGTTTCCCTCTTGGTCATGTAGTTGGCTAAGCAAGGACAATTAGGACAAAGAACTGAAGAGAGAAGGTTGAGATGTTCGGCAAAGGCTGTTAGAGATTAAGCTGACCTGAAGAATAGGAAGATTCCATTATTCCATTATATATCCAAATGATATTCCCGAAGGATTTATAAAGTTCTATCTACAACCCCTGGCAAAAAGTCCTGGAATCAGCAGTCTATTCATTCGTTGTTTAATTTTGTAGAAAAAAAGGAGATCATAGACACAACATAAAGCTAAAGTAATTTCAAATGGCAATAAGAAACACTAAAAGAAACCCAGAAAAAAGACATGGTAATCAGTAACAATTACTTTTTAGACCAAGCAGAAGGAGATAAATATGGTATCACCTAATTCTGAGGAAAAAATATAGATAAAAAAACACTTCAACATCACCAGTACTTTGTTGCACCACCTTGTTAGATTTCAGTGGTTTTTCACTTTTGGGACTGTAGGTTTTCCACGTATGATTGACACCCACAAAGTTGAGAAACCACTCCCCCCGTACAGGTATAAAATTTTAAGTTTCCATATAGAATTCAGAATAGCATTTACCAAAAGAAAGTTAATAACCAAGCGTTGTTAAGTTCTTTAGTTTTGCTTTCTCCAGTCGTTCTCTATTCTCTATTGTTTTGGACCGAACTTTTGTGCTTTGGGTGCCTTTGGTATTAAACGAATTGACCGCCCAATGGCTTCATTTACTTATTCATCTGGACCGACTTCTTCCATTTTTGGTGCTGTGACTGTGGATAGGAGGAAACCGTCTACTGAAACCTGGTTTCCCCAAGTGGTGCCGTGATCCACCCCAAAATCTTTCAACCTGTTTATTTGTTGTTTTTTTTATAACAGTTCTCAGTCTCACTTAGTGAGTGACAAACAGTACACTCCGTCAATCTGACTCCAGCTTTCTCTGATTGCTTTTGCCAGATCAGCTTTACAGGTTGGAGCCTGGTCATGGACCATTTTCTTCAACCACAGATTCTCAATTGGATTGGGATTTGGACCATTTGCAGGCCATGATATTGGCCTTATGTGTCTTTCATCAAAGAATGCTTCCAATTTTCCCTCTATGGCAATAACCATTGTCACCCTGAAAAAATATTTCCTCCCCATATGCCGATAAGAAAAATGTCCAAAATCTGCATATACTTAAGATGTAACGGCAGCCATCACCCCAGTGACTTTATATGGAGCCCCATATCATAAATGATTGTAGAAATTTGTATGTTTTCTTCAGGCAGTCTTCATTAATCTAATTGGAATGGCGCCAAAAGGTTCCAGAATCATTGCTTTTACTAAGCCAACAGTAACCTTGTTCTTTTCTGTTTAGATGATAGAGAATGGTGTCTTTCATTACATATTGGCTGGGCAGTGGTGGCCTAGTGGTTAAAGAAGCAGACTAGGGTCTGCAAGGTTCCTGGTTCAAATCCCCCTACCGCCACTGAGATGCCCTGAGCATCCCACAATGCACTGATATGTGGATTATGTAGGGCAGTGGTGGCCTAGTGGTGAACAGTGTTGGGACAGTTATTTAAAAAAGTAACTTGTTACTGCTCAGAAAAAGTAACTACTTACGTTACTAGTTACCAAATTATAAAAGTTACTAGTTACTTTACTTTACTTTGAAAACAGATTAACGTTCATAGGGCAAGTGACTGTTTTTGGAAATTTCCTCACCCTTTACAAATGGCCCCCTTCCTCTACCTCAGTGAGGTCAAGAACCATGTGGTCCTCACTCAGCCATTCAGAAAAGATTACCCAACATCACAAATCACCTGACTGTATAATTCAACCAATCAGCAGGTACCTGGAGTGTACCTGCTGATTGGTTGAAAGAGTCTGGCTCAGCACTTCTGTTATAAAACTGAGGCTCTAATGTGAAACATACATGTTTCTTTCATCTTATAGGTGTTTTTATTGTAAATTTTACATATACATTTTTTTACCACCTATGGGCGAGGAACCAAATACAGTTACTTTGTTTCCTTTGATTTTCTCCAGAAATTATTGAAAACAGAAATAATCTTTGGTTATGTCCCCCAACAACACTCTAAAGTTGTTTTTTTTAATTTCATAGTATTTCAATGATGCCCTATAAACAGTTTAGTGTTGAGCTCTGCAGCAACTATCACAATGAAATCTATTTGGACTGTAATGGTTATAAGGTTTTATACCTCAGTTATAGGGTTCATGTTTCCCAGTCTGGGGAGGCGTGGTTAGAGCTGTGTGGATGTGAGAGAGTGAGAGAGTGATGCTGCAGGGAGCAGCGCTGCAATTAGAGTCTGGAAATAAGTTATATGTTCACTGTACATTACAGTACAATAAAAACAAAATAGATGTTTAGACATTTTGACAGGCATT
>JAFBJS010002616.1:0-32359 GCA_016785265.1 Paraplagusia blochii | reverse complement strand
TATAACAAAAGTAATCCATTAATAATATAACAAATTCCGAGAGTATGTAATGTCTACATACTGGTGGGCCAACCATAGTACACATTTGATTTTATATGGCAGGCCAAATATTTGAGTTTGGAGTTTGACACCTAAGCTTTATGCCATGCATGCAGAATGTTCTAGCTATAGTTCATGGTTTACTGATTGATTTCCTTCCTGGTCCTAATATCTTGTTATCATCTTCTGTTCCTGATGATGTCCTCCCTCACCCTCTTCAGTTTCTAGGTATTTAATGCCCCCTGGAGTTTATCCTGACATCAGTAATCCAGGGTTTTGCTATTAGCCCAATGGCTCATCTGCAGCTTTGCCGTCCCTGAAAGTCAATGTGGCTTCAATCCTATGCTGCTGAGTTTTGGGCCCTGTCTTGCGTTAACACTAAAGCTTGGTTGTCATTTTTTTTATTCCTAATATCCAACCCAGAACCTTGGTAGTTCACATTTGGCATAAAATACATCCTGCACTGACCGCAGGACGTTTTGGATTTGTTGAACACCATTTGGAAGATACAACAAGCTTACTGCTGTAATAATCAGATCATCAAGTTTTTGATTGCACCTCAACGCACCTTAGGTGACAAACATAACTTTGGCCTGATACCGTTTGTGCCTGTTGTAAAACTCTACTGCCCCCTTTGGTTTCTTTTGTTCTTATCTATTAACGGTTTGTTGAGATGTTTATTATTAGTTAGTGGGAATATACACTGCGTTACAGAGTTGGTGTTGGTACTTTCTCATACACATACAGCTACTTCCTGTATGATGCCAGCCATTCTCGACAGATTTATCAGTTTTCTTGTGTTTGTTTATATGGATGGATTTCAAGTTCACGAATTGCAAACAATACCCTGGAAAAAAAAAACATGAATTATGATCTCGATGGTACCGTGAACATTGCACCCTTAAGGGTTTTCTTGCAGCATAGAACTTTCTTAAGCCACACATATATTCTAGAAACTTCAGGTGACAGTAAATTACAAGGAAAGTATGTGGGATTCCAGGCTCAGTCTGGCTTAGTTTGCGACTATATGTGTAAGTACTAGGTGCAATGATAAAAGCTGCTTCCTTGATAATAATAAATTGTATAGCACAGACACAACATCCTACCATTACCTGTAGTCTACTACCTGCCAGTTAAGAATCACCAAATTTATATTTTTATTCTATAAAATATTGTATTTTATTTTTTATTCTATATGTTGTAAAGACATTTGTTTATTTGAAAATTTTATATTTTTATAGTGGGGGTATTTTAACAAATTAATAATAGTATGTTTCAGAGTGCAGGAATTAATGTTATTTTCAATGAGGAATTTACAATCACGGTACAAGTGGATTGCTTCAAAATGTTTTTTTATGGAATGTAAATTATCGTTCAAAAGTTTGGGGGCACCCAGACATGAACATGTCATTCTTGGTTTCCATAAAAAGTCACACTCTTATTTACCATCATGAGTTGTAAACTGAATACAAGAAAGTCAAGACATTGACAAGTTTTAGAAGTTTTTCTATTATTATTCTTAATGGAAAAAAAAAAAAAAAAAAAAATGCGCCATGATGTTAACTTAAATCAGAAATGCACTTTTTCATTACTACTACTACAAGTGTTAAATGACTATTCTAGCTGCAAATGTCTGGTTCCTGGTACTATCTACGCCGTGTATAGAGGTCCATTTTCTTGGAACAATGTGTTTGCTCATTGTGTTGGAAGGCAAAAGGATAATTGTGCTGTAACGGCTGCGAATGGATGATTTTTTGACAAAAGTAATGTTTGAAGGGAAAATATATTTTATGTCTATATTAATTTTGCAACGCATGACATTATATCAATGTCATGCGGACCAGAGTATTTCTTGTGTAAAGTGCAAACAATTAATTCTATATATTTGCCACTTCTTGTGTTGACATGAGATGACATTCTGAGATTCTGATGCGACATTATTTTGTGTTTTGTGATATGTATATGGTAGTTTACTTGATTGTGAGCACTTACAATATTATGTGAAACTTGCTGGAACTGATAATTTTGGAACTTAAAACAGTTCTGAAACAATAATCAGGTTTCATTAAAAGTTTTGCTCCTCATCAGAGAAATACAGAAAGGGCAAATACACCAACACTTGCTAAATATATACCGTTTGTAGGAAACTAATAGAATATCATTATTACCAAAAGCTCAAATTTATGTCAAATAAACAGTCACGTAGCAGCAGGTGTGTGGGTATGTGCTGTGTCTTTGCAAAGCACGAAAAGTGAACATTTGTAGAGTGGGCAGTAGTCATTGTCAATTGAAATTTGCTGTAAAAGTATCGAGAGAATGTAGCCTGGATCTCACAGTAAGGAGGATGTCGTTGGAGGTAGAGGCCAGGAGTAGGAAGCTGTGGACGCTCCTAAAAGTAAGAAAAAAAAAAAAAAATCGAAAGGAAAAAAAAAAAAAAAAAAAGGCATCACCTCAATGCTGACACGCACTCACTCAGACTTGAAACCCTGAAAAAAATGTAGGAGTGAGACATGAGCTGGTAATCAGAGAACGCTTCAGCGGAGTAATCAGCATCAGTTGTCTGATGAGGAAAAACGCTTCTGGTTTTCATTGGCAGGGGTCGTCAATAATCATTCTTTAAAGAAACACCACTCGGCTACAACTTGAGTTGGAGAGAAATGAAAGAAAAAAAAAACAAACTCAACATTCACAGTCTTTTACCGATGATTGAAATCAGCACCCAGTGTTTTTATATATATATATATATATATATATATATATATATATATAAAGAGAAAATCAGAAGGAAGCTTATCCACAATCATGTGTTTTCAATGAAATGTCAAATAGTCTGAACTTATTTATTTACAGTATTTAGCATGGTAACCACTCAATGTGTGTTAAGGTTCATTTGTAGGATCGAACACAGAACCCTTCCAACTGTAAGGCAACCACTTAGTTACGGCCATCCCAAATTGGTTTGTTAAAGTGAGTTGCACATAATTTCCCATTATAATATACAGTTGATCTTTTATGACATGAATCTAACTTGGTGACCAATTCTTGACCCTGCAGCTCATAAAAGAATGGGAAGACATACGGTGAGACGTAAAGACTATTTAAAAACACCAATTTATCTAATGAGAATGGACACATATCACAGTAATGTTTAATTAAAACTGGAGCGAAGGTCGCAAGGAATCCGGGACATTTATTGTTATTACCAGGTGAACTTGGTTATTGATTAGGAGGAGACAAGCAATTACCGTTATGTGTTTCTTTTCCCATACATATACCATAAAATTTAAGTTATCAATTCACAAGACTCTGTTGGAGTTGTTTCCATTTCAGAAAGTCTGAGACAGCCAGGCATTTTATTTTGTGTTATATATTTTTTTTGGTTTTTGCAGATTGAGATGGTTTGGACATGTTCAGAGGAGGGACCGTGGTGGTAGAAGAATTATCCTAGAGATGGAGCTACCAGGTAGGAGACAATGAGAAAGGCATATGTATATATACATACATAAATACTCAACTTTGCAACCCTAATTCTACTTATGTATGATGTCTGATCTATAAGAGAGAGATTTTTTTTTAGGTTTGGATTCTTGTCTCTGAGAGATATTTCCTAAGCAGTGACTGATAAAGTAAAGTTTCAAGAATAGAAACTTTGAAAATAATATTTTCTCTCTTCTTTGTTTGTATTTATTCTATGATATATTTGAGTAGATTGTTTACTCTGCTTCCAGAGAGTGCACTGTTGCATTCCTGTAGTACGGTAACTAGTAGCCTGTGCATTTTTGGACGGGTTTACTTGTGAAAACATGTCGTCATGTTTTCACTGAGGACATGTTGCACTTTTGAGCTGCCACTTGGGACATGCATGTTCCACTGCAGGACAGAAACACCTTTACATGAATGTCTTATACATGTTTTCATGGACTTTTTTTTATACTGTAGCTTTCCATGTTCTTTCTTTGGGTCCATCCATTCCCTAGTGTAAGAGCATAACATTCTTTTTTTTCTTTTTCTTTGAGTACAGCCAGAATTCAGGAACTAGATTGTTGGGTGTAGTTAGAAATCCTGCCTTTGAGCAAGATGATGGCTTATTCTAGTTCAGGCATCTGCAGGACCAAAAATACATAATGAGATTTAGGTTAATAGATTTCTTTTAATTGACCAGGGACGTTTACCCAGGTGTAAGCAGTAGCTGGTTGAACAAGTCTTTTAAATAGTTTTTGAATGGACTCAACCTCATAACCGACCTACATTAGATGATGTATTCTGTGTGAGGTAAATAAGGAATACAAGTTTTAATACAGTTTACCATCAGCATCTGTAAATTAGTTGCATAACCACTGATCCAAAACACAACCCCATAGTGCGAAGAATAATGTACTGTACTTTGAAGTATAGGAAATATACTTAGTGCACATACATAACACATAATTGGTGTTTTGTACATTGCACGACCACAAAGGTTATTTTTTTTGTGTTTTCAAAGAGACTTTGTCTGCAAAAATATAAACTTTCCCTCATAACCCCATTCTACCAGGGTCAAAGGCCTTTTGGTAACCCATAGGGCTGTGAAGATTAATCATTTTGGATTGGTTATCGTTCTGTGACCTACACGATCCGAGTGTATTGGTCCAAAAGGTCCCGATCGGTAAAAATGCAGTAAGACGGTGCGATGATTCCGATTTTTGTCCGAGGATCTGTTTCCTGCTCCAGGGTCCCGCCCACAAATAGACGTTAAGACATAGCTGCGACGTTGGCCGCTTCCTCCCACTAGAGCACTGAGCCCATAGACACATAAATACATATAATCATACATGTCTATGCAGGTTGTGTGACTTGGTGTGTGTGAACCGTGACATGGGCTGATTTGATTGGGGTTCAGGTAGTGGGTATTACTCTGTTCTTAGCAACATGGCAAACACAGACAGAACTTACAGCGATGGAAAGATAGATAAACACAACGCGATTTACCATCTCAGTACACTGGAGGTCCAACAAACCTTAGCAGTCACCCGGAGAAACGGCAGAGTGGGAATAATGAGGAGCGGAAAGAATAAAATACGAAAGTTTTTCTATCCGCAGTTTGGCAATAACTCGGCAAAGTCCAAGGCAATAACGGAATCTATTACTCGTTATATTACAAAACAATGTCCTGTGTGACAAACTGGTTACAAGAGTGCTGTCTACAGCTAAACCTTTCTAAAACTGTAGGCATGTATTTCCCAAAATAAGCCGTCACCTGATCCCCATATACTTCTTAGTGGAGATAAAATACAAATTGTATAATCGTGAGCAGTATAAATATCTTGGGTGCATATCAGATTCACAGATCTGCTTTAAAGGCCATAGTGACAAATTGTGTAAAACAAAGAAAATCGAGTTAAATCCTGCAAATCCTGCCAGATGAAAAAAAAAAAAAAACAAAACAAAAAACTCTTGTTTAAAAAAACTCTTGTGCAAAAAAAAAAAATGCATATGCATTTTCTACTGTACATTATATGTATTGTGTGCTTCTTGACTTTTTACATCATGGCCAGGGGACTACAGATGAAAACTAGCCTTTGGCTAATTCTTTTTTATTTAACCATGTGTAACCATATGTTTATAAAATTGCATTTTTCCCTTTCAAATAAAACCAAACTAAAACTAAAAAAGACTGGCAGCTGTGTAGTGTAGTTTAAAGCGGAGTAACAAATTCTTATTGAATCGAACTGAACCGAACCAAATCAGATCGAACTGGATCGATTGTTTAATGTTTTTTTTTTTTTTTTATATGGACCATTCCTGAATCAAACCGTAGCCTGTGAATCGAGATATGAATCGTATCGTTATCTGAGTGAAGATTCACACCCCCTAGTAACTCATAAGGCATTAGGCCAGGCACATTGAAATGCCAGTAACAGTTTTTTTTCCCTCTCCAAACATCAGATATTCCCTGTTTTTCAAGGGCTCCATGCCCTCTCAACTAAACATCGTCATGCCCATAGATACATACTGTATATCAGCTGAATAAACTGTTCCATCTGTCCTCCATCTGACCTTTCCTCTCTTTCCTTATCTCCCCCTCTTTGCATCTCTCTCATTTTTATACCTAAGAACCTGAACATATTTTTAAATCATGGATCTCAAACCCATTTTGGTTCAGGGCCCATAAACAGCCTAATTTTCCACGAAGAAATGTGTAAGTGCATTAAAAAAAAAAAAAACCTTAACATTTAATTAAATATGATATTATAGCATGAAGAATTTGCTATTTTATTTTTAATTTTTTCAAATTCCCAAGAGGCAGAAGAAACCCCAAAAGAAGAGGTTTTGTCTTGCTTAGGTTTTGATAACACTGACTCTACTTTGCAGTACTCAGCACAGTCTCGTTAATAACTGCCATAATCTACTGTATATTGAAGCAATCTGGGGAATTACTATTATTTTTTATTTACACTTTTTTCTTTTTAACTTACCCGTACAAATCCATTGCTCATTCTTATGTTTCAATTTTTCCCCTTAACCTGTGACATTTTCTTGTAAGATTAAAATTACAGTAGATAGAACTTTATTCCTTGGGAATATCTGGGAAGTTAAAAGTTTAAGCCACACACACATTAATCCCAGCCTACACACATTTCTTGTAAATCTGTTGTGCTACTAACGTCATGCTGGAGCTGCGATAAGTGATTATCACCTCACAATAGTGTCCCGATTGATCGTGTGAAAGACATGTTTGAAACCCTGTTGATTTACCCAGGATATTTACCTCAACCTGCCATGTACAAACAGAGGAGAAAACAAGTAAACAACTAGGGAGCAGCATTGAGGCAGTGGTGGCCTAGTGGTTAAGGAACCGGACTGGAGGGTTACATGTTTGAATCCACCAACTGCTTTTAAATGAGTTTTCTATTATTTGGCTGTTGGTGTCCTAGTGGTTAAGGGAGCGGACTTGGGTCATGATCGAATCCCTCTACCGGTAAGTTATCGCTGAGGTGCCCTGAGCACACTGTTGCCCCCACACGGCTGCCCCCTGCTCACTACGGTGATGGGTTAAATCCAGATGCATAATTTCCTGCAGGATACTCTCGAGGGATTAAGTAATTTCCTAAAAAAAAAATAATAAAAATAAAAAAAAAAAATAGACCAGACTGACCACATCTGAAAAGAAATGTTCTTGTCCATCCATGTCGTCATCAACTTTTCTTTTGTGTGTCTCTTCACGGAATAGAATACTTGTCAGGGAAATTAGTTTTTGTTTGCTGAGCATTATTGTCATCAAATCTCTTGCATTACATTTCATTCCAAAACATTTGGCATCCATTTTTATCTAAGTTCTGGCTACAGGAGTCAGCCATGTTGGGTAAAGTGTGATCAATCTAATCGCAGCTGACCATTGGATTTTATAGTGTGAGCAAACCAGACGTGACCTTAGGACTTATCACTCTTTACAATGTGTGTGCGTCATATGGATGTCACGATTGGGGTAAAATTGTACCATACATAACAGTGTTCTTGTGTGCCTACCTTTTTTCTGTTTATCACAATACATTTTCACCAAGCTCTTTTTGGGTCCATAGACCAGTCAGCCAGGATAAGCTGTTTCTGTGAACCAGTGATTAAATTTTCAAAATAAATCAGCTTTCAGACTTAATTCTGTTAGTAGTCTGGCTGTCCTACAGCGTTGTTCCAAAGCACCGCCAGGTTTTCTTTAAATGAAAAAAAGTAAAAGAACATGAATGGGTTCTTTTTCAATGACGTTAACAAGTTGTCTCCTACTGCGGCCCTGATCTAAATGATTTATGCACCAGTACCGGTCCCTGGACAGCAGGTTGCGGACCCCTGCTCTAAACATCATGCATGCAGGAATAAATCACATTATAGTGTATGTGGGTCCTGTACAAAACCTATCTTGCAACATTTATACTGGATGTTACTCTCTGATATGTCATTGCCGTATTCAGGTGACAAAATCCATTTTCCGTCTGAAGGTGTCCTTTCCTATTGATCGTTCTGCGTCCTGTGAGGACTAGTTAAAATGGTAATCATCAGTTAAGGGAAAGGCCTAAGGCCTTTTTGAATAAATTACATTTCTCAGCTAGACTTTTCCCAGCCGGTTCCAGCTCAGGGGACTTGCATTTATTGATTTATATATTATTACAACGTCCTCTAATTTAGCTGAAGCGCTACCACTCTGGGGTGTAATGCAGTTTATTTTTATTGTTCTGTATACACTTGTCCTTTGTCCTAATTAGTTTATCAATGAAAATAATACCAACAACAACACTTTCCTGGATCAGAGAAATGGCATTGTCATATTGACTGCACCATGTTGGCCTATGAAACACTTGTGAATGTCGAGCCTTTGCAGCTTCCTGGATAGTGTTGTTTTGGTCAAGGATGTGCCTCTCTGATTCTTCTTCACCCTAAGCACGTGTATGATCTCTGTGGTATTGTGCAGACCTTGGGTTCACCCACAACTTTCAGTTGGATATGAATTGCTTCATATTCACAGCACAAGAAAAAAAACGCTGCGCACATAAATAAGACATTGCCGTAAAACACTACAATAATAACCGGGTTCCATCTTGACCAGATGTCAACCCATGTGCCCTCTCTAAGTTCAGTTTGTTGGTGTGTGGTCAGAAAGCATAAACGTGACTGTGTGTCCACTGTCTCACTGTTGCCTTCCACGGCATACACATTTTATGATTTTCAATTCGATGCTGCTGGTCATGAATAAAATCTTTCACATCATGTGAGTAAGGTATTGACATCGGCGACATGTGGCTCTGTACGAAGGGCCTCAGATTGGTTTTATATATATATGTATATATGTGTATATATGTATATATGTGTATATATATATGTGTGTATATATGTATATATGTGTATATATGTGTGTATATATGTATATATGTGTATATATGTGTGTATATATGTATATGTGTATATATGTGTGTATATATGTATATATGTGTATATATGTGTGTATATATGTATATGTGTATATATATATGTGTATATGTATATATGTGTATATATGTGTATATATGTGTATATGTATATATATGTGTATATGTATATATATGTGTATATATGTGTATATGTATATATATGTGTATATGTATATATGTGTATATATGTGTATATGTATATATGTGTACATATGTGTATATATGTGTATATATGTGCATATATATGTCTATATATGTGTATATATGTGTATATGTATGTATATGTATATATGTATGTATATATATTGTAGCGAGACGAAGAAATACGAGGAGGACAAGAGTACGTTCCAATTGTCTTTAATTAACATGCAGAACCTATTGGTTACAGTAAAATGCGCGCGCCAACTCAAGGGCTGTAACCACGCCCCCAAACCTGAAGGATGAGAGGTGTCCTCTGTAGTGCCTGCCACAATATATCCGAAAATGATAAAGGTGAGGGGATTATAATTTTTGTTCTAAAATGTAATTGTCATGGTGGAACCAAAAACCAGAAATGTAAAAGTACTTTTTTGGTTTCAAACCGACTGGCAAAATTTTGGTTCAAAGCCGTGGCTACCGTATGCTTTTTAAGGAGCAAATGACTTTAGTAGGATTCTTAAAGAACAACATTAAACAGGTATGAATTGGTTAGCAATTGTTGAGAATCCATGTATCAGTAACGTAAAGTAAAAGTAAAACTAGGACAGTATCTATGTTGATAGCTACTATTAGAGCTACTCTATTTTTTTCAACAATCATGTTTTGAACCGTGGCACTGGAATCAAATGTCATCCTGAAAAATTTAGTTCTGCATAAACGCCTTGCTAAAATGATGGGCAGAAAAAAAAATATTTTTTTTTTTTGTAATTTTTGAAAAGTTTAAAAAGTGTGACAATAGGTCTGCCTACCCTGCCAAAACATTTGTGCAGTCATGCATTGCAGAACACGAGTTAAACTCTTTTGTAATTTCTCTTTAACATTTATATAATTATAATAACAAATATTATTTTGACTTTACCTCACCAGCGTCATTGCGTGATAATGTCTTTGTTGGTGATGCCTTAATTTATTTGGCTTCAAGCTGGCAACTTACACACTTTAAGTCACGGTGAACAAACCAGTCTTTTGGAGTTTCCCACCACAATCACAGTAAAGTTTAGCACTACATACGCTCCATCATATTTTCTCATCTCATCTCTTGGAGATAGTATTTTCTCGACATCGCTGGCTTTCTCAAAATTCCTTTCCATCCCTGACAGATATTTTACCATGTTGTCTCTTGAGGGTTTCAGTGGACTCACCACCCGCAAGAGGTTTTATGAGGGACATCCGTCCAAGTAATGATAGATGGGTGGATGGTCTTTTAGGGGTCTTTTACTGCAGTTCATATATCCTGCACTGTATCCTAGTGAGTGTATGCAAAAAAAATACCCCTATGTTATAGTGCATATATTTCACTATACCCTTTTCTGACAATGAGAGTGGCACTGCCATACACTGAAGTAGATGTGTAATTACCGGTACACTTTATTCTAGTATGACAACAAGATTTGCCAGGTTATTTGAGATGAACGTTAAACAGCTGAGGATTGGGTTTCAGAAGAGTTCAGAGAATTCAGCATTGAAGTCCAAGAGATGCTGAAACACAGTTTGCCATTAGCATTAAATTAAAAACAGTTGCTGACGAAAAGATTCAATTATGTTTTCCCGATTTATTATTTTGTTTTTTATACAATACATTTAAGTTTTCATGCCGCCATCTATGTTCTAAAAGGGAGTAGGATCCAAGCTTTTAGATCAAGAGAACTAAACCCTAGCGAACACCTCATCATGAATGGTTAAGTATGTCCTCCAGTGGACATGCACACACCAGACAGTCAATTCCTCTTTTTCAGAATCCATTTCAGTTTGCATTAACACAATTTGGTGAAGCGCTTTTGCACCTTTCCCTAAAATTGTTAAATTTCATTTTCGTAAAATGACACATTTTTAGCGAATGGCCTTCTGACTGCTGCATTTGAGTTGTGTCTCCCGATTGGTTAATGTCAGCAGTAGCCTGAAATCAATAGCTCATCAAATCAAGTATCACTCCATTAAAAAGAAGTGTTCATGCAACATCACGGGTAACAAACCTACTAACCACCGCCACCTCTCCGAGCCATTCTCTCCTCCAGCCTCAGAGGGGAAGTTATTTCTGTAGCGAGCTCACGGCCTCCTGCTGCTTCATCTCCAGCACTCTCCAGCTATCTCTAGCACTCCTCCTCGCATCTCTCTTGCCGATTGACTATTATAGTCTTTTGTTGACTCAGTATGAGCTCACTTTGAAATACAGGCATGTCCTTGCACAAAGGACCGCACAAAGACGATCCTTGTTATTTCCTCTTTGCCAACAACAATTGTTAACATGCTTTCTAACTTCTTTCCCTTTGGTAAAGCCAAAGGGGTTTTTTTTTGCCAGAAATTTTGATTTTTAGAAGCAACTGTTCCAAGAGGTCTTCATAAAACACATGACCCTTCTACAGTTGTGATATTGATCGTTTTGATACCTTACTGATGAAGTACTTGTGATTCACACTCACACTGAAAGCAAAGAGCAAGCAACCTTTTGACCAGTCACATGGTCTACTGAGGTTAACTAGAGGTTGGTAGAGAGATAAAATGAGCACTGTATATAGTAGAATGAGTTCAATTTGAACATATAAAACCTTGACAGTGAATGTCAGTGGATCCGTGGGTTAGTAGTAGACGGATAGGTCAATATGGCAGTGGTGGCTTAGTGGTTAAGTAGCCAGACCTGGGTCCAGAGGGTTCCAAGTTCAAATCCACCGACTGCCAGGTTCTGACTGTGGTCAGCTGAGCATGGCACCGTCCCCACTCACAGCTCAAAGCTGGCCACTGTTCACTTTGGTGATGGGTGAACACCAAATGTATACCCCCATGCAAAAATATATAATTTTACCAACACTTGCTTCCTTAAGAATAAAATAAAAGGTTTTTTTTGTTTCCCTCTCACTTACTTAATTCCATCCTATTACGTTCTAATCAGCGTCTATTTGTTTTAAAGAAATTATTATATTTTATAATTGCTTATTGATATATAGTCATTCACTGAATTGACTTCAAACACTCAAAGTTTCGTAACACTGAGGTCAAATAGGTGTTTGACAACCATTTCACCAATCCATATACTATAAAACATCAAGTTTTTGTGTGTGTGTGTTTCCTGAGCAGCAGAGTGAATGGGCCAAGGGAAAAGGCACTAAGGACTGAGGACTCATGAATAATAATGCTTTGTAAACCCTGAGCACCAGCTATGTGACTTTTATTGAGGTTGGAAAAATCCATACTGTAGGCTTTATCTGCTGGGAGCAGTATTTTCCCAGAGCTGATGTCATTCTAATAATTTATAGATGCAAAACAAAGGAGAAGATTATTCAGAAACGCACCACTGTCTACCATCACTGTTTTTTTAACAATCAAAATGAAGGACGACATGCTGCAACTAAGGAAATATCCTGCAGAGACGCGGGACATCTCTCCCTTCTGCTATTTTATTGTTGTTCCTAAAAGCACTGTTCGACTCCAGCCCCCTGACACAACGCTAATGCCCTGCTCCTGACATTGTTAAATTTTGCCAAACCCAAAAATAAAAATAAATGACTAAAGTCAAGTCAGGAAAAACATATACTGTAATTCCTGAACTTCACCTTTGTCATTGGGGTTACTCATTAAAACTAACATGTTGTATATTTGCTTGTTTCTGTCAAAAAATATGCCTTTGAATGAGTATTTCAGAATTCTTTGTCAATTCGTTGCAATTTCTAATTAGTTTTGAAAATATTTACAAGGTTTACAGAACGTTGATGAGACCAGCCATGATGAATGGATTAGAGACACTAGGAATAGACAGGAGGAGGAGCAGGATGTGGAGGAGTGGAAGATGCTGAGATTCTTTTTAGGGGTGACAAGAATGAACAGGTTTAGGAATGAGGTCATTAGAGGGACGACTCTGACAGGAAGTTTTGGAGAAAAAAAGCTAGAGACGCCAGAGAAGATGGTTTGCAAATGTTAAGAGGAGGGGCAGTGGAAACACTAGTAGAAGCATGATCCTAGACCAGGCCGGAGACACAGATGTAGGCCTAGGAGGAGATTGATAGCTCCATGTCCAATGAGGGACGACATAGAGGTAGTTGTAGTCAGAGTAGAAGATGGAGAGAACAGAGGGAGACGGAACAGGATGATTTACTGAGGCAACACCTAAATAAGTGACAATCTCAAAGGAAGAGAGGAGTTTTACTTAAGTACATTTTAACTTGAGCCTTCCAGAGTTCATGTATATATGAGTTTAACATTTAATGGAAGAGAAAAGATGACCTGGTGTCTGAATTTGCCAATTTCGTGTCATTTTTTTGTGTTTTTTATCATTGGATGAGGGCTTTTCATGAAGAAAAATGGAGATTGAGATGACACAGTTCATATCTCTGCCAGCTCTTTGGTTGCAAATTGAAATGAGATAATAATCCTCATTTGCGATGAGGATTGAACGTGTAAATACATTTTATCACGATGTTAGTACTTGTCCATCTCGGAATATACATGTCTGAATAGCTGACTTACATTTCTAAACATTAGAGTGTGTTGAAAGCAAGTGAGTGAGTCCGCACAATCCTGCGCCTAATACCTGGCATTAATATATTGGGTACATTGTGTCATTTTTGAGCCAATTTTGCAAGAATATTTGCCACTTCTGTTGTGCAGTGTACACAGGATAATGACAAGCGATTATCACCTTACAAATGCCTCCCAGCTTTCTCGCAATTTAACATGTGAAAATCAAACATGTTTTACCTGCAGGATTTACCTCAACCTGTCACACTGAGCATGCGTGAACATAGATACAGAGGAGAAAACAACTTAACAACAGGGAGCAGCATGACAGGACTGATGTTTTAGACTGACCACGTCAGTTAAGACATTTCCTTTTCCATATACATCACCGTCGTCGCCTTTTCGTCTGTCTGTGTGTGTGTGCACAGAATGGTTCCATGCATCAGATTCCTGCTCCATGGCCCTGCCCACAAATTGACGTTAAACATAGACGCGTCATTGGCCGCTTTTGCCCACTGGAGCGGTGATCCCATAGACACACATATCATTCAAACATGTCTATGGAAGCTGTGATGTGATTTGATTGGAGTTCAGGTAGTGGTTATTACTCTGTTCTCAGCACCATGGCAGACAACACAGACGAAACGTAAAGTTTTTCTCATTTAAAATCAAAGGTTTGGACATCATTTGTTTTTTGTTTTTTTTCAAGGAGGATGGAAAGATAGATAAAAGCAACACAATTTACTGACTCTATGGAGCGACGATCAAATACACTGGAGTTCCAACAAACCTTAGCAGTCACCAGGACAGACAGCACAGTGAGACTGATGACTGGGTGACAATGACGGTGACGCTGGCACAGCAGGAACGAACAGTAGTCGGAGGAGCGGACAGAAAGCTAAAAGGCAATAACGGAATCTATCGCTTGTTATATTTCAAATTTCTTGTGTGACAATCTGGTTACAAGAGTGCTGTCTACAGCTAAACCTTTCTAAAACTGTAGGCATAATATACTTGTTAATGGGGATAAAATACAAATTGTCAATCAGTATAGATATCTTGGGTTAATATTAGATTCACAGCTCTTCTTTAAAGGCCATATTGACAAATTGTGTAAAAGAAAAAAAAAATCTTGCAAATATACATGTAATTCGAAAGGAGATGCCCGGTTAAGCTGAAAAAAAAAGAAAAAAAAACAATTGTAAAAAAAAAAAAAAAGTGTGTGCATATGTATTTTGTTGTATATTTATTGTGTGCTTCTTGCCTTTTTACATCACGACCAGGGGACCACAGATGAAAACTAGCCTTTAGCTAATTCTTATTATTTAACCATGTGCTTATGAAATTGCATTTTCCCCTTTTAAATAAACTAAACTAAAATTTAAAAAAAAAGAAGACTGGTAGCTGTATTGTGTTGTTGAAAGCGGAGTTGCAAATTTTTATTCAAGATTAAAAAAAAAAGAATCGAACTAAATCGATTATTTAATATTTTTTACGAATCGTTCCTGAATCGGATTGTAGCCTGTGAATCGAGATATGAATTGGATCGTTATTTGAGCGAATCGTCACACCCCTTGTACACATTGTCAGGAAAATAAGATTTTGTTCGATGAGCTTTATTCTCATCGGGTCTCAGAGAGAAACTGTGAACATCTCCCATTAATGACTCCTATTTTTTCCTCATCCGTCTTAATTTAAATGATATACAATACATTTGGCCGATGCTTTTATGAAAAGCAGTTCTCACTACAGGACTCAGATGTGTCATTGGTGATTGTACAGTGTGAGTCCAATCGCATCTGATCATAAAGTGTAAAAACGCGAATCTTGAGCTGGGAACGCCCTAATATTCACTCATACTGTGTGAGCAGGAAGCCCTAATGCAGTGAAGGGAAGATTTGTACTTTTATTTTGAGTAGAACTTACAAAAAAACACTATTTTTCTTAACTAGAACTGAATGATGTTTTTTTTCTTTTCTTTTCATTTTACACCTCTGACCAAAACAAAATATTTTTGTACACAATTGTCCTATAAAAGGGGATAAAATTATAACAGCTGTCTCTACTTCTCTACCTCAGTCTAGCTCCCACAACAAGACTCCTGCTACCTATAAGAATGCCTGCCACAGTCACTTTCTGCACTAACAATAAAATCTTCTGCAGTCTCTGCAGTTATTGCACAGTTTCCCCAATTTCTTATTTGGCACAAGAGGAAGCCGTTGTTTATATGATATTTGATGGGAACATTTTTTTTATATATTTTTTTGTGGATGTTTTATATTCTCATTGGAAGCAGTGCCACTAGTATGTGCAGCCTGTGGGTCTTTGGTGTAACAGATGCTGGATATGTTAATAACCTCATAGAGCTGAGGTACTGTATTTGTGGTATCAGGCCAAAGACAAGTGACAAGACAAATCCTGCCCTTGGACAGAAAGCAAACATAAATAGAGACTCAGATATTCTTAAAAAAGGGCATTTTCTCCCAGAGAGTATCGATAATCAATGGAGGTTCTAGATCTAAAAAGTTGCAAAATCAAGTTAAAAGGGGTAATGGGTCACAGACTTGACAATGTCAGTCCTGTTCTTTGTATATTTCCACCTGGTGACATTAGTCCTCATCAGAGGTTTGAGTAAAGGCATGGAACATAGGTTTACCAGAAAAAGATTTAGTATCAAGATACAGTATTTAGTTTTACATTTTTTAAGGGGTCTCCATAGCGAATCAACATTTCCCATCTCCCCTTGTTCTGACTCTGAATACCTCCATGTCCTCCCTCACTGCATCCATCAATTTCCTCTTTGTCTCCCCTTTGGTAGCTCCGTCTTTAGGATTATTCGTCTACCAACGTGTATACAGTGTGCCTCGTCTGAACAAACCATCTCAAACTGGCTTCTTTAGCTTTTCTCCAAACTTTCCTGTCTGTGTTGTCCCTCTAATCACCTCATTCTTGATCCTATCCACCCTTGTCTCTCCTAAGAAAATCTCAGCATCTTTAACTCCTCCACCTCCAGCTCTGCCTCCTGTTTTCTGCCTATTGGTAGTGTCCCTAAACCATACATTATGTCTGGTCTCACGACCATCCTGTAAACCTTTCCCTTCACCTCAGCTGCCACCCTTTTATCATGGTAAAAAAAAAATATGTTCAACTAATTTAATTCCTTGTAATCTGTGATCTTGCAATGGTAGTGCAGTATCGCTGGTCTACAATAACGAGACCAGAGACCAGACCAGTCCTTAACACAAAAGCGGTCTGAGACCGATGCAAAATCTGGACCGCAAGTGAACATCACTCGTAACCTCACCCCCAGGCCTCAGTCAGAGCAGCCAAAATAAACTTATGCTGCGTCAGAATAAGGTGATGTACATCTCAGATGGGTTCATCGGTTCTCTCCCCATGTCCAGCGGCATCTCTGAGTAGCCATAAGTGCTGTTTTGAAAACACAAGCTCAACATGTTAAATGTCTTGTCAGTTTGACAGGAAGCTGAAGTGAGTGTTGTGACGTGACATGCATTTCTCGGCGTGTCTCAGCCAAGTTGGCAAAATATTGAACAGCAGCAATTGTGTTCAGCCAGTAAATCAGTTCAGCCCTATAGAATGTTGTCAAAGTGATTTTATTTTGGTAAATATATTTTGATGATTCATTTTTTTTTCTTAGTACCAGGAAACAAAAGAACTTGCTTGTGTAAAATATGATTTTACAAATATATATATATATATATATATATATATATTTTGCTGTTTGCAAGCAATACTAGTAGTATAAAAATGACACTCATGTAAAAAGCTGCACAAGAAACAGGGGTCCCAACATAGTTTCCATGATGATGAACATTGCGACTGAGCGTGAATATCATCTTTTTATCGCCTTGAATATTCTACAGAGTTTATATTTGGTAAAAAGCCAAAGATATAAACACAGTTCCTGTTTACCAAGGACATCAGAACTATGGATGTGGTGCTTTCGAAGACCTCTCCACACCATGCAAAATTAATGAAATGGCCAAGCAGCAGTAACTCCACTGCATTTTTAATGTACTTTCTCACCACTGGGGCTTTTGCAGTTTTCTCCAGGGACGCCGATTAGCGGGAGATGGAGTGACAGATGACAGAGAGCTGTTGTGCCCGAACATACCTATTGATATGTCATTAAATGGTGACAAAACCTCAAGCGGCTGGAAAAAAAAAAATGTTGAATTTGATTTGGAAGTTAATAGCCAGGGCATTAAGTAGTGTAGGTTAGCAATGCTGTGGTATCGACTTTACAACACAACGTACATACTGTTTATAGTGATGGCCATGACAAAAGTCAAAAGGGATATTTGGATATACCGTATGTATATGTGAACTTGACTGTACCCTTTTTCTTTTTTTTTTTTCAGAACAAAAAAATTTTGCCGCACCTTTTGGCAAGGGCCATTATCATGGTTGGTCTCTATTGGTCAAACCAGAAATTGATAAAATACCTGAATATTTGGTTGTAACAGAATAGTTCACATTTATGCCAAATATTATGACAATGATTTTTTTTTCCTCTCTCCCTTTTTTTTTTTTTTTTACATTTTTTTACAAAACTTACGACTCATAGCAATAATCCAAAGGTTAGTGTTTGCAGAATATTTTGCTTACCTTGTGTTTTCCCTGTCTTGAAAAAAAATAAAAAAAGAGAAAATTGAATCTAAGCATCAGCATTTTAGGTCCAGGAACCAAGAGTAACAAATCTGTCACTGTTGGAGACACTTGGATTTAAGAAAAATCTGTTCATGCATTTCCCCACTGTTTACATTCGCCTTCCTTTCCAGACTTCCCTGTCCCCCCATGACCCATGCCTCCACCCCATAATCCTAAGAACATTGCATTATCCTACAAGGACTACACTGGCCAATTTTTTTAATTTTATTTTACCAATTGTGTCACACTGTACAAATAAATTTCACGGTGTGTACATTTCACAGCTCACAACCTGTGCACTGACCCCGAATGATCCGATGCTAGTTTGGACTGTTCACACCGGACAACCATGCATGTCACTCCTCCTGCAGCCAGCACTGCTTTGAGTGGGCCATATCTGCCAAAAGTAGTCCAATGTTATAAAAAACAAAAGAACAAAAAATAAAAAAGTAAAATTTTAGGTTTATGTTCTAAAGCTTAAGAAAAATATACACTCAAGTATATTGATGTAATTGACTATTATAGAAAATTATGAAAACCTTAATGGCTACATTTTTACATACCTTCCACAACAGCTCAAAAAACAAAAGGTAAAAAAAGATAGAAAAAAAAAAGAAAACAATAATAATTTGATTTTCCATTCCAGCGATTTCAAAGGTTTAATTACTGCCACAATTATCCGCAGTACTTCTCGCTAGTTATAATTTTTTTATAGGTATTTAACACCCATATTATCTGTGTAACAGCTTTAAATGAGTGGGTAGGAAGATATGAAGTTTGTTTGAATTACAATAAAATTAGTCCGAGCACTAATCACTAATTTTTAATAAGACCATCGGGTTGCTCTAACATCAGCAACCTAATGGCCTTGGTCTTGGCAGACGTGGTCGGTGTAGTCTGTTAGAGTCTACGCTGTTATTTACTTGTTTTCTTCTTCCGTGTCTATGTTCACGCAGATGTGCAGTGTGGCAGGTTGAGGAAACACTCATTGGTAAATTGGCAGGATTTCAGACATGTTTGACTTTCACGCGATTGTTATAATCGCTTCATTTAAGCCCATTTTATTCTAAACTACATGTGTCCCCTACAGAGAAAAAAAAAAAAAACAGGCCAGATCGCTGCAAGATGGCAAAATCGCACAATGTAGTCACATTTTTACACCCTTTGATTTAACCACTGTGTTAGCTTAGGTGAGTGATATAAATCCGATCTTTACTTAAGAGTTAGTTCTTCTCATACATTTTTTGTACTTGTTGTCTTGCCGTTTATTGTGACTATGTAAAAAAGCAATAAGTAGGAGTGAACAGTTCCGTTTGCAGAATTTTGTAACCTGATATTCTCGAGTTCTGTTGGAGATTCAGTTAAATCACACCACTGGAACAAAATATGTATTAATTAAATATAAATAAATATTTCTAAATGGATTTGCATGACTACAACCTTGTGGGTAATAAATTCTAAACACAAAAATTAAGCTAAGGAGGTTTTGACAAGCAGACTGATGTTTTGCTTGGACACATGGTCAGACATATCATGAAAACATAATTTTGTGTATGCGTAACTGTGCTTTTATATCTAACCGTTATATTGATGCACATAAGAAGTGAATCTGTTTCCTTTAGGAAGTTGCTGACGGCATAATTTACCACTCATTTTAGTACAACGACTATGTATCTTCTATGTATACACAATTGTGTTCACTGGCGAAAGAAAAAATAAAAATAAAACAGTAAAACACAATTTTGCCATACTGCATATAAGACCTACATAGAAGATAGATACAAGAAATTTAGCTCTCACCTATGGTGTTGGTCTTTGGATCACGACCAGAGGAATGCAATCCCTGAAACAAAGCTGCAGAAATTAGCTTTCAATGTAGGTTGGCGGGGCATTCTTGTAGAGGTAGGGTGAAGAGTTCTGCCACCCGGAGGAGCTTGGAGTCGAGCTGCTGCTCCTTCACATGGAGAACAGTCAGTTGAGATTGCTTGGGTACCTACATTTTACGCTTAATCCCCCCAAATGCTCTGGGTAATGGGTCAATGGAGAGGGGTGTTTGGAAATCCCTGCTCTGACTGTTGCCATTTATATTGTAAATGGCTTTGGATTCATATTATATATTATATATGGAGATAAGGACCACTGTGGTATTTTGTCCTGGTCTCTTTAATGTATTAATATAATATTTCTAAATAATTAACAAACAACACATATTTAGAATTAACCTTTTTCAGAGTTTGCAGTTGAAGTGAATCCAGTGATTTTTTTTTTTTTTTTTTTACCCCCTAAAATCAGAGAAACTCGAAAACACCAAAGTTTATGGGAAGCTGAATTTATACGTAGCAGCCTGATATTTTAATACAGTCACATCATGTGGAAATATTCTGGTGCTGGTATTTTTTTTTTCCTCACGGACTAATGTCCCATATGTGTGTTAAAAATAAAATAGAGGAGAAAAAAGTAAATGAGAATTAATGTGTGTCTTCATCCGGTGCTGTTATGTGAACAGAAAGATAAGCAGTTGGTGGAGTCTATGGTGCACCTGGGTGTGATTAAAGCACCACAAAAGAGGAAGCAACAAGATGATGTTATTAACAGAGGTTCTGGTCCATTCCTTCATTTTTATATCTTGTTTTTAAGTGTGGGTATATGCAGCAATAAAGCAGAAAGGGGTAACAATGAGGCAGCAGATGGAGAATCTTTAGAAGATCACATCGTATTATGGAAAGCTAAATTACAGGAAGACTGTTAAGACAAATGTTAACAACCAGGGTATAACTTTTGGATAGATATTTTATATATGATATACATATACTGTATTTTTATAAGGGGTGTGAAACTTTTACTCACATAACGACCCGATTCAAATCTCGATTTACAGGCTACGATCCGATTAAGAACGATTCAAAAAAATATTAAACAATTCGATCCAGTTCAATAAGACTCAATAAAAAATGACAACTTAATTCCCAAGTGCTTCCTGTTACTGAGTAGAAAAACATAAATGATATTTTAAAATAGTAATTTTTTTTATATTTATTTTGTTTCCAATAGACAATAGACAATACACCAGGCCAGGCATGGCTAACCTATTCCAGAAAGAACTGCTGTAGCTGCAGGTTTCCGAGTTATCTTTTTTTTACCTTTGCCTAATAGTTGACTCAGTAGTCGATCTCTCGAAAGCCTCTGCTTTCAATTACGCTATATACGGTCACAAATCTTTTGCAATATAACGAGTGATAGATTACGTTATAGCCTTGGATCTTGCCCAGTTATTGCTGAATTGCGTTATAAGTGCCTCCTGTTACTGAGTAGAAAAACATGAATGATATTTTAAAATAGTAATTTTTTTTTTATTTATTTTGTTTCCAATAGACAATAGACAATACACCAGGCCAGGCATGGCTAACCTATTCCAGAAAGAACTGCTGTAGCTGCAGGTTTCCGAGTTATCTTTTTTTTACCTTTGCCTAATAGTTGGCTCAGTAGTCGATCTCTCGAAAGCCTCTGCTTTCAATTACGCTATATACGGTCACAAATCTTTTGCAATATAACGAGTGATAGATTACGTTATTGCCTTGGATCTTGCCCAGTTATTGCTGAATTGCATTAGGAAAAACTTTTGTATGATATTGGGTTTATCCTGTCCACTCTTCTGACTACTGGCTGTTCATGCCATGCTAGCAGTGCAATCGTCATTGTCACCTATATATATATATATATTTTATATATATATATGTATATATGTATGTATGTATATATATATTTATATATGTATATATATGTATGTATGTATATATATACAGACAATCATACATACATATATATATATATATATGTATGTATGATTGTCTGTGAATAGGGACATTAAATACACCATCATTAAAGTATCAAATCGGTAACACTTTTCCCATGAGCTAATATCATTTTTATACCTGACCTTGAAATTCTGCTTCTCTTTACTCAGCATCTCAAACGCAGACACAAGTCCATAAAAAACAGACAAACAAACAAACAAACAAAAAGTGTCATTTTAGTGATTTACAGGGTGACTTACAGAGAACGCTACACTTCGAGAGTCTCGGATTTGACAAAGCAAATAAAACACTAAACTGTTATTTCAGTTAACTAACACAAATCTTAGAATTCTGCTAAAATTAAAGGATTGCAATCATATTTGTATCCCTCATTATGTCTCATACCCCAATACCTGAAAATGTTTTAATAGATGGCCTGAACTTGATCTCTTACAATCGACAATTTCCGTTAAAATACGAGAGATGTGCTTTTTCTTCTATACAAAATATTCCGCAGGGACATATTTTCTGTATTTATTTACTAATAGATTTCTTTCTTTTTGGGGGGAAATTCGCTGCTTCCTCTGATTTAAATGTGACCAAATGCTCATCAACCACCCCATTCATGCCCTTCATGTCCTTTGACAAATAGCACAGATCACAGTGTAAAAGGTCTCATTTGGTAGCTTGTGCCATCTGGGAGATTGATTATAATGATGGCTGCGACGCAAAGAGAACACGTCTCTTTCCATTTGCGGTTCTCTGCTGGTAACGGCTGTTGCATCATTTGTGCAGAAGAACTTCCTAAGAGCTTTCTTTAGAAAAAAAAAAAAAAAAACTTCATAGAGTATTGAGCAAAGTTTTATGTAAGAATGACAGCAGTGGATACTGAACCTTAAAAGGCAGCGTTCAACTTAAGTGAATGCATGTAAGTTGATTTTTGCATTTATTTCCAGCCTCAACTCCCAAGACGGGATAGAAACTTTGAAAGCTTTGGACCACGCCACTGATTTTGCGTGCTTTGTTTCTAGCACAACACCGTCTCTGATAACTCAGTGCCCTGGTCGCTACGTTGTTTTATTTATTTTTTTTATTTATTTATTTTACCCAGACCACTAACGCTTGCTTCCATTTTTTATACGGCTAATGGACTCTTACACAAGTTTTTTTTTTTTCTTTTTCTTTTCCCTCTGCCAGTATTCTACATCTGGGCTTTCTGCCTTATTTATAGGCACATGTGGCCAAAGTAATGTCTATTGTCTTTTTGAGAGAAGCATATGAGCAGGGGGATGTTCAGGTCGAGAAAAGCCACTTCCATGCTTCCAAGCTGTGATTCAGCTTTTCCACTTCTCTGCTCGCAGCCACATGGCTCTTGGCACTTCCTGATGAGACACCCACAAGTGGATCACAATGCCACGACCGTGGCACTTCATTGTGGCTGACCATAGAGGAACATATTTAAGACTTGTAAACTGACCTTGGTGGGGCCTTTCTGTACATGTGGAAGCCGGATTGGCCACTTTATTTTTACCCCGTAGGTCACCACTGCTCTTAGTTCAGCGGTTTCACAGTTAGGCTTTGCACGACTTTGGCTTTTTGTCTATTTCTATCCAAGTCATCTAAGCATCTTCAGTGTACAATACTGGAACTCATACTCATAAACGTCCGTCCATTTTCATCCGCTTATCCATTACTGGGTCGCATGGCCAGCAGTTTCCACAGCCACCACCCAAATCACATTGCACCACACTGTATAGCAGTGTTCCCCAACACTATTTGCATCATGGACTGGTCAAACATCTAGAATTTTTTTTTTTTTTTTGCTGACCGGTCTTTGAGGTGTAGCTGGTGTCCCTAATGAAAATGAACGTCCAGCATAAAAGTGGTATTTTTTGGACATCTGGATACTCAAACACAAGGGGACCTGGTCCTTTATCAAAACATTTTTTCAGCGTCTAATAATAAATAAAACATATGCATCATCTCTCTGTGGCCCGATACCGATTGCCCCACGGACCGGCACCGGTCTACGGCCCGGTGTGTGGGGACCACTGCTGTACTGTACTTGCTGGTGGTGAGCCTACTGGAAGATAACCGCCCTAAGCTGGATTTGAACTTGCCCAGGAGGTGAACCCTGGAGTATCACACCAAAGACAGAGGCATTGCCTCTAGAGCAGGTGTGTCCAAACTGTTCCACAAAGGGCCAGTGAGGCTGCTGCCAAAATAAAAGCTTAAGAGTTAAATTTGTTGTGATAGATTCAACACAACAGCTTTTACTTCAAAAATATCCGGTCCAGAAGCCTAGTTTTACTTTATGTGAAAAGGTAATGTCTCTTTCCCAACAACAAACTGCAATCATTTGTTAAATTTATTTTGCGTGTACGCTGTGCATCCTCTTGTTGCTCTCAAACTGCCCGTAACGCCCCCCTCTCCTCTTCGTCGGTGTTAGCTTTTCTCAAATGTCAGGGTGGGGAGTGTCTGCTGCCCACCCGAGGACTTCCTGTTGCCTGAATTATTTCTTCTCCTCTTCCACATCACGTATTCCGTCGGCGTCCATGCCTGCCCTTGCCCTCCCCCATCACTTTAACCCTTCTCGCTGTGGTTCAGCAGTTTTAAATGCAGCACATTTTTAAAAGGGCCCACTATTGATTTGTTCTACAGCACGATTCATTCTCTTCACTCAGCAGCATTGACTTTAACAGTTTGGGTTTTAACAGCAGAGTCATCAATCAGATTCTAAAAGAAAGACCTGTGACACCTTCACTCCTCTTGATATAAACTGTATAGAGTTAAGAGACTGTGGTGTCTTCATGATGATATACCTTTGGCATGATGACGAAGCTAAAGTACAAGTTGTTTGCATTGATTAAAATGCGAAAAATGGGATTGAGGAACATTTTTTTTACATTCAGGAAAGTATTGTGAAGTTTTAGCTATACAGTCATTTATGAGTGCATGTAGATGGATTGGCTGTTTGTTAGTTTTTAGACAGAAAACTACTCAGAGACAGTGGTGGTCTGGTGTTTAGGGAAGCAGATTTGAGTCCCCAAGACTTCAGGTTCGAATCCACCAGATGCCAAGTTGCCACTGAGCATTGCAACGTCTTGACCCACATAACTTCCAGCGGGCTCACCATTCAGGGGTAGATGTCTGTGTGGAATGTCATCCATGTCATTTTATGAAGTAATAGTTACTTTGAGGGCAACTGGACTTTGTAGGTTTTGTTGAAGAAAATCTCACATCGAAGAGGCTTGGGGGGTTATGGTAATTAACCTCAAGGAGACGACATACATGTTGTTGTTGCTGCTACAGAAAAAAAAAAGTTTTTGTTGCTAAAGAAAAAAAAAAAAAAAAAAAAAAATCTTAAAATTTCAAGACCACATTGAATATGGTGTGGTTGAAATTGCAAATTTTTGCATTAAATTCCTAATTATTTTTATGTTTTTTTTTTTTTTTTAAGGTATTCGATAATTTTTATATTGGCCAAACACTTACATGCAACCAATACATGCAGCCATTTTTCTCTTAAAACTGTTTAATGTGATGATCCAAAGTTTAGAGCATAAAAGTACATTTATTTTCTAATGAAAAGGGCGTTATTGATCCTACTTTATATAAATTTTATTTTGGGACATAACAGGTTCAGGTTCTAATCCAGATGACTGGGGTGCTCGGAGCGTCCCAACTCACATATGTAACTTCCAGTGGGCTCACCAATAACAGAAAGAATCGCAGTATGCTGCCAGTTGTGGATAAGCAATGTATAAGACAATCAAGATGAAAGAATTAAATTAGTTTTTACATTTCCCATTTTCGGCATGTTGACTTGCAGTGAAACCCTGCAAAAAAATATTGTGGGCCATGCTAACATTAAACTTTTACATCAAGGTGGAGGCCACAAATATGTACCTCAGGCCACAAGTTTGAAACTCAAAGGAATAACTGAGTAAATCTTACAAATTTTGCGAATATTGTACCGATTATATCAATAGGCCTTTAACAAACATTTCTTAACAGCAGCAATATACACATTCAAGCGTCTGTGCTATATAATAGGTTGTGGATGAGTCTGAAGTCATGACAGGTTTCCACATGAGGTGAAGGACTCACTAATTCACTCTGGCACAGACGCACACTTTGTTGTGATGTAGAGATAGCAACGGTCAGAGTTGAGTGATTAAGCTCTCCGCCAGGAATGAGGGAAGGCTGGGCCGTCTGTCACAGCAGGACAGACAGATAGGACATCATGGAAAACACACCTGGGATCACAGAGGTCTCGCAGAACATAATGAGAGACGTATGACGGACAAAGCCGGATCACCCAGGAAGGCATAATTTAAGGGGGGGTGTTTAAAGCGAGATGCCTTAACAGTGACGAAGGAGTGATGTCTCTTTCTGTTGCACTATTCTGGAATTTTTCACAAACATGCACTTGCCGAGACAGGAAATGAGCAAACCAGGCTCCCTTTTGGCTTTAACTTGGCTGGATGACATCTTTATGAGGCTGCACCATAGATAGATGGTCCACTGTGAAACATCCATCAGCAACAAAGTGAAGGGGTTTGAGTTTTCAGGCACTCTCTGAGTTTCTTGTTCTCTGCGACAGCCCTTTTGTGAGTCACCTTGCCGAAATCCCTAAAGCCATGCAACTTTTTTTTATTTTTTTTTTATTTTTGTACAGACTTGTCTTTGTCTGGGAACCTTGGTAGAGAAGAAGAATTTCAAGGTCAGGTGTGAAATAATACATTTAAAAAAGAATGTTACAGCTGGGGAGATAAGGAACACGGGAGAATCTCCCCATATTCGCCACAAAGTGCCAGAACCTAGGGATTGTCAATGGCTAACCTGTCTTCTAATCTTGCATATACTGGGATTTTCAAACTGGATTTAATAAAGATATCCAGCCTTTATCAAGATTAACACTCGCTCTGTACCGAGTCCTGCAGGGAGACATCAACACCAATCTCTGTCCTGATTCTTTTACTGCGATATATCAAAAAAAAACCTTCAAAGAATGGCTGGAAAATAGTACAGCAGCCTCGCTTCAGGCTTTAAGAACTCCCTGTCACATACAGATGAGATCATTATCAAATTAAGCACATATTGAAAAATTAAAAACCCCTCTGACATTCACAGCACACTAAGAAGTGCAGAAGCCACAGGGCACCGCTGGGCCCCGTCCAAACCCCTACCACTTTGCTTCCATCTGCCTTTCACATTACCGCTGCTCCTGCATGTGGCCTCGAAAGGTCATCCATAAAAAGCCTCTTGCAGGATTATTCAGCTCACTGTCCTCTGTCATAGGAATTTACATTACTCACTCACGGGTCCCAGATGCATCAGCACGGAGACGGTGGCTCAGTACAGTGCGTTGTAAATATTACACCCTAAACAAAGTCAGCAGTTCTTTTCTACACAACCCAGCAACAGGCGTTCAAGTGCTTGCACGGAACTCTCGTGTGGGTTGTATAAATGATCTATCCCGAGGACACGGCATTCTGCAGTTCTGCTCCACTTCAGCTGCAGTGTCTAGTAGTTAACCGGCTTTTCATCACAGAAAATCAGGAATGAAGAACATCAGGCAGCGTGGAGGAACATGTTTTTCGTAGTCGAGTTGATGCTGCAACAGAGTTGTTCTTTTGTTTCACCTGTAAGAGTTGTTTATAAAAACAGAAAATGACCCAATGGAACAATAAATGGTCAGGTGTGAACGCAAATAAATACAAAATCTTAATTGACGTATCAACAAATCACAGATATATAAAGGTTAATTCATCCCTCAGCAGTATCTGTAATGGAATTAAAGTTTTCTACACTCCAACAGCTAAGATTTCTTGTGTGTAAAATCTTTACGACACACATAAAAAAAAAAAAAAGTTAAACTTAAATTGTAACAAGACAAAATTTTAACTTTTATTATGTTCCAGTTCAGCACAGGAAAAATAGTATAAATATTATGTCTGACAGGTCTTGTCAGGGAGAACATGCCTTCACCCAATGACTGCCATATAAATACCATTCAAAGGCACAAAAATCCACTTTTTACTCTACTCCCCCGCCCGCCCAAAAATCGGAATCATTTTAAATTTAAATTTTAAGGCAAAACTGAGATGACGTGGTGTTGGTCTTACATAATTTATTATGTTATTTAACCGATTGAAAATTACTGCGTAAAAATTCAAATTTTTCCATTCCATTCCATTTTTATTATAAATGTCCCTTAATATTTTGTGTAAGCGGCGTTATACTTGCTGTCATACTGTTTCAACTCATTACAACATGCATGTATTAAGCACTGTTTAGAATTTATTTGCTCCAATTAATTAATCTGTATCAGCAATATTATATATTGATTATAAAATCAATGAGGCAGCCATAATGCCAGAACATTTACATCAATTGACTATTGGATTGGTCTACAATGAGAGCATGAAGAAGGTAGTTCTGCATAAAATGCCTTGTGAGAAAAAAAAAAAAAAAATCATAATTTTTTTTTTTTTTTTTGATAGAAAACATTTTTCTGCACAACTTACGATTCTGTAGTTTAGAGCGATATGAAATGATAATTGGTTCATCCTATGGATGATTCACGGATATGGCCTTAGAATGGCAAACCATACAGTAAAACAATCCCAAAAGTCCCAAAAAGTTGGAAATGTCTAGTGGTTTGAAACCTTTAATTACAATTAAAATGTTACTCATTAGTTCATCCGTATTTACAGCAGTGTTTTTCATTTATTTTCTGTCATGTCCCAGAAGGAACAAAGTTTTATTCTTGCTCCTTGATTTAAATACTACATGATATGTACATTTTTATCTGTGCACACTGCTGTAGTTGCTGCCACCTAGTGACTGAAGGCTTATTTATAGTTCAGGTTGTCCTTGTCGCTGAGGTCAGAGGAGTTTTCAATGGACTTTGTTGTATCAAACCCTCAACCTCTTCTTGACAGAGAGGAGCTGCACCACTTCACCACTGGAGCCCTGTGTGGCTCGAGGATGATGTGTAACAAACAACCATTGTGCGTATGTAACCTTGAAAAAGTCTCTGCTGAGTCAGAAGCATCGGTTTGACAACAAACGGCATCTCGTCCTTGTCATTTCCTTCTGTCTGACAGCACACTGGTGACAGCTCAGACTGACTGACCTCAAAATGCACCAGACTCTCTCACTCTGTGAGATTGTATTTCTTTGAATTGCAGTCATAGCAGCTTGGCTGTTTACGTTTTTGTCTTTTTTTTGTATTTTTTTTTCTCACTCAAGCTCAGCCTATATCTCCAGCTCAGACTCACACATAATCTGTTTGTTGACATGTCCGTGTAGGTATTCAGCCATTCAGGTTATTACATCCAAAAATAGTTCCTTTGAGGGCAACTGGACATAGTTCCTCAGTTCTAACTGACAACAGGGGAGTTCTGGTATTAATACTTGAGAAACAGTGAAACAACAAAAGACTAATGGAGGGAGGTAGGGGAATATGTGTGATGGACCACGACATATATTCATATATTCAGTTTCACTGGTTTGGCGTTCCTTATTTTGTCTACATGCTTCTGTTTTTTTCCTGCTCAGTCCTGTTTGTCCTGCTTTTGAGTCCAAAGTACAAGACAATTGACACCACACAGTTGGTAAAGTCTAGTAATAATAGTAATAATTATAATAATAACTTGGTTAGTTATGATGATGCCTTTCTCCAGTTGATGAAATGTGGATGTTACTGATCCAAACGTGATCCTCAACCTGAAACAGCTGTTATAGTCCAGGATGAGGACCACTAGGTCTCCTTTGTCTTCCCGTGCCACCTGGATCAGCTGGTTGATGACTCCTTTATGCTCTGTGCATCCTAGGACCTTCGGGACTCCCTGCTTCTGCACAGAGGTGTCAATATATGTGTCCCTCAGGAGGAATTCCGTCATGGGCCGGGCAACAATACTAAAGAATATCTTGCTTTCGACGCTGAGAACTGAAATTATCCTAAATTGCTTGATGGTGATGGTGAGTTTTCCTTCTTCTGAATCCACACACCCTCTGCATGCCTCCACTGCTGGGCAACCTTCCACCTAAAAATATTTTAAACAAATATATTTACCTTTATGTTTATGATTGTAATATTTTTGGCCTATTGCTTGCTGAAATACAATCTAACGTAACAGCTTCATTAGAAAATAATCTTCAATAATCGTTCAAAGTTTTACATTTTAATGGCCATGCTCAACTGTTTGGTTCAGAAGGATGATTGTAAGACCTTAGGGGGTTAATTGCATTTTTTTGATATTTTTTTTTTATTTTTTTTTTTTTTTCCTGCAGAAGAGACACAGTCATTTCAAGCAAATGTGTTTATTTGTTAAGTGGATTTGCAGTAACGGCCTACTTGCCTATACTTCCCTGGTTGAACAAACACTTATCATACATCATGTGCTGCGGGCATTCCATGTAAAGTCTAAAAATATAACCCAGTTGACTGATCACCCCTGACTCTATACACCTGATTACACACTGCACCACAACAATGCTGTGAACTGCAGCGGCAAAATGTTCATTAAAAAGCATTACGGCCGTATTGATCACTGTGTGGCCCTTGAGCTTGCATTCTGCTGCACCATGGATGGTAGAAAAAAAGAAGAAAATGAACATTGAGGAAATGGAGGATGATCACGATCACCCGTAATAGCATTCAGAACAAATGTTTTCTTTGCCATGCGTACAAAAATCACCGAATACTTTTAACTCTTTTACTCCTACCTAGCTCCATCCTAACAGTAACAGCTAAAAGAAGGGGATTATTGCATGTAAAGATGGAAAAATATTGGGTCTGTCCAATATTATTAGCTCAATATAAGCATAATAACGGGATATTGGTACAATTTATCTCTTCTTTTTCTACCGATAATGAAATTCTGATAATAAAATACATGCATTTTGCTAAACATACTGGAAACTAACTGCTTTAGGGGCAATTGGTGGAATAAATTGGCATTGGTCATTTTTTTTTATCCATCTTTATCCTCATGTATGTTATTGTGTCTTAGGGGCAGCAGTCTTCACGACCCAAACTATCCCCTTTAGTTGGTTGGTTTGTGGTTGGTTAGGTTGGTTACTTAACAACTAAACCACTGCTACCCCAACTTCTTTTTCCAAACCCTTTATGTGAATAAAACATTGACTCCCAACAGAGTAAATCCCACTCTCTTATAACCTAGAAATCAGAAATATTTAGAAAAAAGGTTTTTGTTTGTCGGTGTGTCTGTAGATTGAGGTGAGATCACACAGAGTTGACACAACAAAACCTCACGCTGGTTCTGAAAGAAAGAGAAAAAGAAGAAAACACCGGAGAGGATCACAGATTATTTTTTTGTGAAGCAGATGATCACAGTAGAGATCTGCATAACCGTTATATTTCATCTTGTGCAATCAGAACAAACTCCTCAGTTTATAATGCTGCCTAAAAATAGTAAGATTGGAATACAATAACCCTTGGAAACTAAATATTAGATATAAAAACTGGATTATCAGTTATAACTCGATAACATAGTATAGAGTGGAAAAAATGCAAAACCTCCGAGAAAAATCAAAATCCCCAAACAGAGAGAGACTTCCCCCAAAATGCTGCACAATTGTGCCCTCAATCCTCCAAACTCTGCCTACACACATCCGTCTGTGACTGCAGAGACCCTGTAACTGGAAGAATCTGTTTTACAACTAAACCTCTAACTTCAGCTGTCGCATTTCTTGACCGAGGCCTGTCTTTGGAAGTGCAACAAGTTGCATGGATTTACCAGGGATAAAGAGAAACTCACAAAATCACCCAAAACAGGGTGAAAGGATGTTGCACAGAGGAAAAACTCTAAGAAGTGTTTTTGGATCTAGACTCGAAAAATAGAAGAAGGCACCACGGACAAGAAATTAAGAGATGCTGTAAATCCAGAGGAGACTGGACACTTACTTGTACTCAAACAATCCGTAACTATGCGGCATAAATGTGATTCCATGTTCAGTCCACCAACACGTCTAGGCAATATTTACATTCTTCGAAAAATTAAAGATTTTAAGACCAAGTAATGTCTCCACCTATAAATAAATATTAAAGATTATGCTCATATAATATGATGGAATATGATGTGAGAGCAGGCAACAGCTAGAAGAGAACCTAGAGAGATGGAGGTTTGCACTGGAGAGAAGAGGAATGAAGGTCAGTCGTAGCAAGACTGAGTACGTGTGTGAATGAAAAGGAGAACAGTGGAGTGGTGAGATTACAAGGAGCAGAGGTGGAGAAGG
>JAFBJS010002615.1:36862-66640 GCA_016785265.1 Paraplagusia blochii | reverse complement strand
GAAGGACTGAACACTGAATATAGACAGACAGACAGGCAGACAGACAGACAGACAGGTACACGATTACATAGACTAACAGATAGATAGGCAGACAGACAGACAGACAGACAGGTACACGATTACATAGACTAACAGATAGATAGGCAGACAGACAGAGAGACAGAGAGACAGACAGACAGACAGGTACACGATTACATAGACTAACAGATAGATAGGCAGACAGACAGAGAGACAGACAGACAGACAGACAGACAGACAGACAGACAGACAGACAGACAGACAGACAGACAGACAGACAGACAGACAGATAGATTGATAGATAGATAGAACGACAGATAGACAAATACATAGACTGACAGATAGGTGAGCAGAAAGACAGACAGACAGACAGGTAGGTAGGTAGAGAGAGAGAGACAGACAGACAGACAGAAAGACAAACAGACAGACAGACAGATAGATAGATAGAACGACAGATACATAGATAGACGACAGACAGACAGAGAAAAAGATAGACTGACAGATTAACAGACAGACAGATACACAGGTACAAAGATAGACAGACAGATCAATAGACAGACAGACAGATACGTACTTGTTAAATGCTTCTATCCTATGTAATTTTGTTTAATTCAGTCTTGAATACTTCTTCCAGGTACCTCAGTAACGTTAGTATTTAGTTACCTCAGATATACTGTTCTGCCATCTGTGTTAGTTTTGGCCCTCTGTACTCCAACTGTTGGAGTTGGACATGTCTCTCTGAAGAACCCCAAAAGTAAAATTTTGGTTAAATATATTTTTCATTACATTGAGTCCAGCCCAAAGCACTGACTATGTTTGTGATTCAATACATATGAACCAACAACAGCTTCAGGTTAAAACGTTTTCCTCCCCAAAGCAGTGCTGCAGTTCTATCCACATGTGGTAAGAACATCAAGATCGTCAGATGTTTAAACCTGAACCTCACATTGTTCAGTGAAACACAACATTCCTCCCCCACAGTAATGGTCTGTAAAAAATACTCCAGAATCCAAGGTACTCACTGCTCAGATACATCCCTTTGGGAAAGGTTTTAAAAACACAGTATGGACCATTATGGAGGAGTGATTTGTGTAGCAACATTTACCATCTCACCCTGTCCTCTGTATCTTCTACTCTGTCTCCAACTAATCAACTAAATAACCTTCTACGATAGGGAATGCGTTAGGGAATCCTTGAACTACCTCCATGTCCTCCCTCACTGCACCCATCAATCTCCTCTTCATCTCCTACCTGGTAGCTCCATCTCTAGGATCCAGTGGCGGGGCTAGCATTTCAACTGTAGCCTTCAGTGATGTCATAGTTTTGTGACGTCAAATAAATACGCCTCATAATAAAATCAGTGACACTAGGACTCGAGAATCCAGCTAACACATCTCCTAGTTCAGATTCCATATGTTGCACGATGACATTGTCAGACTCCAGGCAGAGCCTATCCAATCACAGGACACCTATGTGTTGCCTTCTACGTAGGGCCAGCTAGAAGGCCCTGAGGTCGCAATCTTGCGAGATGATCTAACTTAAATCTAAGCGCTCTAATCTGAACGGTTTGTGTCCATTCAGAGTCTTCTGAACAAAAGCTTTCACTTTGGATTCTGAAGGCTCTGGCAACTTTCAAGAAACATGACAACATGAGCTAGCTAAAATATTTTTTAGATCGTATAAAAAGATGTTTTTTTTTAACTTTTTTAAACTCATTTTATATTAATAAAAATATATACAAAATACAATTATATTTAAAATGTTTATGAAAAAATTGAAGACTATATTTAAGCCAGCAGAGAAGGCTTTGCTGGCCCTGACAGCTCAACACTGCTAGGATCATTCTTCTACCAATGTCTCCACTGTCCCTCCTCTGAACATGTCCAAACCATCTCAATCTGTCTTCTCTAGCTTTTCCCCCAAACCTTCCTGTCTGTGTTGTCCCATCAAAAACTGTAGCGATAGAATTTTATGTGGATTTTTTTAATAAAGTAACTTGTCTTTCTGTTTCCTTGGTGGAACTTTACGACCTGCTCCTTTAAACCGGCCTCTCTGTGCCATCTGAGATGAATGACTGACTGGAGGAGGTGGCGCTTGTGTGGAAAGTGACAGTGAAAACCCATGTGAACGAACACACAGTCTAATGAGACAAGACCACAGTCAGGAAACGACGATGATCGCAGCGTCACCGGCGCATTAACTTTGACTGGACTGTAATCACTCGCTGTGAGAAACACTTTGTGTTTTATTCTCTTAACCACAGTTTGGAGGTAGGTTGGCGCTCGGAACTGAGGAACTAACAGCCGCGCTTGAGGATCCTCGGCGTTTCTAACGCAGTGACCGGTCATCGCTGTACTTTGCCGCTCAACCTCCGGGCACCGCGAGTCGGTTACACCGTTACAATGCTACAGAATGGAAACGGGAAGGAGCGAGCGCCGAAGGCTGATCCAGAGCCGGACTCTCCAACAACCACCACCGCCGCCGCCGCCGCCACCGGCGCCGCGGCTACAACGGAGCCTGGTGTCCCAGGTGCCGAGAAGAAAGAGCCGGACTCCGTGTCCACCCACTTCCCTCTGCCGGTTCACCCCAAACTGGAGATTAAGCGAAACGCAGTGACGGACGATTATAAGATTTCCAGTCAAGTTCTGGGTTTGGGAATCAATGGCAAAGTGTTGGAGTGCTACAACAAGAAGACGGGACAGAAGTGTGCCCTGAAGGTAGAGTAGAACACCTGACACTCTCAGATAAACACTGGTCCACACCTTCACTCACTGGGAGGTTTGTGTCTCCAAAACAGACACAAAATGTGTCTATTTTTTTACCTATTCAAATTTTCAACCTTGTTAGTCGAGCTTCTTGGTCAGTGGGTGGTGCTAATTGGACATTTGGACGTCCTTTGGTCTTAAACCTCTGGCTCAGGGGCCATTTTGGCCCACGTATTTACCAATCTGGGCCGTGGCTTTATGGTCTTGAGTTTTTAAGGTCTGTTATAATATTTAATATTTATTAATTATTGAGTGACTTACCATGATCACTGTAAGGCAGGGGTTTTCAAAGTGTGGGGCGGGGCCCCCTGGGGGGACGCGGTGCGATGCTGAGGGTGGCGATTTTAATAGGATTTTAAAGAGTTTTGTACAAACCTTCGGCATTGTATTGTATAGAATGTCGGCTGTATGAAATGCCAACGACTTCAGAACCAAGTCATGACTCCTCCCATTGAAAATCCATTGGTAAATAATCTGAATTATCACAAACGACTGACATTAGCAACACACACACACCCAGGATTTTGATCTTTATTTACAGAAATAACTTTGTGTTGCTGCACAACACAGACAAGAAGGTTTGGAGAAAAAGAGATAAGACAGATTGAGATGGTTTGGACATGTTCAGAGGAGGAAGGGTGGATACATTGGTAGAAGAATGATCCTAGAGATGGAGCTACCAGGTAGGAGACAAAGAGGAGATTGATGGATGCAGTGAGGGAGGACATGGAGGTAGTTGGAGTCAGAGTAGAAGATGGAGAGAACAGAGGTAGATGGGAAATGTTGATTCGTGGTGGCAACCCCTACGTAAGGGACAACAACAACTTTATAATACTCGTCTTTCTATGCATGTCAACTTGATATCACTGTCCTTGTCCTACCAGAGCCTCTATGTCTAAGCAGCTAGACCTGCTGACATGTCCTGTGGTGAGGATGTTGAGCAGATGTTGCAAGGACTGCTGAAGATAAGACCATGCCTGGAAAGTTCTGATGTCACTTTGGTGATGTAAAGTTTCAGAGATAGAAGTATGAAGAAGCTTTTGTGAAGATGCTCCTTTTGCCACATTAGCAAGATGTTTTTTTTTTTTTTCGTGTGATGTAACCGTTTCTGTGTAGTATGTACTTTATACATCATGCTCACATGTCCGGCACGTGTAGGCACCAGTTGTTCTTCCAGGAAGTTTAATCTTACACCGTATCAGATGAACGTTACAGGTTGCCTGGTTTCCCGTCTTCACTGAGGACACCGACACTCCATCCTAGAAATAGCCGAGGTTCTGACACACGTGCTTCGTCTACAGATCTGCGGAGGTTGCCGGGCCCATCTGTCCCACCTGTCTTCACCAATTGATAGTGAAAGATGAACGGTTTCTTTGTAATCCATCTGGATGTGAGCTCACGAATCTCGCAGCAGCTGTGTCTGGACAGAGACAGATAATGATAGATGATGATGATAGTAGTCGTTACAATGGATGAATTCATGGGCGGGATTAAACGTCATGCTTGGTGCCATACCAGAGCAGGGTCAACCAGGGAAAGATGCTCCACATTTATCTGACCTGGACCTTAATTGTATGATTTTAACACGTTCAGACTTGTCTTTTTTTGTCTTACCAGTCTTTCTAATGGAGCAAACAGCCGTTATTGACTAATTGAGATTGAAGACTAAGACGCAGCTGTTTGCTGACATGGGGTTTTGTGGTGTGTACAGAGAATATGACTCGAGACTGATAAGTCACACACAGGATAATCATTTAAACATGAAACCAATAGTGTCTCAGCAAGGGAGAATAAATATTGACACAGACGGGATATACAGTCTTGGAACAGGAAGATGGACATAAATGATTTAATTAATTTGGGGGTTTTACTGTCGTTGCGTGATCGTCTTTGTCACTTCGTGGAGCTTTGGCCTAGAGCAGGGGACACAAACTGACCACTGTCCTCTCTGTCTGTGAAGATTCTCATTCATGCAGGTCATGGTATCAGAAAGGGTTTAGTTGTCAGTAACTGGACTTCTTCTTGGAGGATTTTCGATCTAGGTCTAGAGGTCTAGAGGTGTAGAACTACTAGTGTTCCCTTGGATCAACCAGAAACTGATGAAGTTCCTCATTTGAGGATGAAACGTCTTTTCAACTCCAAGAAGAAGTCCAGTTGGTTACAACTAAACCCTTTTGGACTGTCCTCTCTGCCACATCAGCTGTCAATGTTCAATACAAAAGACAAAAAATGAAATTATACAAAGTCAATTTTCCACAGATTCTGTGTAATTCAACACTGCAGATGAATAGAAATAACAAAAAAAACACAGAAAATGGACTAGGTTTTTAGAAAACCAAACTATTTTCCACAAATCAATAAATTATTAAAAAAATATATATTTACTGGTGAAGCACAGACTGCTATACTGTAGTGTGAAGTTTGGATCATTACAGTAAATGCATTTTCTGTTGAACATCAGCGCGTTATCAACCTGGCAGTCGATCAACACTGGTCTCTGTGGATGAGAAAGCTGAATTGGATGAAAGTGAATAATGCAACAAAAGAGAGTTTCCATTACAATTCTCCAGTGTATTTCAACCACTGTGCCACTGCACGGTAGGGTTCCGTGAGATATAGTCAGGTGCGACATGAAATTATCCAATTTCACATTTTTTTTGGCGGGGAAACAATGGACGGTTGACGGCTGTGAGAGCCGTGTGTTGCAGAATAATCATGTGATAACTAATCTTCGCCAGTTGGGATGTTGTTTTGATTCCTGTTGATTAAACTTTAGGAAAACTGCATCGAGATTTTCCAAAAGGAAAAAAGTAGGCACCAATATCAGCAACCTTTTTAATATCGGAGAGTATCGGTATCGGTTAATATCTGTATCGGAAATGAAGTATTCGGGCAATATTGAATATCGGACATCCCTAAATTCCAAATCTTGTTAAAATTGAACGTTTATATCAAGGAAGGGGCCAAGAAATATCGTGTCACGTACAGTAAATAGAAACTAGGGCAGTGGCCTAGTGGTTAAGGAAGCGGACTTGGGTCTGCAAGGTCCCCGGTTCGAATCCCAATACCGCAAAGTTACCACTGAGATACCCTGAGCATGGTATTGACCCTACACACTGCTCACTTTGATGATGGGTTAAATGCAGAGGCCAAATTTTGTTGTGCGCTGTGTGAATCACAACCTTACAATGACAATAAGAAAAAAAAAAAAGGAAAATGGCCCATGGGCTGCATGTTTGAGACCCCAGGGTTCTCATCTAGGGCAAGATCCATCTAGGGCACCACCTGCAGGATCCGTTGGTTGATTTGATCAAAATCAGCTTCAGGTGTGATTGTCAACATATCACCCCAAGAGAAAGGTTTCACACAGGGTTATTGTGACCCAAACACTGACTGCACGCTCAATCACACCTCAAGTGTTTTTGTTTCATCTTTTTCTAGTGGTTTTCTTGGCTTTCATGTGAATGTGAGCCCGGTTGGTTGGAGGTTTTTCAAAGTGGACCCCAGTGGGGGTTTGTTTGTTCTACTTTATTATCTCTCCAGCTAATGTAGAGCCTGGTCTCTGTGTTTAATACGGAGACAAATGGAAAGCAACGGGAAATAATCAGGCATGTTTGATGTGGTGGAGCACAGGGAGTCCGGGTATGAGGCTGATTTGCTTTTGGCTTTTTAATTAAGTGTTGCATTGAGTGCTGAAAATAATGGATGGATAGATCTTTAATCCACTTTGCAGCAGAGCTGCAGGGGAGCAATTTAATAAGTGCAACTCAGAAACAGTCGTCGGATTTTAAAACCCTGCAACCAGGGAGAGAAACAAAGAAAGAGAGAAACAGAGGGAGTTCAGACGAGTTCTCTAAGAACTCCGCCTTTTACCTCGGACAGAAATACACATTGACTCATACAGATGAGTTTTCATCAGCAACAGCTCCAACTCACAGTAATGTCTTCCTTTTTTATTGTCTTCCAAATCTCTGTCCTGGACATTTTTAGACATTTTTTAACAGGATTTAACTTTGAACCAAAGAATATCACCATGATCAACAGTGTTGATATTGTCAATATCCTTCCTCATACATTAATTAAAATCCTAGGCCAGGACCTTAAAGTTAGCACCAAAGAAATTTTTTTTATTTAGGGCGTGGGCAAACTCTCGGGCCACATTGGGTCCTAAAATTTGACTCAAGGGCCAGAACAGGTTACATAATTTGTGTTAAGTTAAGAATAATGATGTGTAAAAGTAATGAATAAATTCCATTAGGGGGGTGCTGGTGTTGCAAGGAGAAGGTAGAGGCATAGTGATAATATAAATTACTGGTATGATTTGGACAAGTTCGGCGGGCCAGATTAAAAAGTCCAATGGGCCTCATCTGGGCCCCAAACCTTAGTTTGCCCAGGTCTGGTTTAAACCATTTCTGCTGTAAATTCTATCAAAATAGCAGAGACTGTTGATATTTACAAGTAAATATCAACAACATAAACAGCAAAGCTGTGAGAGAACTTGGTTAATCCTGACTTGCCGATAAGGACAACTAGTAAACAGTAGTTAACAATATGTAATAAATGTCTTAAAACCAGAAAACATGAATCATTAAATACATACGGACTGGTTAAATGTCTCACGCTATTTACACGGACCGGTCGTTAAGTTGTGGCAGATAAATACCCCTTAATGAAATTGAATTTCTGGTGTTATGAAATATTTTCCTACCTATAAAATTCTCCTACCCAAATTAACTGTGCATGGACACAACAAGGATTTCTCAAGTGCACACAGCCTATAATTTTCTGCTACCAGACCGTTAGAATCTTGTATCAATGACTCTGTGTCATTTTGAGTTTATTGTTGTTGTCTTCACTGAGAAAATATTTCCTAATCAAATATAGTTGCATTATTGATGATGGAATCCTAGCCATTCTATTGGTCAGTTCCTTTGTTGATATTGGTTTGGATCAAGTGGAAGTAATAGACAGATGGGACCAAAAGGAAACATTATTTCTCTGCGGCCCGCCACCTATTCACCCACGGACCAGTAGCGGTCCCCGGCCCAGTGGTTGGGGACCACTGTCCTACATAATAAACAGAATAAATGGAAATGAAAACATTAGGAATTTAGATTAAATATGCTCTTGTTGGACTAAGACCTCACTCCATACCACACTTCCTTTACTACTTCCATTTATGCCACTAAGAAAAGAAAATATATCCGCCCAACTGGCATCTTCATCTCAGTGTGTTGTGAAAACAGCTTAAAACAATTATGAAAACCTCAGGTTCAGATCAGGAAATACTGGCCTTGTGACAGCTGGGCCAATTCAGTTATTCCCCTTTTTGTGTCAGCGCTGGCAGACATTCACTCCACACAGGGGAAGTGTTATGCGCAAAAGAAACTTTACTCTAAGTTGCTGAATTTCTCCCACCTCCTGTGTCCAGTCCACAGGTCAGTGTCATGAACAAAAGCTTCCATTGTCACAGTCTGACTTTGTTTGCTCACCTCTGTAGACAGGAAATGTCCCCCACACAGACCAAATTGAACATTGTTGGTTCTATTAATGTATGGAAATTGATTTTGAAAGGAATAAAAACGTAAAGTAAAGACCGTGAAACACAGTTAATCAGTCATTGAATTCCAGACTTTTATGGTGCAATTCCTGTTTATCATCTCCTGGAGTCGGAGCACGGAGGAGACTTGGTGAATTCCTGAGGAAGGGATCTTCATGGAATGTTGAGCAGCCTTGTCATTTTTTATGGGACGATGATCGGCATTTAGAAAGAGATAAACGCTCGGTGGTTTTCTATAAAAGCATTTCTCAACTTTTTATCATGGGAACAGGTTTTTTATTTTTTTCACAATGGCAAAACATTTAACCCTGTTGAGAAAATACTAACCTCGAAAATTATCGCATCCAGATCTAGATGGAATATAAACACATATATTTATAACATGATCTTGATAAAAGGGTGAAATACGTGTTCCAACCCTGAGCAAGTGGGGAGTGGAATACGCCGGTGCTTTTCACTATTGGTTATTGATTAACTGTTGGAGTCATTATGACACTTTGATGTAAACTTTATGAGGGAAGTGTGTTTGCTGTTTAACCGAGATAAAGAGAGTTGGTGTTTGTGAGGGTGCGAGTCAGTTCGGCTATGGTTTTAATAAAGTATCAGATGTGCTTAAAATCCAAAGTCCATCACGAGATCAACGTCTGTCTCTGTTTGACATTTGTTAGAATAATAATGAAAATCAAACATTTGTTTATTACAGTATTGAGACATTACCTGATTGTGTATTACAACGGCCTTATAATATTGAACATTGATAACAGATGCAACAAAACCAAATATATACCACACAGCTACGACCACATCAGGTGCTGTGGTGGTACTTGTACAAACCAAGGTCCGAAAGTTGACTTGACTACAAATAAATCAACATTTTGGGGAACAGGAAGTGCAGAATTGCTTTCAGTTCACTGTGAAACTGTGAATGCAGCAGAGGAGGTGTTTTTTTTCGAGGTGTTACAATGACGGATGGTGCAAGTTGACGCAGCCAAGGGTTATGACCGGACCTTCATCCTCTCTGAACGAGGGTATTCACGCAGTATTCTGCTGCATGTCAATGACATGAGAACATGCGCTTGAATCTCTGACGTCGGAGTCACGCTGCAACACATGTAAAGTTGCTGATGAGGTCAGAAAATGTTCCATAACTCCTGAGTCCTGCGGAAAAATTGCAGCTTTTGTGAATGGACTTTGGTGTGAAAAAGGGCGAGAATATTTATATATTTCTACAGGATCCTGGACTAAAAAGAGACAAAAAATAAAAGTGTGGAAATAATCTTTTCATCTTAATTTCTTTTTTTATTTAAATACTATAATGCCCGTTGTTTACCTGTTTTTGGCAAGGAATACAAGAAAATTAATTTACCACTAAATACATTACATTATATATGAGGTCTGACTCTCTGTGCTGGCTCAAGCCTTTGACCCCTGCCCTAGATAAAATAATGTATATTTGATGGAAAAAATAACGGCAAAACTTATCTGTTTTAATCTGTTTGTGGACCCCTGTCACCTCCTACTTTTGTTGCACAGATGGACAAATTTTTGGATTGTGTTAGGGTGATCTTATCTTTATTTGCCCCCTCAGCTTTTATCCGGATATTTTTTTTATTTTCCCTTTTTTTATCTAGCAGGATGTTTAGGATATTTTTCTTTTCGTGTTAAAACACAAACTGTTCCCTGTTTGTTTTGTTTTGAAGCAAAACATAAACAATGCCAGACGTTTATCAACTGTCAAGCCAGGAAGTGACCACTCTCAAGACCAGACCAGGGCAAACTAAGGCCCGGGGGCCGGATGTGGCCCGTTTGGCGTTTTAATCCGGCCCGCCAAACTTGCCCCAATTATGCCATTTATTTATATTGTCATTGTCCCCCAATAGATTGTCTAAAGAAGCTTAAAGCATTTACGCATTATAGCCTTTATTCAATACTTTACTCATTATTTATCTTAGTTCATGGAAATACTCATGGTCCGTGAGTCAAAATAATGGCTCAACACAAATGTTTAGCTACAAAGCAACTGGTCTGGAAACAAAATAAACTTCTGCTTTTTCAGTGCTTCAGTCATGCTTTCGTTACTGTCCTGTACGTGTTATTAGAACATCCGTTCTAATAAAAGACCTCACGTCCTTCTGCTGCTGCTCAGTCAGGCATCGGATTCAATGAGTGCTGTCAAATGGGAAAGGGCACAGACAGAGGTGCGAGTGGGTCAGAAGAGTAGTGAACGGAAACCCTCAACTTTCGACGCCCACTCGGCTGTGACTACTCACTTCCTAAACCCTTTGAGATGAACTCTCTCTGAGAGCTGTGGTAATAAGAGTGTGGGGGACATTTGGACAGTTCTGAAAATGAACAGATCCTTTTATTTTGCACTTAAAACCTTGTTTTATCTTACTAAGGAAGTCAGCTAAGGTGAAGGGAAAGGTTTATAGGACAGTTGTGAGACCAGCCATGATGGATGGTTTAGAGACACTAGGAATAGACAGAAGACAGGAGACAGAACTGGAGTTGGAGGAGTCAAAGATTCTGAGGTTCTCTTTGGGACAGACAAGGAAGGACAGGGTCAGGAATGAGGTGATTAGAGGGACAACATAGACAGGAGAAAAAGCCAGATAAGACAGATTGAGATGGTTTGGACATGTTCAGAAGAGGGACAGTGGTTACATTGGTAGAAGAATGATCCTAGAGATGAAGCTACCAGGTAGGAGACAAAGAGGAGATTGATGGAGGCATTAAGAGAGGACATGGAGGTAGTTGGAGTTAGAGTTGAGAAAACAGAGGACAGGGGGAGATGGAAGTTGTTGACTCGCTGTGGCAACCCCTGAAAAAGGGACAAGTTGAAAGGAAAAGACGAAGAAGAAGATTTATTTGATTAGACTGGGAGGATCACTTAAACTGAGCGTATTATTTGTTACTTGTTGTTTAGGTGTACAGGGTTATTTGTCCATTTCTTTTGGCTTGTCCTGGTTGTACAATGTCTCCAGCTGAAGATCCTCCTCTTCAACCAGTCAAAAACAGATCAGATCTGAGTGTCTTCCTGATCACTCAGTTAGTCTGTGTCTCTGGAAATCCACCTCTTTGCTGTGGTCTGGATGAAACGTCTACCTCTTTAAGGTTTTGGGGACATATAGCAGGTCCACAATGACATCACATGAGTTAAGGCTGAGGATAAGGATTGAGCTCATGTTTGTAGTAGCTGGAGTTTGTCTTCGGAGCCTTGGGACATCTCTCCGTGCAGGTGAAGTGCTCACAAACACCAAAACCAGTCGGTGTGTACACATGTGCATGTGATGCGTCAGCTGTGAACAGCAGAGGTCCAGTCTGTCGCTGTCACATCACCTCCTAAAATACACTCTGACTGAAGGCATGTGCTATGCCAAGGTTCCCACCTGCTGTGTGTGTCAGAGGCCACTCTGCGAGGACCCCTTGTGGATCACTTTATAACGGTTACGTTTATAGACGTGTCACCAGTAGATTTGGACATGTCCACGGAGACCTGTGACATTTGCTTGGTGTCAAATCCCAAAGTATCTTTTGAAGATCAACCCAGGAGGTGTGTTCGATTTAGAGAAGACGTCATAAACAAGTTGAACCAAGTTCAACCAACACAACAGGCCAAGTTGTTCAATCAAACCTTAAATAAAGAAACACAAGGAGCAGTGAGGTTTTTAGGACTCATTTATTTGGTCTTTTTTAATAATGTATAATTTTTTCGGACGTAACTTTGTCATTGAGTAGATTCTTGTATTGGAGCCTAATGTATTGAAATGTTATATTATATATATGTATTATACATATATGTATAATATAGTTGAATATATGTATATTACATTATGTACATAAGGTTTATTATACATAATGTTACAATACAAGCAGATGTTCCCCACGTTCATTCTGCACGCCATACAACTGTTTAATAACTCACCACTCAGCGTGAGAAAGTAGATTAGAACATTACTCATGTTCACACTCACCCACTGCTTCTAGTTTACTTCTGATTTTTACTTCTGTTTCTTCCACAATTGCTTATTGTTTTTAATTGTGTTATTCTTAATCTTTTATCTTCTGTTAGAATTTTCAAATTCCCATTTTAATTCTACTTTTGTATTTCTACTTATATCAAATTATACTTTATTTCATTTTATCTGTAATAGTTCAACGTGCTGCCAAAACAATTTCCCACGTGGATCAATAAAGTCTGTCTAAGTCTTAAGTTTTTATCCAAAGTGACTTACAGTTACTGTAGGCTAGAGTAAAAAAACATATATATTAACACACAATATATGTATGTATGTATGTATGTATGTATGTATGTATGTATGTATGTACAGTATGTGTATATATTTATATATGTATGTATATATCTAGAAATGTATGTATGTACATATATGTATTTATATATATGTACACATATGTATTTATATATGTATGTACATATATGCATATAGATATATATGTGGCAGTGGTGTATAAGCATTTGGCACTATACACAAATAAAGTTGAAGTTGACTATATTTAACTTAATATATTTCTATATACGGTATATAATGTCTCTCTATATATGTATATGTACTGTATATATGTATATATATACATATATGTATGTATATATATATATATATTTATACATATATACTGAATATGTATGTATGTATGTATGTTTAACGTCACTATCTTGTCTATATCATCAACTACAAAAATAATACCTTTAAGAAATCTTCTGATTTAGACTTTTTTATTTGGCTTTATTTTTAGTTTGGTAAAATTCTATAACTCTGCTGTGAAAATCTCAACTCTTTCTCTTTTTTTTATCTTGACTCCCAGATCCTGTACGACAGTCCTAAAGCCAGACGGGAAGTGGAGCTTCACTGGCGAGTCTCATCCGGACCGTACATCGTCAAAATCCTGAACCTCTATGAAAACATGCATCATGGGAAGAAATGCCTGCTAATCATCATGGAATGGTAGGAATCGCATTTCCCTTCAGTTTATGCGACGTTAAATAGAGGTTTTAACCCCTAACAATTTTAACAAAACTCTTATATGTTTAACAGGAAGTAAATTGTCAGAGTTTGGCTCAAACCAAATCCTTAAATCTTTTGTGAAAAAATATATATTTTAGTCATTAAAATCAACTTAGAATAATAGGAAATACCTGACTGTCAGGTCAGATAAAATTATACTTGTTGGCCTTAGTGTGTGGTTGGGTTGAAAACTCCTCAAAGACAGAAAAAAAAAGTCTCTAATGTGACTTGTTTTAACATGGAACAAAGTGAAACCGTGACTTTTAATGGAATTTTTTTTTTGGGACTTTGTGTCACCATGTCTACGTGTTGCTTCCTGTGTGAGTGAGTCAAAGGGGAAGACGGCAGCTCACAGTCACACTCACATTTCTTCCTCTACCACGAAGAGAAGCAGATGTTTCACACAGAACAACAGTCTGTTTGCTTGTTTGGTTTAAAAAAAAGAGAGTAAAAACACGTACTGTGATGTACATGCAATCTTGAACTATACTACCTGATGCTATACCACAATATATGGCACTACACAGAATATTTTCTTACTTTCTGTCAGGGTTTTGAACCAGTTTAGGGAACAAAAAAAAACAGATTTTTTTTTGTACCAGAACAGAAACGTTTATTGAGAATATCTAAAATAATAGTTTTAATTTATACTAAAATCCTGTGTAGCCTACAATCAAAATTGTTGGTCTCTTAAGAAGTTTCAGAAACAATATTTTTGGTTCTGTCTGGTTCAGGAACGTCACTTTCATGGTGGAACCCAAAACCAGAAATGTTAAAATTCCGTTTCTGATCTGAACTGATTGGCAAAAAAAAAAAGGTTGAAAGCCCAGGTTACGTTGACTTTTTAGGAGACAAATTTTCGGCTACACAGATTTTTTTTAAGGAACAAAAATAAAACCGATATTACCTGGTTACCATCATTTTTAAATCCGCATTTCTGTTCCGGAACAAAATTGTACGTTTCTGGCTCGAGGCCCTGAATTCTGTTAATGTTTTCTTATATGAGCTTTTATTTTGAAGTTATTTGGGGATACAGAGGACAGGGTGAGATGGAAATTGTTGACTCGCCGTGGCAACCCCTGAAAAAGGGACAAGACGAAAGGAGAAGATTTAGAAGTTGTTGTCTTTTGGCCCTATATTTGGTAATAATAAAGCAAAATTTTATAAAAACCCTGTTCAATTACACTTTTTTTGTGTTCAGCATGGAGGGAGGAGAGCTGTTCAGTCGGATCCAGGCCAGAGGAGACCAGGCCTTCACTGAGAAAGGTGAACACAGATGGAGGAACGTCTGCAGACTGGATTAATTTTGATGACACTGAGTGAAACGTCACATGATCACAGAGGGTTGTTTTCTTGTCGAGTGACACTGGAACTGCTTCTGGTTTAAGAGATTCCGTTGTTCTCTCTTTTGTTCCCAGAGGCATCTGAGATTATGAGGGACATCGGCACAGCCATTAAATTTCTCCATGACATGAACATCGCCCACAGAGACATCAAGGTGAGACATCACGTCCCCGACAGAGAAGTAACAACCGGAGTTGTTGTCGTGTTCGTTCACTCTGTGCCTCCTTCTGCAGCCAGAGAACCTGCTCTATACCACGAAGGAGAGAAACGCCGTTCTCAAACTGACGGACTTCGGCTTCGCTAAAGAGACCACGCTACACAACCCACTGCAGACCCCCTGCTACACACCCTACTATGTGGGTAAGTTACTGCCTGGACACATTTTACCACTAAGTGCTCACAATGTTCCAGTATCACGTTGTACTGCGTTCAACTGTATTGTACACATTTATTTTCATAGCGTATTGCATTTCCATGGAAAATCAGTGTACAATATATTAAACAATATAGGTTTACAAGGCAATACAATAAAAATTACAATAAAAATTATTGCCAAATAATGTGAATTATTATCTTTTATTATCCAAATTAAGGCATGCATTCCACGGAAAAAAGTCTTTGACCCACTTTTGGGTCGAGACCCACCAGTTGAGAATCCCTGTACTGAACTACTGTGTACTATACTGTAATATTTAACCATGGTATGGTGTTTTTTTTTGACGGTTTGTGTGTGTGTTACACCTTGTACACTGCAATATGTTAAAGATTGAATTCAAATTTCTGTCCAAGATTTTCTTTTTTTTATATTGATATACTAGAGTATACCATACTATACACCCTATACTATGTGATACTGCATATACTGAAACATGAAAAAAAAATCTCCAGTATACAGTGAAAAAAACACATGCAATATTTGCTATAAGTACATTTGTATGTTCATTTATATTATACTCTACTGCTGGTTAGGTTTATTTTACTTCACTACACAATACTTATCTATACCCTATACTTAGAATAAAAACAGGATGTACAGCTCTATATTATCATCTATTATCCCAGACTTGGGCAAACTATGGCTCGGAGGCCAGATATGGGACATTTGGCTATTTAATCTGGACCGTCATAGGTGTCCAAATCATACTATTAATAAATATTATCATTTTACTTCTACCTTTTCAATAATTTTATAGCTGTTATCTATATAAATACAGTTATTATTACTATTACTATTATCTTGTTGTTGTTATTCTTATTTTCCCCTGCAATGCCCACATTTCCCCAACAGATGGTGTAGAAAATGATAAAAGGAGTTTAGCATTTTATTTAGATGACAAAAATCTTTCATCTATCTGCTCTAGATCTAGATAAATGCAAAGTAAATGGATTCTTAACGTGAATATAACTCTCATTTCTCTTATGTCTGTTTTTGTGTGGTTCCAATAAGCCCCCGAAGTTTTGGGTCCAGAAAAATATGACATGTCATGTGACATGTGGTCTCTAGGTGTCATCACCTACATCTTGTGAGTAAAGCAGGACAATCACATCATAAATGACATTCTGTACACATCAATGGAATCACTGACAGAGGTCCATGATTTTGTCCTCCTCTTGGACTCCCCCTGCAGGTTGTGTGGATTTCCACCCTTTTACTCCAACACAGGTCAAGCTATTTCACCAGGGATGAAGAGGAGGATCCGAATGGGCCAGTATGAGTTCCCCAAACCAGAGTGGTCTGAAGTGTCACATGAAGGTGAGAATCTTCTTGATGGTCAGTTGAAGTCAGGAGAAGATAATCAGGACAGGACATCTAAAACCTGCCTGTTCTCACATTAAAGTCTCTTTTTTACACCTGAGTTGGTTAACACACTAGAAAAATAAAAGAGAAACGTGTCAAAATCCTTTGTCGCAGTGTGGACATCACCTAACCGTCATGTTTGCCACAGACGCAAAAACAGGAAGTGAGTTAACCATCAAACAAGTTCTCAAATAGAAACCGATGAACAGCCGCAGCAGCAAAAATCGCATGTTTTTTGGGCCAGTCTCATCTTCGGCCTCTCGGCTCTGATACCTGAGTCCGGTCTCTGTAAACACAGACGTGGTTCAGCTCTGTTTCTTGTGGTCTGTGCTGACTCACCTACCGGTGTTTTTCCTTGAATCAAAAAGGAAAAAAAACCTGCTTTGACAGTCATGTAGAGACGGCAGCCACCAGGAACCTGAACGCAACACAACGAAGAACCGAGGACTGTGATCTGATTTGACTTAGTTACAGAAAATAAACATAAATGGAGGAAATTAAGAAAAATAGCTTTGTAAATGCAGTGTACCGTTGTTTATCAGATATTCTTGGAATTTTTTTGACTTCCCCTTAACCTGAGTCAGTCTTAAACCCTCAAGGCGTCTTACAAAGACGGACTTTCCTGAGAACAGGGACAGTTTACACTGTCTGTTGACACTGACGTAATGACAATTGTTTTGTTTTTTTTTCTTCTCTTTTTCAGCCAAAGATCTGATTCACCAGCTGCTGAAGACTGACCCCAGTGAGAGAATGACCATCGCCCAGTTCATGAACCACCCCTGGATTAATGTAAAGACTTGTTAAGTACAAAGGTCTTAGTTCTGTTTCTAAATCTTTATAATTTCACTTGTTTTTCTTTCTCTTACAGCAATCCATAGTTGTTCCTTCGACCCCGCTGCACACCACCCGAGTCCTGACTGAAGACAGGGAGATGTGGGAGGATGTCAAGGTTAAAAGCAGCACAACACTGACTCCTTGTGGTCACATGTTTTCATTACACCTTTACTTTGGTTGCCTTGTTCAAACACTAGAAAGTTGCAGTGTCAAAGACAAGGAAAAGTTAAATAACAAAATCCAATACTTTCAGACACTCATAGCATATAATCTGATTTGAAGTCTGAAAAATGCAGCTTTTAAATCGTTAACTCTATAAAAACTATTTATCAAAAAGCAACACATCTTTTAAAGCTTAACAAAACTTGTTTTTGACTAACTATTATAAGAACTATTATCCTTGATAATAATACAATACAACAAAAAAATCTGTTACAAGTAAAAAACACTACAGTATGTATATATTATGAAGGGTTTTTAATGCCCCCTTGTGGACAAACACGTTATTTTTATAATAATCATTTATAATGGTTGTATTGTGGTTCTGATAGCCGTCGTTAAATATACTAGTACAAGGAGCAGTTTGCCATCTCTAGCTACTGCCTGTTGAAATATTTAATAACTTTTGTGGCCGCTAGAGGGAGCAAATGTCAACTCTAGCGCCGTCCAACAGATTTTTTATTAACTTCCAAACGTTAACGTCGGCAATGCTGTAAACCAGAAATATGAGCAGCTTATTCTAGGTCAATCTTTGCTAATCTCTCCACACCTGAAGAAAAATCCTGAGCAGAGAAACGCATTCCTTCACAGCCACAGGACAAAGAAATCTGATGTGGACAAAGTTTGTGGATGAAGATGTTTGTCCAAAATGATATGCACACAAAAGAAGTCCTCTGTTGTCTCCCTGTGGTGGGGAATCGTCAAGAATGTCCATTTCTAAAGAGTCACGAAGTTACCCATAGAAAGTCGACACTGCTCTGTTGTTACCTTAAATATTACCCTGAGACGACCTCCAGATATAGTGGACAGGTTTAATGGTTTTACAACCTCAGGGTGTCTCTTAACGTCAGCTCTCAAACTTGATGTGCTCCGTCTGGACACCAGTTTGTTGAAAAAAAAAGGAAGTAACTATGTTCCCAGACAGGTTCTTATCTCTGATCTTTGCTCCTCAATGGTTTTCTCAGCACCATTAGGTGAAAGACTGTGCAGCGGTGACCGATAATGACCAATGTTTGACATTCCTACACTGACATCCCCTTAAATCGTAGCGTGCAAAATTGTCCGAAGAGCAGGTACTGACCTGTCCAGCGTTATCACTCAGACCTTTTGTTTTGTTGCTATATATTGATACGGAGTTGAGTATTTGACCATTTCATTTAAACCAGTAATAAACTAAAAACTACAAACATATTCAGGGCAAGGTCACTACACTCATGGGATTATTTAGTCTCAAACTTGCGGCCCGTGGGCCATTTGTGACCCGTGGAGCGATATTTTGTGGCCCACAGTGGGTTTTACTGTGGGAAACTGATTTTTTTTATTTCATTTTTGCAAATGTTTTTTTCTGTATTGAACATTAACTGCTAATGCGGCCCTTTGCTAAACGACCGTGGGGGCAGTGGCCCTCAACCTATTTGATTTTACTGTATTTTATTAGCCGTAGTTATCCTACTGGGTGGTCCTGTTGGCAGGAGAGATTCACCCCTTTGATTTATACTCCATTTTAAATACATTTTACTTTGAAAATCTATGGTTACACCTGGAAATGACAATTGATTCCCCTGGACTACAACTGTCTTCAGGATGTTTTCTAAAACAGCCGTCCATAAACCTTTTCCTTCTGCCTCGTCTCTCACAGGAGGAAATGACCAGTGCTTTAGCCACCATGCGCGTGGACTACGACCAAGTGAAGATCAAGGATCTGGACACCTCCAGTAACCCTTTACTCAACAAGAGGCGTAAGAAGGCAGCGGCCGGGTCCAAAAGCAGCTCCACTGTGTGCCAAAGTCAATGAGATGCCAGGAAAGACGAGCGAAGCTGAAGCTAAATTATGATTTTAATTTTTTATCTGGACATGAGAGACTGAATGGTCAAGGTGTTCAAGCGACTGTAAATCTATGGGACGTGTCGTGACTTGATATTCTCTGCTGCTCTACCACTGTTAGTCGTACATTTCCCATTGCAGGCCTGTTTGTTTTTAACTATTTTATTTGACAATTTTATTCTTTTGTTTAATTTTTCCTCGATTGTCAGTTTGATATTTAACTTTCGTAGCGATGCAACAGGCAGACTGACAGACGACAATATACTGTGAGCACTTCAGGATACTCACATCCACTATAATATCCTGACCGAGTACTGGATCTTTAAAAGAGCATAACTTGTTTTTAGAACGTTTGATGTCAAACTTTAGTATTTTTATCTGCGAAAAAAAAAAAAGACATTCAATCATCCCGTGTGCCTTGAGTTTGGAATGGACAGTGCTTTTAAGTTCCACAATGAAGTCCCGTGCTAAGGCCTGGAGACAAGCCTTCTTATGAAGTGCATTTGTTGTCATTCACCATCATTCTGTGTTTGTTTTTTTTCTATTACACCCTTCAAACTTACACTGTTTTGTTCTGTTTCTTGAGAAATAATTGGTAGGGATTTAAAAATGTTTACAGTGACATCTGGAAATAAATAATGACATTAGACGTTGTCTGATTTTCCACCAGACCTTCACTTTTACTGTGGAACAACCACCGCACTGAAGGACAAACTGTGGTCATATGATTACTGTCGGTTATGCTGTCCCCTGGGTATTCTTTCACGTCCACCCCTCACCTAGATCCCCCGACCCAAACACCCACAAATAGAAAGACAATAGAGCACTGCCTATAAGGGACTACCTCTTGAGTTCTGATGCTTAGAGCAGCAGGACATTTCTGTCTTTATGTCATTGAGGTCCACTGGACACCCAAGGCAGCGCACCCCACGGTTTTAAACAACTGTCTCCAAAAGGATTTTTGAAGTATAAAGAGTCTCGCCGTGAAAAAAAAAACCCTCAAACCCTTCGCACTATCTACACTATATGTGATATTTTATGGTAATAACAAGGAACTATGACAGTTAACATTTCCTACAAACGTCACATAGTCACCAGTTCTATCTCACAGTTCACCAACTTTCACAATAAACCTCCGCGCTGACTGGAATGAGACACTCAATGAATGTGGTTTCCTTTTAAACCAACTGCCTGGAACAGGAGCCCTTGTGAAATCATCGTGACAAAACAGAAAGATCTGTTGTCCTGAAAAAATTCCTTCCTTCCTTCCTTCCTTCCTTCCTTCCTTCCTTCCTTCCTTCCTTCCTTCCTTCCTTCCTTCCTTCCTTCCTTCCTTCCTTCCTTCCTTCCTTGCTTCCTTCCCTCCCTCCCTCTCTCCCTCCTTCCTTCCTTCCCTCTTTCCTTCCTTCCTTCCTTCCTTCCTTCTTTCCTTCCTTTCTTTCTTTCTTTCCTTCCTTCCTTGCTTCCTTCCTTCCTTTCTTCCCTCCCTCTCTCCCTCCTTCCTTTCTTTCTTGCTTCCTTCCTTGCTTCCTTGCTTCCTTGCTTACTTGCTTACTTGCTTTCTTCCTTGCTTCCTTCCTTCCTTGCTTCCTTCCTTCCTTTCTTTCTTTCTTTCATTCCTTCCTTTCATCCTTGCCTCCTTGCTTCCTTCCTTCCTTCCTTCCTTCCCTCCCTCCCTCTCTCCCTCCTTCCTTCCTTGCTTCCTTGCTTCTTTCCTTTCTTGCTTCCTTGATTCCTTCCTTCCCTCCTTCCTTCCTTGCTTCTTTCCTTCCTTCCTTCCTTCCTTGCTTCCTTCCTTCCCTACCTCCCTCTCTTCCTTCTTCCCTCCTTTCTTTCTTTCCTTCCTTCCTTCCTTCCTTCTTTCCTTCCTTCCTTCCCTCTCTCCCTCCTTCCTTCTCTCCCTCCTTCCTTGCTTCCTTGCTTCCTTCCTTCCTTCTTTCTTTCTTTCCTTCCTTCCTTCCCTCCCTCTCTCCCTCCTTCCTTCCTTGCTTCCTTGCTTCTTTCCTTCCTTGCTTCCTTGCTTCCTTCCTTTCTTCCTTCCCTCCCTCCCTCCTTCCCTCCCTCTCTCCCTCCTTCCTTCCTTCCTTCCTTCCCTCCTTCCTTCCTTCCTTCCTTCCTTCCTTCCTTCCTTCCTTCCCTCTTTCCTTCCTTCATTCCTTCATTTCTTTCTTTCGTTCCTTCCTTGCTTCCTTTCTTCCTTCCCTCCCTCTCTCCCTCCTTCCTTCCTTGCTTCCTTGCTTCTTTCCTTCCTTGCTTCCTTGCTTCCTTCCTTTCTTCCTTCCCTCCCTCCCTCTCTCCCTCCTTCCTTCCTTGCTTCCTTGCTTCCTTCCCTCCTTCTTTCCTTCCTCCCTTCCTTCCCTCCCTCTCTCCCTCCTTCCTTCCTTCCTTCCCTCCTTCCCTCCTTCCCCCCTTCCTTCCCTCCTCCCTTCCTTCCTTCCCTCCCTCCCTCCCTCCCTGCTTCCCTCCTTCCTTCCCTCCTTCCTTCCTTCCCTCCTTCTTTCCTTCCTTTCCTCCCCCATCCTTCCTTTCCTTCTTCCATCCTTTCTTTCTTCCTTCCTTCCTTCCCTCCCTCCTTCCTTGCTTCCTTCCTTCCATCCTTGCTTCCTTGCTTCCTTCCTTCCTTCCTTCCCTCACTCCCTCTCTCCCTCCTTCCTTCCTTGCTTCATACCTTCCTTCATTCCTTCCTTCCTTTCTTTCTTTCCTTCCTTGCTTCCTTCCCTCCCTCCCTCTCTCCCTCCTTCCTTCCTTCCCTCTTTCCTTCCTTCCTTCCTTCCTTCCTTCCTTCTTTCCTTCCTTCCTTTCTTTCTTTCTTTCCTTCCTTCCTTGCTTCCTTCCTTCCTTTCTTCCCTCCCTCTCTCCCTCCTCCCTTGCTTTCTTGCTTCCTTCCTTGCTTCCTTGCTTCCTTGCTTACTTGCTTCCATCCTTTCTTTCTTCCTTCCTTCCTTCCCTCTCTCCCTCCTTCCTTTCTTCCTTCCTTCCTTGCTTCCTTCCTTTCATCCTTGCCTCCTTGTTTCCTTCCTTCCTTCCTTCCCTCTCTCCCTCCTTCCTTCCTTGCTTCCTTCCTTCCTTGCCTCCTTGTTTCCTTCCTTCCTTTCTTCCTTCCTTCCTTGCTTCCTTGTTTCCTTCCTTCCCTCCCTCCCTCTCTCCCTCCTTCCTTCCTTGCTTCCTTCCTTCCTTCCCTCCCTCCCTCTCTCCCTCCTTCCTTCCTTGCTTCCTTCCTTCCTTGCTTCCTTCCTTTCTTCCTTCCTTCCTTCCTTCCTTCCTTCCCTCCTTTCATCCTTGGAACCATTCACTCTTGGAACCAGTCTCAACAGTTTCAGGTGAGAACAACGAACCATTTCTGTATTAAATTCTGTTGATTAGTGAAAAATATGAGGCTATAAACCAATCGCAATCTTTGATATTTTTCCCCGTCACTGTGTCACAAACTTTCATGGTCTAAGCAGTTGTTTTTATTGCAGAACCGAAACGTCAAGTGCACAAAATATAGAGACTAGGAAATGAACAGAGATCTTGTGGTCATAAAAACAACACGTATCATCTCGCTTGATCTAAAAACCTTTTTAAACATGTTGTGATGTAACTTTGTCATCGTTGGACACTGAGTCTTTGTCTCCTGCTCAGATTTGAGACGTGGCCATGAGACGCATCGGGACAGATTTCTTCACGATTCCTGTCACTCTGAAGACACAGACCCTTATGTAAGCAGCAGTGGTGTCACAATTGGTTGTGAGAACATGGCTTTTGACATTTTATTTCAAAAGTTTGCATCTGTGTGTGTGCTTGCTTGTGAATGTTGGGTAAAAGTCTTGCCAGTGAACAGTGGCCTCTGCAGATTTCATTTTTATTCTCATTTCTTTCTATGGATTAAACCATTTAAAGCTTGGCTGCAGTTGCTCTTCCTGTGTTTGGGTGGATGTGTTTTCTTTGGACCCCAGAGCTTTTGTTGATGCAGTTTGGGCAGCATGCTTGGTGATGCTACTATAAATAGTGCCAGTGTTGAAGTTATTTGGGTTGCAGCCCAATGACTCTGTGTTCGACTCAAAAAGGTCAACCCAAATGTGTGGTGTTTAGCTTTCACGTCCAGTACCTTTCCCCTAGTTTAGTCACATGGTGGTGTTAAGGTTAGAGCTGATGTGTCGGTGCCTGCTTGATACCAGACATAATCATTGAACACCACCCAAACACCATGTGATTCATCCGCTGTTGATTGTTGTTGTGTTGAAATACTCGTTGGAATTTTACATGCTAAAAACTTCCTCTGTTTTCAATGACTGCTCTGTTTCCCTTAAGTCAACATTAAAAATAAACAAGCCCAGACCTGATGACACCATGTGTCATGTTTCCTTACAGCAAAAGTAATGTTGACATAACAATGGTCCATTTTCGCACACTTAGAGCTTTTGTTGTTCAACAGTAGTTACTAAAGCTCAGTTCAAAGGAAATAAGTAGTGCTGGGATCAGAGTAACGGGAATATCACAATATTTACCGGCCATAGATTTTAAAAATGTTTTGGACGCCTTTAAGGTGAAATATGCAAGAATGTCCTTTGTTTTTCCTTGTTGTCTGACCTTCTCTTTTTATTGAAGAGGAACTGTTTAGCAACTTGTGTTTCAAGAACCTACTTTTGAGTTCCACAGATGGCGATATTGCAACTCAGTGCATGCTAACCGCCTTCAAAAAAGACAATTTCCAGGGCCGGATTAACACTATCTGAGGCCTGGGGCGAATAACCAGGATGAGGTTCTTCGTATCATTTCAATCACGGCAGGTGCACTGACACAAGTCTGTTCAGAAGCCGAAGCCGAGCATGTTTATGCTGACTGTGTGTCATTATAAGTGTGGTTCTGTTGTTGTGAAGTATTTTCCTACCCATAATATTTTCCTACCTGTTGTTTTAAAGGTGGTAGCATATTTTTATAGACGTTAAACACCAATAATAACAATCTAACACTTTAAAAAAAGAGGTTAGGTAGATATTATTGGTGTTTTAAGTAGAGTAAAAGTCGAGTAAGTAGATTACTTCCACTAATTTTAGCCACTTGACATCAGCAACCTGAGGCCCACCCTGGTGTTGAGCCCCAGTACTGCAGCCCCATCTTTTATTATGGCCTTTGTTTGTCAATTGTTTAAAAAGAAATCTACAGAGTTTTGTCACAGTAAGGGAGGTTTTGCGTTAAGGAGACAGGAAGACACTTTTATCCAAAGATATAACACTATCAAGCTAGTCATTCCACTGGGTATTGACTGTGAGGTGAAGGATCAGTTTGTTCCTGAGTGTTCTTCTGCACAGAACTGTTTCAGTCCAGCTATGAATAGGCAGTGTGATACAGCAGCAGAGACAGGTCGGACTAGTGTGATGCAGACAATGTGTGGAACGTGCAGCCTGAAGCCTAGATGCGAGATGAGGGTGGAGGGTAAATGTTTGAGGGGGCAAGTAACCCAGTACACTGGGTCCTGTTGAAGGTCATTCAAAAGCCATCTGATTCTTTTTCCTCTTTGAGAACCGTTTGCCCCATGTGTTTTCATGCCCATCATTGTTGTAGACCTCTGGGGTCTGTGTGTGTCTGTTTGAGTGTGTGTCTGGGCGAGATGAGTGTCCGCCACAAATATGCAGTGACACAACTTCTGTCTGATGAATAGTGTTATCAATATCAGTGCTGATAAGGGAATAGTCACTGCTTTCCACAGTTCCTAACTATGCATGGACGGGTCACGTGGAGATGGAGGTTTCTGGGAAGTTTCTGTGCTGACGGGCCAGTGGTAAAGACTGAAGACTGAAATTTTTTATGCTTTCTTGCTTCTTTGTGTCTTTCCCACAGGATATTTTATTTATTCTTAGTTAGTTTATTCTTAGTTTATTCTTCTTATTTTATTTCATCTTAGTATAAGGCCAGATTAGGGTAAGATTGAATAAACATTTGGTGGAATGCCTTATGACTATATGACAAGTGGTAAACTCAAGGCCTGCGGGTGAATATAGTACAGTTCTGTGCAGTTTAAACTGATTAATATCTTATTTATTACATAGAATTGTAACATTAATAAATAATAATCAATTAAAGAAACATTTATTAATTAAAGTCTTTCTGTTACTGGTCCTAAAAGGGGAACTGAACTGCCGCTGGGCCCTCGAGGGAATTTGACAACTCCAGTCTATGTCAATTCATAACAACACATGGACCTCAACTGCATATGTTTCTGTGTAGGTGGATCTACAGCACATGTGTCAAACTGTGGCCCTTCGTGGAACCAGTTAGACGCCTCTGTTTTACAGTGTGTACAGTAGGTAAGCCAATAAGGACATCTGTGAAGATTCTCATTCGTCCAGGTCAGGGTTCTTCTTCTTTCCTTTTCGCCTTGTCCCTTATTCAGGGGTTGCCACAGCGAATCATCCTGTTCCATCTCCATTTGTCCTCTGTCTCCAACTACCTCCATGTCCTCCCTCACTGCATCCATCAATCTTCTCTTTGTCTTCTACCTGGTAGCTTCATCTCCAGGATCATTCTTCTACCAATATATCCACTGTCCCTCCTCTGAACATGTCCAAACCATCTCAGTCTGGCTTCTCTAGCCTTTTCCCCAAACCTTCCTGTCTGTGTTGTCCCTCTAAAGACCTCATTCCTCACCCTGTCCATCCTTGTCTCTCCTAAAGAGCATCTTTCATTTGTTCTTCTTATGATATTGGAGTAGAATGGCGTTGAATATCTTCATCAACTTCTGGTTTGTACACAAGGGAACACTAGTATTAATGACATTTAATTTGTTGAATCTAAGTAGAATCTAAAACCATGGAGGAAATCTGTAATATTTAAGTTTGCATAGAGACTCAATTATTTGTATATCAACCCAATCAAAAAAAAAAAAAATACACACACATCACTGACTCCTAGTGACCAATGTCTCACATATATATTTTTTTACAAGCCACTATATGACTGTTGTCTCCAGTCACTAGGTCAGACTCAGTTCTACAGAGGGAAGAAGGAGTTAATCCTGTTCTTCTGAGGAAAGGTGTTTTAAGTCATATACAACAAATACTACGTCATCCCACTGTCACGCCTCATGACACACACAGATGTTGGTCAATACAAGGAGACGCACATGAACAGACACCCAGTCATGCACTTTGTCCTCACTTTTCAGGGACATATGTGTGTGTTTCTTGGATGAAACCAAAAGCTGAGCAGTGTTTCTGACACAGATAAAGTCGTAGTGATAATCGTTGATACGTTTCACAAATACAGTCATACTTCGTACACACATCAAAAAACAAACCAGTTCAGCTGGTTACACTCTCCCTGTTAAACTCCTTCCTGCTCCTTTGGACTCAATGACTTTTCATTGCACTATGTAGCAGATTTAGGAACAGTTTGGGTTTTAATGCTAACATCCTCTTATCTGTTTCGGGGTTTCAGGGTTTGTGGCCAGAACAGTTGAATCTCTGGGGTTCTCGCTTCCAGTTACTCCACAATTGTACTTATTAGGGTAACTACTAATGTCTTGGTTCTAATGTCATTGAACATCCCGTCCAATATTATTTTTATTCTTCTGTAATCTAATGTAGTGCTATTACAGACCTTTGCAGGCCTAGATTTTAAGGAAGCAGACTTGGGTCCACAAGGGTTCAGGTTCAAATCCTCCAGCTGCCGGGTTGACACTGCGGTTCTATGATCATAGCACTGTCCCGACCCACATAACTTCCAGTGGGCTCACCACCCTAACCCTCCAGACCCTCTGTTCAGGTGGTGAGCAGCAGGGTTATCATCGTTAACGAAAACGAATGAAAAAACGAAAGCGGTCACTGAAAAAAATTATTCGTTAACTGAAACTAACTAAAACGATCTTTAAATAAAAAAAAACTATAACTAACTAAAACTAAAATGTGTCCTAACAAAACTAACTGAAACCAACTGAAGAGAGAAATTAATTACACTTCGTTTTCGTCTTTGTTCGAACCTCGCAAAAACTAAAACGAAAACTAAAACTAATTAAAACTAAACATTTTGGACAAAACTAAAACGAACTAAAACTAATGTGCTAAAAGGCAAAACTAACTAAAACGAAACTACACTGAAAAATCCACAACTATTATAACCCTGGTGAGCAGCTAGCTTACCACTGAGGTCCACTGAGCATGGCCCCGTCACCACTCACTTCTCCCTGGGCGCTCAAAGCTGCCCTCCATTCACTTTGATGATGGGTTTAATGCAGAGGTGACATTCCATTGTGTCAAACTCAAGGCCCGGGGGCCAAATGCGGCCCGTCAAGTTGATTTTTATGGCCATTTTGTATGAAGGTTACACAGCATTTTATAATCTCAATGCAGCAGAGTTCCTCAAACTGTTCAGTCAAACATGGTTTTATTACGCACCGTTATACCAATATTAGTCACGTAATTAAATACTTAATCTAGAAATATTAACCTACTAATACGTTACGGTGTCGTTACATTTATAGTCTCCCATTAACAACCTTTTCTTCCCTTTCAAGGAAATTGTATTGTTGATGTGGCCCCTGGTTTGACACCGCTGATATACAGTGTATGTAACGCGCTCTGTGTATGTTTTTGTCATTGTGTTCATCAGGGCATGGGGGTGGGATTTGAAGGCGGACTGAGAGTTGAGGGAGGGCCAACTCAGGTAGACTTTATCCACCTGGTCTCTGTTCCCCAGTCCAAGAAATCCATCTTCCTCTCACGGTGTTGGAACGCACTGATTGTCTTCCTCTCTCTCTCTGTCTCTCTCTCCCTGTGTGTCTATGTCTCTCTCTCTCGCTCTGCGCGTGTGACGGAGTCGAGAGTAGAGAGAGTGAGCATCAGTGCAGCTGCTGCTGCTGCGGCTGCTGCTGCTGGACGCACGTACGCACCGTCACTCTCGGCGCCGACAGAACCAGGCTCACCATGAGAGGCTGCTCGGGCCGAACCAAGCTCGCACAGAACCAGGACAGAGCGGGTAAGACGTGTCCGTGTGCCGCGGTGGGTGTGTGCGGGTGCTGGAGGCTGGGACATAAACACGGGCAGCCATTCGGGAGGTAAACAAGAGTGGACGTGCACTCCGGCTCCGTCACCTTTACCCTACATAACAACAACAGGCGGGTGTTCGGTTCCGGTCGGACGTAAACGGGTCTTGGAGGAGTTCTGGTTGTAAAAGTGTTCGCACGTTGAAGGGGTTAAGGGTTGAAAAACAACATTACCAGGAGGCTTGGTGTTGTCCTCACTTGCTCCGTGTGGACATTCAGTGTGACAGACCCTGGTTGTCATGATGACGGTGGAGATGATGGAGATAATGCTGATAATGTTTGTTTATACAATGACTGAACAACATCGAATATAACAAAAAAATATATCAAATATAAGTGGTAATAATATTCACCACTGCTTGTTTCACTCTGTGTTTCTTTGCGCTTTATGTTTCGGTCACGTGTGTGTAATGACATCGTTGTAAACTGTGCTGCTGCTGCTGCTGCTGCTCGGGGATAACTTACATCCAGGTTCGTGCAGGCTGTAAACTGCTCTTAGTTCTTGTGCAGCTGTTGAAAGGAGGAGTAAAGAGGAGGAGGAGGAGGAGGAGGAAAGAGGAGGAGCTGACTTCTTATCTGTTTCCTGTTTCATGTCCCAGAGAAGAGGATCTTTCCTTAGGTCAGGGATTTCCTTATCAGAAATATTTACATGGAATAAAAATACAACCACCAAGTATGGAATAATGTGACAAGATGGAAGCTGTAATTGTTTATGACGATACAATAATTCATGTAGAGGTTATGACTGTAGAGATAAACTCTGTCTCAATGTTTAAGACAGAGTTGGACGGATTTGCTTTAGTACAAAGCTTTAGTACAGTGGTGAGGTGTCAAAGATGGACAGGATCAGGAATGAGGTGATTAGAGGGACAACACAGACAGGAAGGTTTGGAGAAAAAGCTAGAGAAGACAGATTGAGACAGTTTGGACATGTTCAGAGGAGGGACAGTGGTTACATCTCTAGGATCATTCTACCTACCAAGTAGGAGACAAAGAGGAAATTGATGGATGCAGTGAGGGAGGACATGGACGTAGTTGGGAGTTAGAGTAGAAGATACAGAGGACAGTGTGAGATGAAGCCGAAAGAAGAACAGTGGTGAAGTGTGCTGTAGGAAAGTACGGCAGACTCTTGTAGGTGAAGGTTGGACTACATCAAGGGCCGGCCCTGGGCCCCTTCTTATTTGTCAGATGGTTCAGACAGGAGTCTCCATGGATGATGATGTTTGCAGATGACTTTGTGATCTGCTCTGAGACTGTCTCTTATACACATCTAGATGTGTATAAGAGACAGGCTATGCTCAGAGCACCTCAGTGGCAACCTGGCAGCTGGTGGATTCGAACCGGGGACCTTGCGGACCCAAGTCCGCTT